>JAQGDQ010000223.1:0-130641 GCA_030141605.1 Tubiluchus corallicola | reverse complement strand
CATCTTGTAAATCAAAAGTTAAAATGAGACCCAAATGAGCAACCTAATTGCAAAAAGATAATGGTCTGTTTTTAATTGAAATTAGAGAACTGCGTTGTTTTACTTTATACTTACCGTTTCTAAAAATAATACATTTACTTTTTACCTTATCATTTTGCATGTTAGAGAAATTTATATTGAAGTGATAGATTTAGCATTAGGTGCGAGCAATGATACATCATCTGCGTAGCGGAGGGCCCCAGTATAAAGGTTGCCAACCTTAGATCCAATATCAGAATTAGGTAACTTAACCAGTAGACATCAATATAGACACCAAATAAAATAGGAGATAATATTGCCCCTTGTCTTACCCCATTAGAGAGATGCGTTTCTTTAGATATGAAATTATTCCATTTAGCGTAAGCATATTGCTACGTATATAAATTTAACGAAACTCTTATTACGCAATAAGGGATGTTTCTATCAATTAACAAATTAAACAGCCTACAGTAATGAACCTTATCGAATGCTTTCGATGCATTAAGCATGGCACAATACACAGGACAACCATTGCTTAAGTAATGATTGACAGTTTCTTTAACAGCAATTGTACACATGGATGTGGATAATTTAGGTTTGAAGCCGAATTGTTGGTCTTATGTGCATAGTAAGTGACTGTATTTACCCAAAATTAACAAATCTAGAAGTTTGCTCGGAGAAGAAGTTAATGCAATGCCTCAGTAGTTAGGTATAGCTGACAAATTACCTCGTTCATCTTTAACTATGGGTACTACATTAGAATAAAGAAACTGTTAGGAACTGTGCCATGGTTGATTATCATGTTAAACAACATGCTTAAGTGAATAAATAAGATGTGTGAGCTATTTATTAAATGATCAGAAGAGAGAACCGTAGAACTGTCGCCTTTACCAGATTGGTGAGTAATACCTGTAGCTATGTCGTTCACAGAAAACAAAAAGTTGTTAGCATGTTGTGTTAAAAGCTGCATTTTGTTAGCATCGTAATGTTTTTCATATTCTTCAGAAAAGAAGTTTTTAATCTCATTTTCACTTTAATCTCATCTCATGTGTTAGGCCCTCGCAACACAATTATTTGTAAGATTATTGCCGCCTTTCATTGCATTTAATTCTTTGAAACGATCTCTAGAGTTACTATTTTGGGCATGTTCAGCAAGCCTGAGTTTACGCATATCTAATTCATTCGTTAAAGTCTGTTCTATTAAGGCCAAATTTTAATGAAATGTGGACTGATTTGATACAGCTACATATAAGCCCACAAACTTTCAGGAATGATTCTTTGAGCCATTCACACAACGTTTTGGATATTTTTACAAGATTTTGCATTTTGGTCCTCTTTCCCGGGACATTAAAAAATCAAGAAATAGTTCTGCACTTTGGAAGCTTACGACTCCGAAACGTTCATAGACAGACACTAGGCTACTATTAGGGACGAATCCCGACAAACAGGAACCTACACGTGCGCTTTCGCTTGTATGATTAGTGATCTCATAACATACGCAGTCTCTGTACCCAGCTGAGCTGTATCCAGTCAGTCCCCTTTTTTCGGCTAACAGTCGTAGTGCAACTCCCTTTTCAATCACGTAAGTTGTTTACAAATATTCGTAGAAATTATGGAACAGCTTTTAGGAAGGAAAATAATTAAATGTTCACGATCTCCTCTAGCTTTGTAACCCAAAAGGCTTTGATCTTTTTTTCTGAAACGCTTTGGCTTTTTGTCGAAATCATCCTAATGGAGACTTACATCCACATGTCGCTTGTTGCAGCCTTCCTGAAAAAAGCTTAACAGTGTGCAATGCACAGCAAATGACAGAGTGATTTCCATGCCATAAGAGCTAACATGTAAACGTAAGTGATACTAGGTGCAGTGGTGTAACAACGTTTTTAAAACTGATAATATTTCGTGCGTGCCAAATTGAAAGTTAAATTTGAACATCCATTTGAGAATAAGTCGATTTTTAAGCCATGAGCTCATTAGGAAACACTGAATTTCCTGGGATGTACTCATTTGTGCTTTGTAGTTTTCTTATTACCTACTTCCCATAGCAATTGTATCAGCTTACAACTTTGTTACTCGACTTAAAGACTAGTTACCAGTGAATAACTCATCATTACGCAAAATAGTAACTAATTTTGTCAATTCTTATTTCGTAACAGACAATTAACCTTTTATCAGCCGCTTCTAATAGTATTCTCTCTCTCTCTCTCTCTCTCTCTCTCTCTCTCTCTCTCTCTCTCTCTCTCTCTCTCTCTCTCTCTCTCTCTCTCTCTCTCTCTCTCTCTCTCTCTCTCTCTCTCTCTCTCTCTCTCTCTCTCTCGCTCTCTCTCTCCATTCTCGCTTCGCTTTCTGTGCAAATTTCACACTCAAACTCCAGTAAATTATTTGCGGCACAGTAGTAATAAATCACTTTCCATGATTATGAAACTTATATCCATTAGGGCTCGTTGTGAAATTTATTGTATTTGACTGAACTGACCAAATAGCCGACTTGTTTAGTAATGAGAAGGCCTAAATTTTCCGAATAATGTGCATATTTAGGTATCGAAACAATTTTGTGACAAAAGCATTAAATACTTTAAGTTTGATTTCGATCGCTAATTTTTTAGCTACAACAGTTGCTGCAACTACTGCAACAACTATTGCTACAGCTTAATATTTCCTATTTTTTTGCACTAGGTTGTTTCATCAATCATTTAGTTTTAACTCATGTAACATATTTCGCTGCTAATATTTGTGTATAGTATACATAACCTTCGGAGCTCAGCTCCAGTAACGGCACCATTCTCACCAATCTATTTACCAAACGAAAAATCTCAATTTAGTGTGGTTCCAATGATTGTTTATTTTTCGAATCTGGGCCACCGGCACGAATGAGGGACTTCTAAAAATGGCCAATTTTTTGCTCGTTTTGTGCAAAATTTTGAGAGAACGGGAACTGCGACTGGGTTAGTGTCAGTAATGGCTGGATAGCCCATTCAACGGTAGTGGTAGTTAGATTGCGTCGTTACAGATACAGTCGTCGCCCACAGTTCAACGGTGCTATAGATTGTACATCTATAATATAATCTATTACCTATTATAATCTGAGAAGCAATGAGCAAAAATATGTAGAATGTTTATGCATTATTGATCATTGGTTGATGGCCTAATAGCATTTGTCGTAGCACACATTTTCAAGTTTGTGCAAAATGTTTTGCGTGGTTTCGCTGTGCTGTTGAGCTTGGTGATGAGTAGGTGTGGTCATCGTTGTCGTCATCATCATTATCATCATCATCGTTTTCATCATCATCATCATCATCATTGTGCGATGTGGTGGGTTTGGTTTGGAGTGGTACGTGTACTGAGTGTGTGGGTAGTACGTGTTGTCATTGTGGTGTGGTATGGTGTGGAGTGGCATGGCATGGCATGAGTGATGTGGTTTGAGTGGTGTGGTGTGATGTGGTGTGGTGTGGCATGGGTGGTATAAATAGTGTGGGTTGTTGTAGGTGTTAAGGTGCAAAATTCTTGCAGCTAATGTGCCAATTCCCCAATAAAAATGTCACACGCCTATCATATGCAAGCGCCTCTATACATATTATACTTAGCACTTGGTCTTGGCTTCCTTTAACATTTAATCTCGTCAATCACGTGTTTACCTCGGTGATCAGATGTGATCCTCCCAATTTTAAATAACTGCGTCTGCACCACATGCTTGTGATAGTACGTGTATTAAACAAATAAGTGACAAGTGAACTGAGCAGGTGGGAGTACGTGTTACATTTATTCATAGGCATCTGGCCAACAACCTACAGGTAGTGATATGATCTTCGCTTTAAACCAGGAAGCCAATAATATCACCTGTGAGTGGTTGAACAGTAGTTTCCTGTAGAAAAAAATTTTGAGACCAAACTAGCACGTGACGTCGTCAGTTGTCGGTGTTTTGTTCTTCGTGTGTACTTCATACCTGTCTGCCTGCAAGTGTCGTTGGTTTGTCAGATTTGAAACCTTGTCATTAGGTTTATGTTTTTAGTCGTTCATTTCCGTCATTAAAATTTTGTTTCGTTTTTTCTTTTTGGGTGAAGTTATGCCGCGTCTACCAACGTCACCTATGGCGGGCCGAAGGCCATCTACCATGTTGTTAGCACTCGGAAAGCGTGAGCGTCGAGGGTCAAACGGTGGAGCAATACTGTTTTACTTTTGCTGCTCATTTTCATCCACTCTTGCTCTTGCTTCCACCGTTACCATTTCTGCGTCGCCGCTGTCTCTCACTTTTGCTGCTTTCAAGTCTCCATATAAGCCTAGCCATAGTTGTCACAATTGTAGGCATAATTGTGGTTATCACTGTTGATGCTGACTGCATATCCACTTGACTATTTGCTTGTGATACATTTCTGTAAATTAGTTGTCTGTTTAATCTACTTTGCAACAAGTGAATCACGAATGAGGCCATTTATTTTCGCCCCCCCCCACATTGTGATGGTTCGATCCATTACGATTACATATCAGCATTGCATATCAGTTATAAGTAGCTGATATGGAATGGCCTCGTCGGTTTAGTCGGCAGACGGACAAGTGCGTTTACCAGCTAAGATTCTGTTCCGTAGTCATGATCAGAATGAGGAACGCAGGAAAAGATGCTGGCTAGTTTTCACCTTAATTTTCTGTTTAAATTTTAATAATTCTTGTCTATTTTCTCATCTACAACATTTGACGATCCAGATTTGAACGTTGGACCTCTTGGTCGTCTCCTCAACAATATTCTTGGCAGTCGTCTTGAAATCCTAATTGATGTCACAGGTGTTTTTAAGCATCAGATTCGGACCTCTGCACCTTGAAAACCTAAATTTAGCCACCACAAGCTTTTAAAAAGTAGCAACAGTCATCTTGTAGACTATTTTGGAAATGACAGCCATATTGAGCGGTATTCCAAAGGCCTCGTATCCAAAATTAATCACCCATTATGGTTGATTATGGGTTCTGGCATTATGCAAAATTTCATAACTTTCAGACGAAATTAGCGAGTTTTTCAACGATCTCGTAGATATAGTATACGTCAGCAACCCTGTGATTATTTTTATTTTTTGCTTACAAGACTGTTTAAATTGCTTTGCATCATTTTCTGGTCCTTGTAGTAGCTTGTTAGATTCAGCAAGGTCAAGTTTATAAAAATAATTTGCTTTCTTTTCTTATAATAAATCTTTAAGTGAATTAGTTAATATTGTTGCATGAATGACATAATTACGTTTATGTGTGACGGCCATTTTGAAAACGGTGACCATTTTCGAAATAAAAGAAACAGAAATGGATTTCTCAGATTCAACTGCCCTGGAACAGATGTCATAATTGCGTCTTAATGTTAATTATCTGGGAATTACTTTTAATCTACATTGTTCTTCAAAACGTTAGCGGCGATTTTTTTTATTTTTGCGGTTTTGACTTTTTTATTTGGCAACAGTTTTTTCGGTTCAGTGTAGTCAAGTTGATAGGACTACCTGTATAGCCCACTTCTAGAAAAAAAGCGCCTCCGGGGTTCTATCTTTATGAAAGTTCATGTAGTCTATAAATAATTTTTATGCCTATTACATTTTTCGCCTGCTTTGTTGTTTACCATAATGGTGCTTTTAATATATTCAAATAATAGATAAATATACAGAATTAAAAAACAGCATGAGCAATTGCTTGTTATAAACACTTATCGTGACCGTTGAATAATTCAGTTACTATTGTTTATCCTGAAGTAGGGAAATGTGAAGGTCACTGATGTCTGTTTCCTCTGATTTAGCATTGTCCTTGGACAAATTGAGCAAATTGCTGCATCATATACAATATTGTTGGCCAATTTTTGAACCGAAGAGGTTATCTTACTTATGATGAACATGAGATATAGACTAGTGGTAACGCGTCCGTCGAGAGGTCGTGAGTTTGATACTGCGGCCGGGTCATACCAAAAACTTTAAAAATAGCACCTGTTGTTACCCTTCCTTAGGTTGCCTGCGGCGTTGCATTTAGTGTAGAAGTGTGGTAATTATGTCTCATTTACGTAGTTGTAAATTGATATTTACAGTCGTCAGAAAGCTCTTTAGTTGTTAATTGTTTATCTCAAAGTCCGACTTTAAATAAAGATTATTATTATATTTTATTATATTATTTTATATTATATTGATTGCATTGTGTTGTATTGTGTTGCATGGTATTGTATTGTGTTGCATTGTATTGTATTGTATTGTATTGTATTGTATTGTATTGTATTGTATTGTATTGTATTGTATTGTATTGTATTGTATTGTATTGTATTGTATGTATCGTATGTATCGTATCGTATCGTATCGTATCGTATCGTATCGTATCGTATCGTATCGTATAGTATCGTATCGTATCGTATCGTATCGTATCGTATCGTAGCGTGTCGTGTCGTGTCGTGTCGTGTCGTGTCACATTGCATTGCACTGTATTGTATTGTGTTATATTGTATTACATTGTATTATGTTATATTGTATCATGTTATGTTATGTTACGTTACGTTACGTTATTATTAAAACAACCAAATGTAAACGACGCGAAGCGTATACCAGGCCGAAAAACTACCTAGGCAGTTTGACCACGGACATGTTCGTCAAGGCTCACCGTAGTATACATGGATAGAAGAGTCGGTTTTTAGGTTTCAGATCTTGAAAGATTCTTCAAACCAACTACACAGGACCAGGCATGCAGTACAAGATTTTCAACTTTATTGCATCTTCATCTTTCAGAAATTTTCTAATTAGCTTTACGATGCATGAAATTTTAATCAGGAATTCAGCGGAATGTAGTTAAATACTGCGCTCTTATACACGCAATTTATAATTATTGTCTCTGGTGTAAAATAAAACTCTGTACTCAGAAAGCAGTATAATTACAACGTTTCGTGCAGATTTCCATGAACGATGAACGCAATTTAGAGACGAAGATTGTGACCAACTCTGCCTAGCTTCAAAATCGACGTAAATGTAAGCTATTACTTTTACCTGTTAAAAACTATATGTTATTTAACACACCCCGTATAGTTAGATCTATATTGTATTTATCATGTGCCTTGTTTAATTTAGAAAACTGCTTAATGTAATAACTTATTGGTTAATACCTATTGTCGGACGGACTCTAGGCAGCAACCATTAATTTTCAATTGCTTAAGTTCATTAACATTGATTAAACTTCAGTGTACAGTTTGTATCCATCGTGTGTACCTGTGTAGCTTCAGTCAGTCTGTTCTTTTCCAAATTAATACCCATAGTCTAAACAACCCCCAAAAAAAGTTCTCTATCAAATTCATTTGGTTAAACATATGCGTACAGAGGCTACAGACAAGTTATGTACCTTGGCTCCTGCTAGACTGACACCCTAGCATAATATACCCTCCTATTATAACAACTCCTCATAGATAACACTACTTGTGAATGTTATAACGGCTAAGAAGCCCATCATAGCCTTACCTATTCTGTTAATAACTGGATTCTTTCTCTACCACAACACAGCATAACCAGCACTTGATTGAACTTTTGGACATTTGCATGTGCATTTATGTATGCGTGGATGTATATTTGTGCGTGTGAGTGCTGTGTAACTATGTTTGTGTGTATACAGTATGTTTAGCCTAGATACGCATATATACACATAATAATTATGATATACATACGTACGGTATAAAATTAGTATACGCGATACATTCACCACTTTTTCTGTTAACTTTTTTGAGTTTTACGTTAACTGTGTTGCTACTTTTTACCACCTGTGAACTTATTATAGATATATACTTAGCATGATGTGTTACTATAACTTGCATATCGCGTCACTATATTTAAGGCATCGATAAATTTTGCTGTTCATTACGACGACTTGTTGTTTTTTGTTAAGGTGAGGGTGATACGCGTGTACTTGTATTAGAGATCTACAAATAAGCATAGTTTGGTATGCTGATTATTCTCTCCACTAATGCAATGTGTTTTCATTTTTATCTTAGTGCCTTGTTCTTTTCTTTAAATTGCAATATATGTTGTTTTCTCACAGGCATATACTCTGCTGGTTCTTTGAAAGATGGCTTGAATTATTGCGTTTATTTGTTTGAACCAACTGATAAACACGTCTATTTATGTTTTGATGTGTGCGTGAATTGCGTTGATGTGGACGCATATGTATGCATCCGTTTGTGATAGGAGTGTATCACACTTGTATTACGTATACCAGTCACTTAATACCCATACTTGATTTACTTACCATATTATCTAGTTATGTAATATTTTGAACGTTTACTGTGATCGCTGTTTTCCCATTGATGCTTTGCATTTGTTCAACAAGTGTCGCTGCGTACATAGGCCTATTATGCTGTTTTATTACGATAACTCACATACCATGTCTATGTTGAACCAACTGATAATCATGCTTGCTTATGCATGTGTGCGTGGCTGAATGAATGGACGAATGTATGCATCGGAGCATGGAAATATGTATGTGCAGATGTGTGTATAAATGCAGTGTATGTGTCAATATGCGTGCATGTGAATTGTGTGAATGCACATATGTACATTATTAGGTGTTTCTATGTATATATACGTGCATGTATATGTATGTATCCGTGTGTTTATGGATATAGTTCGGTACAAGTATATAGACTTACATATAAGCATATCACTATTTGCATTAATACAATATATTTTGTTTTTTATTCTGCACTGGTATATTCATATTAAGTTTCATAATCATGACAGTTTGCGTACAACCGTGGTCATGATCTGTTATGTTTATTTTTTAACCTTTTTACTTTTGTTTATATTTATCTATTAAATAAACGATAAACGTCAGTTAAACGACATCCGTTTGCTGCTTATATAATTAGTTTCAATAACTACTTATTGTTCCTGTGTGAACACCAGTCATAACCTTATTTCTTTTTTGAGTAGAACCCAGCGTGCTCCGTGATCTCATTGAGTTGAATCTTCACAAGCCACTCTTCCTATCTTTTTGAACATTCTTTTATCCGTCACTTCTATCCTTGTTTTCCACAACTTTTTTTCCTTTTAAATTGCGTAAAACCCTCATTTTCTGTTATTTTTTCAATATTATTTGTCATTATTATTATTTCTCAATTACTTCTCTCATGTTTAACGAACAACAATTAACCTATTTCAGTATGAGATTATAAAATATAATCTCTCTTTTAACAAACAAACGATTTCGTGTTTTATTAATTAATGAACCTATATTGGTGAAAGAGAAAAATAACGCTCCCATATATTTATTTTCTATCTGTATATTCTCAAATGATGAAGTGATTAGTAGAAGTTTACTAAAAAACAAACAGGTCTGACATTACATTGACTAACATTATTTTGTGATTTGTATATGAGAAATACGACAACTATAACTTAATTTTAGACATTTAGATATTTGAAACAGTATGAAATATCAAATTACAAGGTTAGAGGGTCAACGTAGTCTCTGAAATTTACATTTTTTTATAATCGAATCCTGTAGCAAAGCTAACAACTCGTCGAAAAGTGTAACTGATGATAACACGGTGCTGCTTGTTTCGTTAATTGGGTGCACCCGATAACTACAGCAATTAATACTACCGTAATACAGTAGTAGTAAGCACTCAACAAAAACAAGTCCTCGTCTTCATTGTCCATGTTGACGAGTAATACATGTAGGTACATGCCTGTAACTCGCAAAATAGCTGCAGCTAAAGCCAATGATACACGGCCGCCCTATACATGGCCGCACGGCAAACGCCGGCCGGCGACTGATACACTGTGTAGAAGAGAGCACGGCAGTAATGACGGCCGTACAAGCAAACATTTTGTCGCCATTTAGTTTTGGTACTTCTGGATAGTGTTTTATGTTGAAAATTAGATCTATAATCAGCAATTATTTGGTGGATTATCTTGTTTTTTAAAGCTTTTGTGTCACTGGAGCGTGGAGTAAGGTCTATATAGACATTGCAGTTAATTAAGAATTGGACATCGAAAATTTGCGTCCGGCAAGTGTTGCCATTTCAATATTGGCTTTACGTAGATTAAAAAGGAAAAGGCAACGCAAAAATCGTACTTGTTGGACAAAAAAGTGGTTACAGCAACATGTTTTTCAGGTTGCATATTTAAATTTATTGAATGAACTCAGGGATAGGGATCCTTGGTCTTATAGAAATTTTCTAAGAATGGATAATGAGACATTTGCTGAATTAGTGGATATGGTCAGTGTGGAAATTAAAAAACAGGACACAAACATGAGAGCTTGCATATCGCCTGCAGAACGCCTAGCGTTACTCTACGTTATTTAGCTACAGGACCTAGTTTTTCTGACGTGCAGTACATATTTCGCGTTCACAGAACAACTATTGGCCAGTTAGTTCCAGTAACGTGTCGAGCTGTAACTGCAATTTTGAAAGACAGATATTTGATATTATGAACTTGAAAGTTAACTCTTGCTCTGACATATTCATCACTCCCTGCTCTGAAACTGATTGTTCTTCTAGTGGCCTAGTACAGCGTTTTTAATTATGCATATCGTGTCCCAATACAAGTAGCGGGAAAGGTAAAAAAACAATGCTAGAATACTGATCTCTGATTGGATGAAACGCTTTGGCCGGCCGGCGCACGCCGTACAAAATAGAACTTTCTCATAGCAGTTCCGTGTGTTACTCTCCTTGCGTCCTCACTGTGAAATGGGCTTCAGATCTCTAGGTCACCTCCACGGTGGTAAAGGTAGTTTAAAGTTATTATCCACATTCTCAGCATTTCCTGTGTTAGATTACTTATACACGAATGAGTATAGCTAAACAGAATATTTTCCTTTACTTTAGGTTAATTTTGAGCCTGAAATTTTTGTAAATAACTAATCCTAAGGTATTTATTAACGATGGTACAAAACCATAATTAACTGCAATGCTAAAAATGAAAACAGGAAATGTAATTGCGCTGTAAATTTGTATTGCATACTTATTTGTATTGCATACTTGTGACGTATGTTCCACTCTACCCTGTTACATTAATTCTTATTTTGTGGCCCTTTTTGATGTCAGTTGTTTTCTTTTATTTTTGCCAACAGTTTTAAATGGCAGCAATACGTACATACTTTGTTGCAAATAAAAGGAAGTACTCATAGCAAAATTTGCTGATACTACTTGCAAGCACAACATCAATTTCTATGCCTGGGAAACATATATTCCATCTATTATTGACGTTGATCGTAATAAGAGTGCGTTAAGTTGTTATTGCGTAATCCTGCGCGTGGTAATCGATAATAGGCTATAAACGCTTTAGGTAGCAAATGGCTTCAGCTTATCAGCAACTAACCCTGGATTTCAGCACTGCTTGAAGCCAGTATTAGGTCTACGTGCGTTGCAGGTCTATTAAGGCATCTTCAGTTTTTTTAAATAAACAGCGTTAGCGATTTCTCTCTCTCTCTCTCTCTCTCTCTCTCTCTCTCTCTCTCTCTCTCTCTCTCTCTCTCTCTCTCTCTCTCTCTCTCTCTCTCTCTTTTCCTCTCTCTCTCTCTCTCTGTTTTTCTGTCTGTCTGTCTGAACGCCTGCCTATCTATCTATCTCTCGCTCTCCCCTTTTCTCTCTCCTGCTCCTGTTGTTCATGCATATCAAAATTCCTTCTATCCTTCTGCTTTCTGCTGAACCTGTTCCTGAGCCGGAACCTTAACTCCAGCGTGAAATCGAATAATTGTGTTTGCGCCTTTTGTAGTTCTTATTGAGTACACTTCTATTTCAACAAAGTGAAACGAGAAAAACTGCAGCTTAATGAAAATGGTTGTAAAACCCTCAGAGCATTGTCCGTAGCAAATATGCAAGACTGTAAAACTGAGCAGCTGCTTCGCTGCATGAAACATGTTTACTGCTTTGTTCACTGGGTGGCGCTACTTTGCGCCCACACTTTCTACTGCCATGTACCTTCGTTATGCAACCAGTGAAACGACATCAAGCAGCAGCACAGGCCACATGGCTTCAGCGAACGTGTAGTGTATTTGATTGAAACCAGATGGCACCACGCCACTAAAAGATATTAAAGCACTTCGGTATTTGAACATTGAAAACATGGCAAAATTTTTAAAACTGTTTGTCATCCACTGAAAACTGTGATATTATCTCATTTTCTTCTACGTTTTATTTATTTGTGCTTTTGGGAATATCTTAAATTACATCAGTAGTTTGGCCTGTTAGAGAAAAACTAAATTTTACATTAAGTAAAACTCTCGTACGTTTTATATGGTGGAAATCGTATAATTTATTAAAAGTACAAATCCACCTCGGAACTTTAAACTCCATTTTGAAATGCGGAACTCAACACCGCACAACTTTTGATTTTTTCGTGCAACAAAATAAGTTCCGTGAATGACTGAAATAGCATGACAACATACTACCACGGCAACACTGCGGACAACTGTCTAAAAGGTTTGCAATTGACTTAGAAGCATAGAAGTGCCATCTCTATAATAGAAATTTTATATGGAAGGAAAATAGTTTTTTTTTTCTACAGCTCGCGAAACTTCATTGTGACGTTTGGATTTACAACTCAATTAATCTTCAGACTACAAATCAAATTGAATTTATAAATAACATAAACGCTGATAAAATTGAATCTTTCATTGATAAAAATAAATAAATATTAAAAACAATCTAACAATAGTAACCAGAACGAAAATGAGACCGTCCACCATTTATAGTTTGAAGATGAGTTGATTTGGAACCCGAAAGGGTTGCACTGACGTTTAACTAACCAGTAAAGAATGAAGATGGTATTATAGTGCAGGCGCCTGGGCGGCCCACTTTGCAATCTCTATCTTTATTCCAAAGTGTAGAATGGTTACCAAACTAGTGTTGCATGTCACCCCTAAAAGTACCAGTAGTTCATACCTAAGTCTTCTAAATTATTCTTTTACAAATGTTTCGGTTCTCATTGGCTAAATCTTCGCACCTTCTTGCTTTCAACCAATCAGGTTTGATTTTGGCTCTATTTCTGACATTTACGCTAGTTTAGGGTAGGTTATAAAAGGAGGGTAGAAACCTGCTGTACTTTGGAGCTACAGTGGTAATTGGGTTGTGCAGAGTTCGTGGTTCTTGTGCTTGTGTTTCTTCTATCAGATTTAGAGCTCTCCTACTACTCGCTATATGGCAAGTTAGGTATCAGTCTATCCACTTTGTTTCTTTATTCTGTTTTTCCTTAATTTGTTTAAAATCTTGTCATAGTTAGTTTAGGCCTTGCAGTATTTAAATCTCTTTCCAGTTAAATCTTCGGCGTTATCCAATTCAGTCTTGTTTAATTGTGGTTATGTGAAAATCATTATTAAGCTGCTCGCCTCCGTACCTGCAGGCCCGAACTACCCCCGGGTGGAGAGGAGCCTCCAGCAGTTCAATATTTTCAACAAGCCTGCACTTCTTAATATCAATATCATCGTCACTGTTTTTTATAATTTATTGTTTACTGAATAAAAATTATTCCAGACACCAAATTACATTTATTTCTGTTTCTGTACCATTCTTTCCACACTACGGAAGGACAGTTTTTCTGCAAACATTTTGTCTGTTATACCCAATTTTAAATTTCTTTGCTAATTCTATTTTGGCAGTATTGTGGCTGAATACAAAGTACGAGAAAATTGTTTTGTATTGATGTAGGCCAAGGTTACTTAACACGCTGTCTTTGAAATTAAAGCTTCGTCGTGCAAAGATAGTTTAAGAAATTCTCAACTGAGAACCATTATCACTAAAATCGCTAAAACTGGAACACAGCAACCTGCATTTCAAAGGGGAAGGTATACGATATCTGCTGATGTAACTTACTGGTGCTTTCGCGATTTTTGAAAATACCCCCGCACTAACCGACTGGCTTTTTAGTTAATCAGGCAAACGAATGGACGACTGATAGACAAATGATGGACAAAGTAGAAAAATGATTCATAGTAGGAAATTGACTTTGTCAAAATGGTATGACAAAACAAGAATGTGAAGCGTTTTCAACGTCACAACACTTGAGTATTCTCAGGGGCGGACTACAACCCTGAGGGAGAAGAAAGCCCTTGAGGTGCAACACTTTCGGCTTTCGGGGGGTCAGACCTTTCGCGCCGATACCTGATATTTACAAAATATGTATAGCAACTCTCCTCCCTATATACTACCTCATATGATACAGTATAATTATATTTTTTATATTTACGTATTATTGGATTATTAGACGATTTATAGACGCGAGTTGTTTCACAAAAATAAAACACGGGAGCGAAGAAACTAGCGTCTGTTTATTGTCTGATTTAATCCTTTTCAGAATAAAAATCGTATGCTACCGTGTTTTAGATGTACAAAAACAAAACGGCAGCTTGTCTTATTTTACACTCCGTCTGCAGTTATTCATAGACTTGAATAGAACTTTTACGCTTAAGATGATATAAATCATTTTAGAATTTCTAGCCGAAGAAGCAAACACATTAAGTTCCTGTCATATAGCAGGAGTATGCTATTAAATGGTAAAACGTTTAGAAAGTTTGTAAAACCTGTGCAAAAGGAGGTGAAAACGATCAAGAGATCCCATATCTCAAACTGTTCGTGCCTCCCTGGACACATGGAGGTGAATGGCCAATCCAGGCCTGCGCATTCTTTAAGAACAAAGATTTTAAAGTTACTGACCAATTTAAGGTAGCATTATAAACGCATCTTTTTAATCATTTTATTCTCAGGCTCATTTATTCCAATGTGTTTTAGCTATGATTATTTGATCTTGGACTACTTTTCATAGGTCATTACTGGTTTTAACAAAAGGAATTAACTGGGATATTGTCGACTACATTACAAATTGCCTAAATGTATTTTGAAATTTTCGTATGGCAGTGAGGCAGTGAGGTTTCAATGTATGTGCAAGTGGCTTGTTTTGTCTCTTTTTACAGACAGTTCTGCGCTTCAGAAAATGATGCTGCAGTCAGAAAAGTGCCACCTCTCGGCTGTCTATTTTTTTACTTCTTCTTACAATTGGTAGTAATTTTAATTCATTTTGGCCTGTATTCCCTTCACCCAGCCTACATCTAGGCAAACATGACATGAACTAGTAAAGAAAGTCAAATAAACCCTCTTCCTCAAGGGAGATTTTCTGATGTCAACGTTCCACATTCATGCCAATTGAATCATATCGAAGCCAGACTTTTAGCTGCAGGCAATTCTGATTCAATTCATTTTTTATTTATTTACTTTTAACGCCTCTGCAGTCGATCGAACCAATAAACGCAGTTATGTTTGCATGCGTATCTTTCCCATCTTATTATTGAATTTCGAGTATCTTTCGTTCGAACATTAATAACGCACTGGCGCCCATTAGATTGGTCAAAACATGCAGGCGTCAAAACCAAAACCAAGCTTCTTCAGTCTTGACAGACTTGACAGCTCGGCGTGACGCTTTTAAAATGCCGCTGCGAGCCACTGATAATTCTGCCATCAGTTTGATTAAGCAGTAAATCTTGTTACAGTAATGTTTTAAATCGTTGTGCATCGTATCGGCGCATTTTCCTAGCAGCAAAATAGCAGGAATTTTCAAAGACTACAAGTTTACCACAGAGACGAATGCACTTTGAGAACATCACAAGCGCTGCGAGAGGCGCAATGTTTCGGCAGAGAGTCAAGTCCATTGTACCTGCCTTCAGGCACATGCTGTTTTATACACCGAAAGGTAATAACTTCGCAGTTTTTATTTTTAGTCTGGGCAGTAGCCATTGCAATGAAGTTCACTCTAAACTCACTTGCAAATCTTGATTTCCTAAATTAAAAAAATGATTGCATAATAATTATTACACTATCTAATATATTTCATTAAGTTATTTGTGGTTCCGTAGGACTAAGTCTCGAAGAAATTCTGGATTAAAATAGCTGTTTTTGTCGCTGCTGTGATAATATCTACAAAAACTTAGTTTAACATAGTTTTACCTTTGTTCCAAATCAAGTTTTACAGAAGAAGGAATTGCTTGGCTCACTTACTAATAGCTGAGTTAGAGACGTAATTAAGTGTGAATATGAACTATCAGATTTTGATCATCCTTATTTAGATAACCACATTGTGCATAATATAACTTGTTAAGTGCCTAAATTGTGAAGTCGATTTCTTTATAGCTAATAATGCCGTTCACCAATAGCTTTGGTAGTAACTTAGCAAGCCAAGTCTGGAAATGCGTGGATGTATGTATATATACAAGGAATAACGGGTATCACTATTAACTTGAGAAATCTTGAGATTAAGATTCTGACCAACTTCTCTTTTTGTAACTTTCATTTAAATAGCAATTCTTTCCAAAACAAATTATGTTAAGTTTGTACATATTGCGTATATTCGACTTAATCCAAATTAATCAGTCTTTTAAGAGCGTTTTAATTTATGGAAGTTTAGCAAATTATTCAGCAGTTCAGAGCCTTCTAATGTGTATGATATGGGTAAGCTAACCGCATGAGTAGCAGATGTGATGAATGATCAACCCACTGGAGAATAGTTATTAATGCAAACGTCGCAAAGTGATTAACATTAGGCATCAGTGGAAATTGCTGTCCTTAATATACGACATGCTGAGTTACGTGCTAGGTATACCCTTTTCATGGGAAGTACATTACGTAGCTAGAACACCTCAGCCGATTCAGTTTCTTGACTAAGTGTTATAATTTATATAATTTATAATGATCATAACTGTTATAGCTGTTACAACTATTACGTCAGTAGACGTTGAATACTGTATTCTAGTTTGCAGTGTGCAGAGCTATCTGGAAAGCATATTTTGAATGAAATGAACATGAACTGTTATAATCAGGGTCGGATTATCTTATAGGGTAATATGGGCTGCCGCCTATGGCCTCTCAGACTTTTGGTAACATTTAGTAAAAAATCTGTTTTTTTCACTATGGTTGTGTTGAAATGTGTGCTGATTTTGTTTGCAATAAATAGTAAAGTATTGGCATTTCTTCTTTAATAAACAAAAGATAGTTATTATAGTTTATTTAAAGAATTTGCAATAAGTTTAGTTCAAAGTATGTAAATGTCGCTAAAATATATTAGGAGTAAAAACTATTCAAGACGTGTGGGGAGTTAGAGGGTGGCTCAATCTGAAAGGGGGACATAGTTTCATTAGCTTAGGTTATAATGATAAAAGAAGTGCGCAAAGCTTCAGCGCAACCATATGAACTGTTTTTTAAAGTTAACTAAATATCAATCATACAATTAGTTAATTTTTAAGCACTTTAAAATCAAAATAATTGAAAATTTGATCAACTTTCTTAATTACCCTATTACTGAATTGAGTTTTATCAAGAGACGTCATGTTTTGAATTTGAACCTGCACAGTCAGATTGCCAGCTCAAGTCAACATGCCTCCTATGTCACGTGACTTTAGAAGGAGCCAGAAGGAAACTACACCAGTATGGCTATAATTAAATGTAGTACTAAAATTTACTGAATCCGAGCATCTGAAAGATTTTTTGTATGGGTCTGTTAGTGACTACTACGGGTTTTTTTTGCAAATCTGGTCAATATTTCTTTATAAACAGGGTCGCTACACCCGAACCAAATGCCTGCAAATTATCAGGTCACTTATCAGTTATAATTTGATAGCCGGAAAGTAAATTATTTAATGCAAAACAAATACACGATAACTGACTACAGTAGTTTTGCTTTGGTTTTTACAAGTATGCAAGTTTCTTTTCTTTTCTAGCATTATTAAAAAACTGTTAAATTCTGTTGAAAATTCAAATAAAACTGTTCGTGCCTTTATAAAAGGCCATTCAAGGTATTCTTGCACCTTTTAGGTGTCTTTCAACCAAGCCTATATACTATGAGTTGATAGAAAAACGCATTTTGTCAACCATCTTTTCATTTTTGCTTTTATTTGTGTGAAATTTACTGCTGGTCTTCAGGGACATTCCTAATGGATCGCAAGGTGTCATAAGCTCTATGGATATAAAGGTTTACTCCTAAAACGTGTCATGTTCTTAAAAGCGTCAGTATGCCCAATGTTCACAACGTGTTAAGCATAAGTGGATGCAGAAGACATTGAGACTCTTGAACACAAGCAGAAAAGACCTTTCCAGCGTCTAGGCTTTGAATGACATGACTCGCTGTGACGAAGTTCTTTAAAAATTCTTTTGTTTTAAGCGTCGTCTGGCTTTTGTTCTTAAGGCTGTATAGTGTTTTCATTCAAAAGTGGGAAATGTACGCTCAAATTCGTATGATCTACCAAGCGAGAAAACTTCCTCAATCTAACAAACGTAAGTTGTGTACTAATTACTACGAAAAATATGAAGGTATTATTGCTTATCATCAGGGCTGCGTTATCCTATAGGCTAGTATAGGCTGCAGCTTAGGGACCTCAAGCTTTCATAATCTTTAGCAAAAAAATCTGTTTTTTTTCACTTCGGTTGCGTTGAAATGATAATCTGGTTTGCAATGAATAGTAAAATAGTGGCATTTCCTAAAGAGTATTTTTATGGACAAACAAAAGATAGACATTCTAGTTTATTTAAAGAATTTGCAATAAGTTTAGTTCAAGGTATGTAAATGTCGCTAAAATATATCACGAGTAAAAAATATTCAACGCGAGTTAGACGGTCCCCTAATTTCATTAGCTTGGGTACCCAAAAGGTTATAATGCGGCCCTGCTTATAATTTTAAAGTAGCATTGGACAAATTAAAACACGCTTCTGCTTTCAATAAAACAATGTAATTTTTGCTGTTAGTAACCTTATTTCAATTATTGCAAACGTTCTAAAATAAACGACAATAAAATTGAGGCTAAGCAGTTTTATTCTTGATCGCAATCTCTCGTCAATGGCGACGAAACTAAACATATAAAAGTTTATTGGTCTTTTTTGTGTTTATGTCTCAGCATAATTATTTAGGTTTGAATGGTTATGAGTTATCAATTCTGCAATAGAATCATTAATCAGGCGGTTCAATGGCTGATTGACCGACAAGCCAACCGACCAATCGACAGAAAGCACAAGAACAGATAAACGGACGGACAGCAGCAGAACTGCCTGATCCACTGACTGTCTGACTAACTAAACAATTGGTTTCTGATTAAATTAACGAAAAAAATTTTATAAATAACTGTAATATGAAATAACAGTAACAGTACGCTTTTTTGCCAAAGGAAAATTTGTGAATCATTTTCTCCTTTATGTTATTTTCTCTTTCCCTATCTTCACGAAAAGAGCCGCTGCTATATTAGCCGCACGGGCGAAAATCTAATGTGCTCTAAATTCAGCTATAAATGTTTATTGCAAAATGATAAATTATGATTAAATTACCCTGAATTGTATGAATCAAAATATTTATAGAAAGTTTACCAAAACCTTTTAAAGGGGTTCCAATGAAATTTTCATCTGCATTTGTTTTCCACAACGGAGCATTTATGACATGTTTTGTGTGCTGTTGTCACGTACTTGAATTTATGTCTCGATCACGCTTACGAAAAATTGCCAGACTTTGGGGACTCTTTGTACGGCGATAATAGTTTTCCACTTCGTTCAAATTCTTTCTGCTTACGCGACAGAAAAATAAATGCCGTCGTTTTTCTTGTCATTATTCCAGCAGGATTGCTGCCATCGCCAAACTGGGCTGGTTGGTAAGTGCTATGCACTTATTTTTTTGTTTCTGTTGTTGCTCTTGCTGCTGGGGCTGATCTTTGTAGGTCAATATGCTAAATGATTGATCAGGCATTTAAACATAAACAAATTCATTTAAAAACATCCACACAAAGCATCCATCCCAGCACATTTCGCCGTATATTGCCGATCATCTTCGCCCGTCTGTAAAACTATACAATACAAAGTACTACACTAAAAATAATTTCTTTGTAAATGCAAATTTGCTCGAAAACATAGTAGTAGTATTTCGAAATTCTTTACACGTTTACTCAAAATTGATTATCGAGAGTAACATAAGTTAAAATAACTATAAAATAATGTTAATAATTTCTTTTTTATAATATTTTGAGACTAGTTTTACTTGCGTGTGAATAAAAGTCCTTCTTGTCTTAGATCATCTTTAAGAAATTCAAGTGAAAAACTTTTGACATAAAAGAAAAAAGCCAAATGAAAGGCATTAATATAGTACTATGACACTTGTAAAAAACAATATGGGCAATGTTTGAAATTTTTAAGGTAATGGGGAAAAATTAAAAATTGAAAATTTGACTGTTGTATACTCTGCTAAATGTGACATGTTTGGCCGTCGCCAAATAAAAATAATTGATTTCTGCTGCCTTGTATCATTTCCTCAGCTAACACTCCATATCCTAATCTGTGCTTATAAAATTGTCAGCATTAAATAATTGATTACATCAAACCGAGTTTACATAAGCTTGGTTGATTACATGAGGCTGAGTTTACTCAAGTAATCTCAGTTGTAGCATATATCACTTGATATGAGCGCAGTTGTGTTGACCCTCTCAATTAATAAAGGTAATGTAAGGTAATCAGCAAGGTAAATTTGATTACAGAGAACCACCGCGTCGTAAGATAAACATTGTGCTAAATATTGCATTTGTGAGGGTGGCATTTCTTAGTTGAAAGGATTCTTTTAAAAATGTGATATATTACTTTTGCTGCTTTAAACGTACATTGTCTCTCGTCCGCATTAAGGCACATATTCGAGCTATCAAGTCCCAGAATGAGTTGAATTAAATTTTGCTAAACTGCTTGTGCGGGTTAAGTATTGGTGCTACAGCCTACACATTGTGTAGTTATGGCGCTGCACTCGTGACCTCACTGTAAAAACCAATTTACGTTTACCCAAAAAATACTAAAAACAGTCCCGAAAAAGAGCTAGAACTGATTTCTCAGATTACACAAATATTGTGTAATTTGTAAAAGCACTTCTAACTCTTTTTATGGACTGTTTTAGTATTTTTGTGTAATCTGTTGGTTGTTGTTGTTGTTGTTGCTGCCGCTGCTATTGCTGTTGTTGCTGTTGTTGTTGTTGTTGTTCTTGTTGTTGTTGTTGCTGCTGTTGTCGTTGTCGTTGATGATGATGATGACGATGAGACGGTGACAATGGCGGTGGCGGTGCCTTAAGTGGTGACATATTTTTCTTTTGTTGTTGCATTGTAAACTCTAAGACGTCAGCTTGAAAAGTACAAGTTTGACCATTACGTGTTAACGTGATTCGATTTTGCTAACCTAATTCGTTGACGTTTTCTTGTTCTGCGAGAAATTTCGATTAGCGGTCTGCACATGTTCATTCATGTGCAAGAATTGAGATCCAATTACGCGTTTAAGGAAAATAATTAATTTCTGCGAGATTAGATATAATTAATCTGTATCTACTAATCGATTTCTGAAATCCTATGAGCAATTTTATGGTTTGGCCTCTGTGGCACATGCCATCACAAACCATATTAATGTTGCATAAACATAGAGACGTATTCTCATGCGGGAAAATTGCGGGGTATTGCTTTTTGCCTTTTTCACCAGTTCCAAAGGAAGCCTTCTCAATGAACATTACTACCCATTTAATGCACTACTGATGTGATGCACCCCAAACAACATTAATGTTGCATAAAAATACAAAAATATTCTCCTGCCGACCAGTTGAGGGGTATTGCTTTTTCCCTTTTTCCCTGTGCCAAGGGAAACCTTCTCAGTGCACCTTATTACCCACTTTATACAGTGCTGATGTGTTCTGCATAGAATATGTAATTCACTGATGAATATGAGTAGGTCGCTAATAAAGGCATGTAAGCTGTGCCTCGAAATAATAGTAAGCATCTATCACGGTAGAATGCCATTAGACTTGGCATGGCCTTCAAGGCAGTGTGATACTGCGCATGCGTGATTAAGGACTGCTGAGGTGGATTTGTAAACCTGATGGGGCTTTAGCATGTCGGACGCTGCGGCTGATATAATAATCATTGAAAATCCTCATGACGTGAAGGAACTGTAAACTTCGTCGATTTCGTCAGATCCAGCCGACGGGAAGCAATTCAATAGTGCCGGAAACAATCATTCAATTCGATATACCAGTAAAATAGCACGTCTTTCATCTTTATTTACAACCGAGGACGAATTTTCAAACATGTTTTTGCCGGATTAGTTTCGTCATTCGCGATAACTTTCTTCACAGATATGAAGAACTGATGCACTCATCATGATGCACTTCTCATTCTGAGAAGCCACCTCGCGCGTGATCAGCGTTCACTTTAGAGAACCAACCCGACTCAGATCAGATTAGTTTTACCTTAGAGAATTTTGTTATAAAGCAGGTGGTAGAGTGATATCATCATGCATTATTCTAGCGATTTCATGCACATAGGGGTGCCTTCTACGCTGAGAAGAATGAGTAGACGGTTTAGTATGCATTTGCATTCTCTCATGGATAAAGCCACAAAACGTAAGTGTACGAATATTTAAAATTAAAAGAACAACACAAAATTGGTCGAAACTGCAACACGATTATAATGTAATGCTTTTTTTAGTCTCAATGATTATATATTTTTATTTCAGAAACTTTTACCCTAGCGGGCTTCATCAGTTGAAAAAGCAATAAATAAGATAACATTTACATACTGTTTTAACATGTTATCCGTAACTTTTTCAGCTGATGAAGCCCGCTAGGGTGAAAGCTTATGAGGTAAAAATATATAATCATGAGACTATAAAAGGCATTACGTTTTTTATGTTAAAGATGACAAGTTTTGAGAGAGCTGTCTCATATTGCAACTCGATCAGTTTCTAATAAATCGGTTTTGACAAAGGTTGAATGTTGTTATTCAGTTGTATGCTGTTTGATATAATAATAATTAATAAGTGGTATGTCTAACTGTGCTTTTACATAAAAAGAAATCTATCTTGACCTGTCCTGATGATCTCTAAATTAGTAACCCTTTCTCGACCAACATGAATTATAGTTATAGCACGCATTCGTTTTTTATTAAATTATTACTGTAATATCTCGTTTTTATGCAGAAATAGATGACTATTTAATGAATAAATATATTATAACATAGACTGATAGGTACGTAAAATATCGTTCTTTTACATGTCACTTCAGTGAAGAATACGTGCTAATGATACCAGAAAGTGACAGCAGGAGCAGGACATTTTTTTCCTTATAGTTCATTTTACGTAACGTTTTAGGCCAACGTTAAATTTTAGTGATTGTAGGTTTGCTTCATTTTGTTAACGACTAGAGTATAGACATCATCAAAAGCTTATGTGACAATTTATTATAGAACATATGCAGTGACATTAATGGATGTAGAACATTATTGCTTGTGCTGTATGTGCAACAGCTTGTTAATTACCCATACGTCAGTTATAATAAATATCGCGCACAGGCGGTAATACATGTGTTATGAGGCGACCAATTAATAGTTTTGACGATTTAACTGGACATAGAATATAGTTTTTATTACACCGTTCGGTTTTCGTTGCAACGTAAGACTGATCCAGATTTCAGTACACCTACTGTAGATTGCCCCGTTATCAACTTATGCATTTTTTAATGCTTATCTCATGAAAAAATACCCACATGTCCTCACATATCATGCACAATATCAACAAGCAATTAACTCGTGTAATAACAACATATTATCTAAACTAAAGGGAAAACATGTACATTTATCTCTCATTGTTATTAAATAAAGAGCTACAGGCACACGCACACTTCCACGCAAGTAGTAATCGTCAAGCCGATAACGCAAAATTTAACATTACTTACATGAATGGGTAAGTATAACGATGTTTATAATGGGTTGTTTAATGATGCACCTGTTCCAGCCGGATCACACATTCACATTAAATATGACACTCGCTATTCCTTCTTGGGGCTTGAAATTTTAAGTAGCAGGACTAATAATGATAAGACTGCCACTAGGGCGCGCTGAACAAATTAAACTCTAATTTTTACTTCCTGTTCACCCGTTATCGCCGTCGTTAACATCTTTTTAAATTACAATATATATCATTCTAGTCTAAATAAACGTTTTCTTCACAGTAGTTAATCCGTCTTTCATCAACATTCTGGCTTCACGGCTGCTAACACGTGTGTTAAATTGGCTGACGGATTTCAAACATGAGTTAAACTAGATGCATCACCTCTTGTTTGTCGACATCTCCAAGGGCACGACCAACTTTTGGACGAAATAAATAATTTTGCGTTTATTCAGAGCTTATTTACCTCAGTCATTTTTGTGACAGAACTTTCTGGTTCCAAGTTGAAATGCAATAATTGTGCTCTGTAACGAAAATTACATTATGATTCGTAGCGAAGCACAAGAAAAAATTGGTAATACTTACTTATTCACTTCCTTCCTTCCTCCTTTCTTTCCTTCATTTCTTCCTTCCTTCCTTCCTTCCTTCCTTCCTTCCTTCCTTCCTTCCTTCCTTCCTTCATTCATTCATTCATTTCATTCATTCATTCATTCATTCAGTCAGTCAGTCAGTCAGTCAGTCAGTCAGTCAGTCATTTATTCATTCATTTGTTCTCACATTCTTTTATCCATTTATTTTCAAGTTCGCTACTTTATTCATTGCAACGATCATTCATCCTTTGTCTAGAATAAAAAATAAATCAAGAAGTCAATTTTTCAGTCTTGGTGAATCGAGCTGGACTTAGAGTTGTTCAGTCACGCAGTTGGTTAGTCAATTCAGATCATAAATCTCTTGTACAGAAGTTTAGCATCCAGCAGCAGTTTTTTGCACTTCCTTTGATATTGTGCGTTCTCCGGTAACTCTTGTCTTTCCACCTCCTGATGCTATGCAGCAAACTCGTTCGTGGTCTTCCCTAACTTCCCTTCCCTTCCCTCCCATTCCCTTCCCTTTCCTTCTATTCATTCTGCTTCTGTTAAAATTAAATGTCATTTCTGTCAACAGTTCGTTAAAATCAAACACTCTTCGATTACTCAACCACCAAGTGAGTCAAGGAATAATTCATCAGTTCAGCGGTTAATCGGCCATTTTAAATGTTCATTCATTAACTTATTTGGTTCTTATTTTTCCGTTTATTCGTTCATTCTTCATTTTGCCAGTGAGTTAGTCGGTCAGCCGATCAGTCCAGTCAATTAAAAAAATTAATCAGCCGTGAACTCGTTCAGCATCGCACTCATCTCCTTTACTCATCCATTTTCTCCCTAATCCTCTCCCTCTCTTGCTCATTCACTATCACGCTTGTGTAAATGATGCTGTTAAGGTCACTCACATTGATGCTCTGATCATCTGATGGTCATTTGGCTTTAACAGCACGCAGCACAGGCGCTTAAAAGCTGCACAATTCAGCTATAATCCGATACAAGCCCCTTTCTAATTTGCTGGTCAGGCTATCGAATCGTGCACTTAATGAAACGACAAAGTCTCCTTGATCGAAATGTTAAATCACATAGAGTAGCTGAACGTAGCCTGATAATTATCAGCTTGTGACTAATGTTGTTGAATTTAACACCCCTCTGCGTCAATTTTTGCAGGAAAAATTTTGCAAGGACAGAATACATACACGCACTGCTACATAGGTTACAGCTAGGTTACAGCTTATGTGTAAATAACCTAAATCTAAATAAAACTCTAAACTTTGTGAAATATGAAGTAGCCTGAATCAAGCTTTGATGAGGTTCGTCGAGTCATGGGCCTTAATCTAACGTAACGTCACGCTATATTGTTATACCAAAACGGACAGATATAATAAAAGCACGCGCGCATTAATATTCATATACCTACGGAATTTATATTTTTAATTTAATTTCATCTTCCTCTTCCTCCTTTTCCTCCTCCTCTTCTTCTTCTTCTTATTATTATTGCTATAAATAATTTTCATATGCACCTTATACATATAAATCACCTTTTATGTCCGTGCCTATTTTACAATGTATTTGCTTTATTATAAACGCTACTGAAATAAATTTCAAGTAATATTGATATAGTAATAAAAATACCGACGCCATCATCGTCATCATCATCATCATCATCATTATATTATTATTATTATTATTATTATTATTATTATTATTATTATTATTATTATTATTATTATTATTATTATTATTATTATTATTAATTATTATTATTATTATTATTGCTGTTGTTGCTGTTGCTGTTGCTGTTGCTGTTGCTGTTGCTGTTGCTGTTGCTGTTGCTGTTGCTGTTGCTGTTGTTGTTGCTGTTGTTGTTGCTGTTGTTGTTGTTGTTGTTGTTGTTGTTGTTGTTGTTGTTGTTGTTTTACTGCCAATTTTTAAATTTGACTTCGTACATATACATGTATATTTATCATAGAGATATTATATTTATCGCAGTATTGTTAAATTTGTCTATAGGTTTGAAAATTAAATATTATGGGCTGCCACATTGTAATTGCAAAAGTTATGCACAAATTTACAGCGAGCTCTGGTAGCAAGGCAATACAAGTTTATTATAGATGCACAAAAGACGTTACATCAAACTTTAACTTTTATTATATGGCTCGACTTACACCAAATTATATATAAGCCAACGACTATTATCCGCAAGACCCAGTTTGTCCCGTGACCAATTTAATGTGCAACTAGGTCAATCCACTTTCAATGATGAGGAGCGTTTAAATAACATTAATCTTACAAACTGGTACAAACTACTTGGCTTCTTTAAGCAAGGCCTATGTAGACAGCCACAGGGAGTCTAGCAGAAAAAGAAAAACTTATAGTAATGACCACATGCCTAAAATCATTTACACGGCTTCAAAGAAGAGCTCTACGCTGTCGTTATAAAAATGTAACGAGATTGAATTTTTAATCATCTAAAAAGTAAAAGATCAATTTGGAAATTCCTCTAAAAGAGTCACAAACTAGAGTGGGTTATAACGTCATCCAGAACAATTCAAGGGTGTCAAAACACTCTGTATAGACGTTAAAAGAATGGCTGAGTGAACAAAGCTAAGATGGTCGACGCATCTGACTAGTTTTAGCAGCTTGCTGCCGCCTGGGGACACATACACACTGAAATTACTTAATGGCATAGATTTCGATCCCGCCATAATTCCTTTTGCAGAGAACCAAATGTGTAAAAACTCTTTCACTGATCAATGCTGTTTTGTTAAATTAGACGTGTTTGTTGAAGACAAAAAAAAACACCCACTTCCATATGTTCCGAAGTATTTTATTAAAATTTTGCGGAACAACCTATTTGCTCTTTATACCGCGATTTTCTAATATGCTAAACTGCTATTAACGACATTTTCATATTCCCGATAAAACGCATATATTTTGAAACGTCTGATGGTAATGACCTTTTAATGAGAGGTATTCAATTTTAGGGTATTGTTTTTACAGATTTTATTTTGTGCATCATTTTATGTTTTATAGGATCAACGTAAATGCGCTTGCGCCTGCCGATTTTTGTCTTTTATACTATTTTAATATATTGCACTGAATACCCGTTTCACGCTAAATGTAAGTTTTTGTTGAAGCCAAGTTATGCATTTGGCCTGTATAAAAACGGTCGTCTCTGCTTTCTTACTGGACCAGTTAGTGTAATCCACGATAGTGTAAACTGTATTTCATCATTGTTTTTGAATCTAATTCATGTAATTTGCCAATAAAGGTATCGTTTTTCTCACACATCATTCTGTTGTTTCGTGGATGGATTTCAGAAGAATTATAGACTGCTTGGCCTCCGCATCTGCTGGTACCCAACCAACCTGGGCAGTTTTATCATATGTCATCGACGTACCGCCGGTAGTTCGATATGTATAAAATGTCAATAACTGAAATAGATAAATAAATAAATAAACCCGAGAATCGCTTCATTTTAGCCAATTTTCCACTTCCGAATGCTATTAACAAAAATATCTTTTTGTACCTGCGACCGTTATGTAAAGCGTTATCAGACATTCCTAATACAAAATTTTCTGCTCTTGTCAAAATGCCCTTGACTTTTGTCCATTAGTAACTTTTTCCGCTTTTGCAGGAACTCGGCTGATTAAGCTGTTTCTTGTTTACATTCTCATGTGAATCTAATCTTCATTTTCATCATCACATTCGCTTTTCTTTGTCATTTCCTTACTCTTAGTATCACCCTAGTATTTCATTCTCCGTTATTATTCAATTTCACACATTCCACATATTTTCTTTCCAATGTGCTTTTTGCTTAGCTTTTACTACAAGTTTATCTTTTTTGTCTGAGTCGATATCCGTATACTGTAAAATTTTGAATTTTGTTTTGTTTGTTGTAATATTTGTGCGTATAGTAATGCATGTATGTAACAATGTACTTAGTGTCATGACATTTCGGAAAAATAAACTAAAACTAAAGTAAAACTTTGTGGTATTAAATTTGTTGTGTTCTTTCAGATCATGATATTGATGATCTGGAGATGCAAGTGGTTAGATATAAACCAGAAGGGCTGGATTCACTTTGCAAGACGACCAGGTTCAGTCGCAAAGAGTTGCAAATGATGTACAGAGGATTCAAACAGGTACAACTCATGAAGTTTAGTTTATGCCTACTTTATTAGCACGTCTGTCAGTAATCTTTGTAGTGAATGTGTCATTCATTTTCTTGAGTTCACAAACTTAAAGAAACTTCCCCTTCCAAAAAAAACTATAAAAATTAAGGTTGACGAGTTAAGTGGCGTTTACCTGACATTCGGAATACGTATGCGTTATGGGGGTGCGCAGTAGATAAAATCGGTTTATACTGCTTTCAATGCACCCGTTTATCAGACCTATGTTATGCGTTATTTTTTCTGCAAACATTTCCTATTGATTTTTATTCCGCATCTATTCCGAAAGTGAATAACGCATAACGCATTCCGGATGCTACCTAAACGCCACTTTAGTAAACAAAAGTGGCAACCGGCCAGTCATGTAGCGAAGTAGATTTAAAATGTAAAATTTCCCTACGTAGAAAGATCATTCATTGAAAAACACAGCCCGCAACAATAATAGTGGAAAACCAGTAAAATGTATGTATAAATATCATCCACGCACCATCTATAGAAGGTCAGCGTTAGAATTTTCACATGTGGATAAACCTGTGAAAAAATAACAATGCGTTTGCTTATATGGAATCGATAACAATTTTGTGCAAAGTATATTTGATATTTTAAAACAAAGCAAAGGTGTTAATTAAAAATAAGATTTTTATATCTTGCCGCAACTTTTTCCATATAACTGTATATGTGATAAATACTACTAATGTAAACGCATAAAGCGTCAGTGGCGTAAAAGCAAGAAATTTCATCCCAAGGCGGAAATCGGTTGGTATTATTGATATCAAATGTTGGTTAGTAACCCATCAATTTGAGACTAGCGTCTTTGGACTTCCCCAAACACAGACTGTAATATTATAATGCCATCAAGAATCTTATAAATATCAAATCACCCTGTTTGTAAATCATGTTTCGAAAATGACCACTTTCTTTATAGGAATGTCCAACGGGTATGGTAAATGAAGAGACTTTTAAGGATATTTACGCTCAGTTTTTTCCACAAGGAGGTAAGTGCATATAAGTCTACGTTTCCCCTTAATATTTGTTCGGTAAACTTTAACTGCCTTCCCAGGCTGCTGGTATTAAAAATAAAAAGGTGGTGCATTATAATCGCATTTAAACGTTACAGGATTAAACTGAACTTCTGAACTTCTGACTATTTATGGAACAATTCCAACAGTCCAACTATAATCTAACAATTCTGGTCGAAACTCGAAATTTATCTATGTAAAAAACACAATTTTGTTATCAATAGCTTTAAAAACTAAAAACTGTAAATATTACAGTTTTACAAAAGACAATCCGGTTTTAAAATAAAAGACAAACTTATTGTTAAAACACACGAAAATTTTGAAATCAATGTAGCATTACAGACGTTTCGACTGTAAGTATCCATTCATATAAACTAGTTGTTGTTTAAAAACTCTTGCAAACTGGCAAACTTGCTGAATACTGCAGTCGAACATCGGCTATGCTACAGCGATTTTAAATTTTTTAAGTGTTTTAACAATAAATTAGTCTTTTAAAACACACATGTTTTCCTGCATAAATTTACTTAAATTGATTGGATGCATTTTAAGGAAGGAAAGAAAGCAAATTGACTCTCTGCCCATCTACAACCGCAACCATCATCAGCAACTGGTCGCTTTGTTCTGTCATTGGTTCTTCTTCCGTCACTAAATTCACTTGCTAAAACTGACAAACCGAATGATGGACTAAGTGCTTGCAGTATTCACTTCGCCGGGAAACTCGCACGCTTGTTTTACAAGATCACCTTTAGAGGTCAATCAATAATAAACGCAGAGGAGGAAAAAATGAGTGAGAGAAAAGACCTGATGATATCTAGAAAATGTTTAACCCTTCTGTATAAACAACTAGAAAATGCTATTGCTGTTATTACACCCCTCTCAGTTACATTGTTAGGTGAAATGTACACTTCTATATAAGTATTCATATTATAATTATTTTTCCTATATTAGCAAGGTGAGTGTGAAAATGACCAGATGGTAGACACACTACTTAAAATTGTTTAACTTCAAACTTTGTTGATGTATCTGATAGCGTACTTCCTGATATGCGAAATAAATTTCATAGTTCACATCAATTAACAAACTTCGCTAAACAAAGCTCCGCTATTGTTTATATGCACTGTTAGCGCTATGTTTTTGCTTTGTCCTCCAGCCCTCTATCCTTTCACCAGTTTAATAGAATTAATTAAGTTTCATGTATTTGCAGATGCTAGCCAATACGCTCATTACGTTTTCCAACTTTTCGACCAAGATAATAATGGCAATGTCACTTTTGAGGTAAGTTAATTATACTAAGGAATACCGAGTGAATCCCCCTCTTCTCTCTCTCTCTCTCTCGCTCTCTCGCGCTATCTCTCTCTCTCTCTCTCTCTCTCTCTCTCTCTCTCTCTCTCTCTCTCTCTCTCTCTCTCTCTCTCTCTCTCTCTCTCTCTCTCTCTCTCTCAAGCAATCCTTAACAACGCAAAAAATTGTGAAATTATGCATCTATCTTGCTGGATTTCAATTTTCTCCTAGTTAGTTGCGTATTAATTAGTAACTTTGTTAGAAATGAAATTGAAAATTAATTAGCTTCGACGTGCCAGTTTTAAGATTACGTTTCATTGCAGTTTCCTATCAGAAATTTGTCTTTCGGTGAATTATTAGACGTTGTCAAAGTTAAACAGGCCCATAAGCTAAAATAACAATTTCTTCCTCGTTAATTTTTTCCGCGGATACATACATTTTGAGCAATAAATTTGTCTAGTGGGAGTGCTCAGCTCAAAAACATTTCACTTGTCAAATTTATTTTCTGTATCACACGTGACAACAAAGAATTTTTGTTAAGAAGTTCGGCAAACCTAAACCAACTAAAATTAAACTTTTTCTAGAATGGACAAGCATGGACATTAAATTTAAATAATTAACGTAATGTGATAGTTAATGTAATAATTTACTTTGTTAATGTAATGTGATCTAAAAAAAATTACAAGAGCAATACTACTTTGCTGATCTTTTCTTTAGTGAAAATTAATTATTCTATACAGCACATCAAAGTTGTGCATTGCCTTTTAACATTATGAGCGTTAACAAATATAGCTCCGTAAGTGCAAATTTTTTTACCCAGAATCGTAACTGAAAAAAATAATTAATCCTTACCGCATGTCAGAGTTGTGTATCGCCTTTAACGTTATAGGCGTTCAAAAATGTAGTTCCACAACTGCCTAGTGAAACAATTAACCAAAATTGTAATTGAAAAGACGAGAGAAACGAAAAAACGAGAAAAAGTTGTTAACTTCGAGTTATTGGTAAATGACGAAAGCGGTTATAAGAATCTGTCTTATCCGTATTTTGTGCTTGTTTCTTCTGGGAGACAAGCCAGCAGTCATTTATTGGACAGAAATACATTCTGTCAAGGCGTTGAGCGTTGCTTGATGGTGGGTGTAATGGCTGATAAAGGACAAGTCACTAAAAGGATATTATTGACGCGGGTGTCTTCTGATGTCAATTCATTGAATTATTTCTGTTTGCATTTTACTGAAACTTTTCAGTTGCAGGAAGCCGCGGACAGTGCAGAATGCCTTTTTCTAGCTAACTATCGATTTTTCTTGTAAGATCCAGAATTGTTTTCGGTGTTGAGTTGCTGAATACTAAAATGGTGACTTACCGAAGGGCATTTAGGCTCGTGTCAGACACTGACACACAGAGCTGGACGTAATCCATAAGGCATAAGTCGTGAGGAGAAAAACCCAGCTCAAATAAATGTACGTGGCCTTACACTGACTAATTTACTGACTGACTAACTACCTGACCCGCTCAAATAACTTCGTTGTAAATTCATTATTTCTTAATATTTTTTCCTTTTAATTTGCCCTTTTTTATTAACTGTCTACGTAATATTAGCCAAGAATCGCAATCAAATTTTGCCCATACTGCCTGATCGCAAAAGAATTTTACGCATGCGAATTTTATTGCGATCGCTTAACTAGTTTCGTTATTGATTCATTATTTCTAAAAATTTTCCCTTTAATTTTCATTGAAGTCTTACTTCTTTGCATAAAACTAGCCAAACCCCACAAAAATTTGCGCATAAACCCACAACAACCACCGCATCGAAATGTACGTATAAGCATCTACCCCGCATATTCTCATACTCTCTCTCTTATTCGAACATTCGACCCCTTAGTGACCCACATGCTGACAAACTCACTTATTAAGCTATCGGCGACTAACAGGCTTCTGCAGATGATTAATTTGTTCATCAGTCAGTTAGCTGGCTGAACGTCTTAGCCAATTAATCGTTACATTGTACATCATCATTGAAGACTAGTTAATTGATGAGTAAATCTGCTTTCCTGGCTTCATCTAAGAAATACATGTCTCTACAATTGCATTGAATGACTAAGCCTCCATTAATTAATCTTATGGAATGGCTCTGGTTGTTGCTATTCACCTAGCATCGTACCAATAATGAACCCATTTTTCAGAACTGATGCTGTTAACGGTCACCATTTTTTCAGGACTTCGTTATGGGTCTATCAGTTCTTGCCAGAGGTACAACGACAGAAAAGCTTCAGTGGGCATTCAACCTGTACGACATCAACCAGGATGGATACGTGACAAGAGAAGAAATGCTTGACATTGTGTCCAGTATATATGACATGCTAGGAAGGTACACATCACCAATGCTTGAGGAAACTACAGCACAAGATCATGTAGACATGGTCTTTGACGTAAGTTATGCTAGTTGTGATTTTTTTTCTTTTTTCATATACGCTTCGACACACTGCAAGCTTGAATCAGGCTTTCAACGGCAGAATCATTTTTCTGGTATGACCAGAGCCTGACTCGATATTATCTTTGATAACCCTCAAAGATGAGCCACTGAACCAGCAGAGCTGTTTTAGCCACGTATGACCGTACACAGCCTCCAGTGAGCAAACTGCCACAAACAGTACGAGTTTGTCAAGGGGTGTGTGGCCGAGTAGTCTAGATTTTGGACTGCAACCACGCAGTCTAGATTTTGAGTCTAGCGGCTGCAAACGCCAGGACATACAGCCTACATGTTATTCGTCGTGTGTGTTGCGTCCTTGCCTGTATTGTTGTAAGTCGCTAAATAGCGCTCAGTGCTAATGTTACCTGTTAGAATAAACAACGTTAAATAAATGTTGTACAGTATTTTTGTCTTTGACTTTGTCTCGAATACAATAGGTTGTCATAAACCATTCATGCGAAGCATATGGGTAAGACCATACCTCTTCCCTTTGAAGATTTTCTAAAATATAGTGTGAGTAAGAATCAAAATCAACTCAAAATTTTTATAGTTCGATTTTGGTCTATATAATAAATGAATTAAATGTCACCATTTCCTTTCTCCATTTTTCACTCCTATCTAAGCCCCCTTTCCATATGCCCCTGTACTTTCGCCCAGCATTTGTTCTAGTGCATTTGTTCGCAGGCCAGGCTTTTAGGTTTTTTAGCAAATGACGTCACTGTCGCAATTCTGAAATTAAGATGTCAGGTCAAAAATCGATTCCATCAGTCAATGCTGAATTCGTTCTAGTATATTCCTGTTAAGTTTTATGACGATCCTTTGCGAACTGGCAGAGCCCGAGGCTTTCTTCGAAATGATATTACCGCCGCCATCTTGAATTAAAAATGGCGGGTAGAAAATTCGTAAGTCGGTGCGGAATTCGTTTTTTTTATTTTTTTATTTCACATCATATGCAAACAATAAAAACAAACTTTTATATAAAACAAATATTTACATTCAAAATCATCAAATCAATATGTGTACACTTTCACTTAACGTTCCCTTCATTCCGTCAGTCACTATTGTCATATTTCGTGGTTTTCGTTTCTTTCTCTGCTCAGTTTTTGGTGGCAGTTTCGCAACCGCCATCGAACACTGAATTTCAATTTCGGGCAAACACAGTGTGTGCCTGCGTTCTAGTAAACTCGCGTGCCGTGTCATAACGAACTATTGCAAATTCTCGGAGCGTTAGGCTTGTTTCAAAATGGTCTTCCAACAAGAACAACAACAACATCCAGATGAGTTGCGATTTGACCGAACAAGATCCAAAAATTGCGACTAGCACTCACATATCACGTACGCACAAACCGCAAAATAAAAACGCCTCAAGAAGTACTTTAGCACGACAGCAGCTAGACTGATGTGTACACTGTCACTTAAAGACCCCTTCATTCCGTCTGTCAATATTGTCACATTTCGTGGTTTTCGTTTGTTTCTCTCCTCAGTTTTTGGAGGCAGTTTCGCAACCGCCATCAAACACTGAATTTCAATTTCGGGCAAACACAGTGTGTGCCTGCGAGCGAAGTACTTCACGTGGTTAATGAATTGCAACTTTCGAATGCCGTTGCTTGCAGAGTTATGAAACAAAAATAAACAAAATGCGTTAATCAATAAGCAGGCGGTCTAATAACAACTACGTCAACATTCAGTACAGCAAGGAAATTAATAATGTATTAACTGATATACCTAAAAATGTAGACTTTTTAGCTGAGTAAAAACTGCAGATTTTGCTTCATGTCTAGAAGCTTATTATTCTCGATGCAGAGGATTTATAGTGGACAAATTTCTTTAGCACCACTTCTGCCGTAAAAAAGCTAAATTTCGCCCCGTCGCTGGACCAAGATAGGTGCTTTATCAATCCTCTGTATCAGTCAGAGAAAAAGAAGTACCGATTTCAGTATCTCGGTCCACAGTTTTATCTCAACTAGATAATTGACTAAGAAACTAAACGCCCGATTCATTTTTAGTTAAAAAAAAATATTGCGCTTCTGGAATGGATGAAAGCAGCCCTACTTGTTCTCCTGTCCTTTGGGGTGTAAATACGGAGTTCTATTTGCCGTGTCATTCATTCCAGGCCGCAAGAGTTGATTAACAATTAAACTAATTGGGCAAGAGCCTAAACTTTTGATAGACCCTCGGAGTCCTGAGAATCTAAGAGAATAGGGTCACTTTTTGAAAATTCAAATATATATAAAAACACATTTTTAATAAAAACTCTTTAAAATTTACCCTTCCTAAATTTCGATATTTTTGAATTGTTAAGGAAAATTTAGCCAGTTTAAATAATTAAGAATAGTGTGAACATATCTGTAAAAATGCCATTTTTGAAAAAAAATTGACTGAGATTTGAACTTTATAAAAGTAATTCATCAATTTGGGTTTTTATCCATATTTAAGACACGTTATCATTTAGGAGTAAACATAGGATATAGGACAATGATTGAAATGTAGAATTGTCCTAACAAAGGACAGCTGGCAGCCCTATTTGAGATATTTTTAACAGGATAACAAAATCATTAAAACCGAACGTGCTAAAGACAAATTTAGGTAAATGTCAGGATTACCAGTTGAACACATTGGATTTATAATTGCGCACATACGCAGATGCGCGTTTTTTGTTAATAGCTATCCACCGTGAAACCCTTAATCAGCCCATGGTGGGCCTCAGGGAGGTCCACCCACCGAGGAAAACGTCCGAGGTATCCGACCAACGTTTTGAGTGTCGTTTTTCGGACTTTTTCTATGAGTAACTTTGCAATCACTTATCGGTTTTCGACAAAATTTTTACAAAACCGACTGTGAAGTAAGAAATAAACAACAAATTAATGTGTAATCGATAAACAACAAAAACCATCAAAAATACTACAAAGTGCACTAATGGTTAAACCCAGTTGCTGGTCAGGCAAGAAAAGGTATTGATCCTTTACCAATAACCGATAAAGTGGGTAAAAGTTTAATGATGAAACTTGCAAAGGGCACTAAAAGGTCTTCAATGAGTGAACAAACAGGCAACAAACCCTGTGCTTCGAAAGTATAATAATGCAGCACAACAATATTGTACCAGTGTTGTGACAATACTTTTGCAAATATTTGGACAATATGGAAATGTGGACTTGCCACAACATTTACCTATCTTTTAGCAGTACGTGTAAACCATGTGTTTCCAATATTGGACGACATTATTGGTCCAATGTTGTACCAATATTGGCAAGAATATCCAATATTGTACCAACACGGTGGCAACATTTTCTGGACATATTTTTTGTCAAGGTCGCGACCAATTGGTGACAATATTGTGTGACGCCTGGGATATACCGTTTGGATGGCCAGAAATCACAAATAGTTAATGTACCGGCTTTGTTATATAACTGTCAAAACTCGGTAATAAAAGTTTTTGGTAATGAAAAGCGACAAACTGTCCAAAAATGTGATCTGTGTCTTCAAAACGAGGCAGCAGCTCTATAGGCCTGGCTTCCTTATAATTTGCCAATATCGTCGTTGTCGTCATTCATCAACATCATCATCGTGGTCGTCGTTATTATCATCGTAGTCAGGATAGAGTGATTTTTCATTTTATTTTATTCTTTCAGAAAATGGATTTAAATAAAGACGGCGTGATAACAATAGAAGAATTTATGGAAACCTGTCTAAAGGTAAGTTCTGCCACGTCGACATTACTACTATTCTTTTGAAATAACAGAATCTGCTAGAATGCTTCTCTCAAATTTGGGCTACGTACGGGCCATGCGGATCCATTTTAGAACATTTTTGATGCCGTTGTACCTTAAAAAATATTGAACAAATGTAAATATAAATATAAGTTGAATCTGTAAGAAAACAACAATTTGGTGCTTTTTCGTTTGCCTAAAATCGACCCAACTTCCACATGCAAATTTGCCGGCAGTTCATAATTTTGACAAAATCACTAATCACTATGATGCGTTTTAAATCATGCGGAAACTTGTCCAGACCAAATCGCATTCACAAACTTCCTTATGGGATAGATGACAATTTCTAAATCTAAGTCCCCAAAAACTTACAATGTTCATATTTCACATAGTCAGTAAACTTTTCTTGTAGATTTACTGTAGAGCATTGTGTCCTCGCTAAATTATACTTTTGCACACGCTACAGAATATTATGCCTTTGCTGAATTTCATTTTTGTACACGCTGTAGAGTATTATGCTCTTGTTTAATTTTACATACTGGTGCACATGCCGTAGAGTATTATGCCTCTACTAAATTTTACTTTTGTACACGCTGAGGAGTATTATGCCCTTGCATTCAGACGACACTTCAAGAAGAGTTTTCTTTCAGATGCGGACAGAGAACTGTGAGTCCATTAAAATGAAACTAATAAGAAACTGTCGTCATATGAACTAACATTGTAAATTTGTAAACAAATTATCTTGGGACGTCTTTTACGAAGAAGTAAAATAAATTTACATGTACACTAAATCTAATCAAACACTACGTCTGGTTTTATAAAGCTTGCCAAACCTTTTTCTCTTGATAATTTCTGGAATCTGAGACATAAATTTCGAAATTGAATTAACTCTTTTGGATTGCTAAGCCAACTTGTAAGTATAAATGTGCGTCAAAGACATGCCAAATATTCATCTAATGGAATATTGAATATTACAACTGACAGTTATATAGCCGATAAAATTCCTGGTTGATAACCATAATAGCATCAAATCTGCATTATTCAATTTCTGGACCAACCTGCAAGACTGTAGATATGAGCAATTTAAATAGCACAGACTGCTAACTAGGCGATTTTAGTCAAATATAGGTAGGTTAAATGTAGGCAGTATACTCATTTGATTGAAGTTATTTGAAATATTCAAATGCAAATGAAGCTTTTTTATAAAAATTGTGCATTGAGCTATATTCAGCTTCAGCTGATAATCGAAAAGCTGCCATTTGCTGTGTTTACTAGAATTAAAAACATTACTTGTGATGACCGTCGTTATAACTAACTCGCGAGAGGGCGGTACAATAACTGGATACGTTAAGTAGAAAATCTTATAATGGAAATAACTAGCGAACCCATAAAAACGCAATATACACAGAATGTATTGCAATAAACGGTAATTATGTACCAAAGCCCTGGTGGATGAACAATATCGCATGCATGCATATTGACTGTATCATTCGCCGACGGGAGGTAGTCTGGACACAGGCTAACATGATCATAGCGTATTTATCCCTTTTAATCAGAAAGAACCGACAGCAGAATCAGGCTGTTGATTTGAAAACCACTGTAACAAGGTCCGTTATAATGAGGATTTACAGTATTCCATTCCAGTCTGTCTCAAATTTCAAATTCCTTAATAGGCGTGTAAAGATAACAAATAACCTAGAACAAATTGCAATGGAATTCTTCTCTTCAGATTCTGTTAGAACGTAATCTCAGGTACCCCCAGCAAAAAAATGGGCCACAGTCGGCTTTGATACTTTTGAGATATACGCATAAATCCGAGATTGCGCCTACTGGGGCCAAAAATCAGTTATATCTTCTAAACCGTCGGATTTAGGTAAAAAATATGTATTATCGACTGATAGGAAAGTGCACCCGAGAATTCCAAAAATGGGGTCGGCTTTTCATCTGCCATGTCACGATGATGTCTCAATAGCATTATAACGTAATTGTTAACATCACTGCTTCACTGTTGTTGAAAATGGGTCACTGAAATTTCAATATCAGTACCTGCAATAGCATTCAAAATCAGTTACAGGTTGACCTAGCATGTCATCAGTGTGAATATTCACATTATTTCATTGGAATCTGAATGGTGCCTATGCGGGTCAAAAGTTGTTTACTTCTCCTAAACAATTAATCCTCCCCGAAAGTAATGTGTTAATGACTGATCAGAAAACGCACTATATGAAGCCAAAAATCTTGCCATTTTTCAACGATGCCAATTGGTGTGCTTTGTGGGGGGGGGAGGGGACGATTTGATTGACTGAGGACAGAAGGCAGCATGAAAGACGTCTGGCTGAGACAGACTCAACCAGGCATGCCACATGTGGCGGAGGAGACAAAGACGGCATTGCTCGATAGTGGTGGTCACAAGAATTGGTTATTCGGTCTCCAGTATAATTCTTCATTGGTGTCAAAGTGAAACTAGTGGATGTAAAATAAGACACATAGGTGACTTCGGTGGAAGGAGTCCAGGCACCTGAGCCATCAGCGGAAATAGTCCATGTCTCGCTGCCATGCAACAGAGTCGACATCACACAGCTGTCCAGTAGATGGAGTTTGATCATCGAGGGGTTACATGGATCAAACCTTCACTAGGACCGCTAGCATGGAAACATGTACAGAAATGATGCTACTAGTAGTAGTTTAGCTAGCATATGTCTTTTCAAACATGTTTGTCTATTTATAGATGGCTAAACTCTTGCTTTCCTCTGCTGTAAAGATAAACTACATGCAATGCCCTTTATCCTAGATTAGTTTTTTTGTTTCTGACTCGCTTTAAGGTCCATAAAAGAGCGTCCAGTGTCATCTGTTTACTGAATTGTACAACTAGCTTTAAGATAACGGCAAACAGATGCCACACTGTGTCACAACGGCATCACATTGTCAAAATGATGGACCTAGCCGACTGTAGAGCCGATTCCTTCCAAGCGCTAACTGCCACTGCCAAGCACTCAAAAATAAAATGAAAAGCAATAATGCTCTGAGTGACGTGACAATGTCGTAAAATGGCAACATTTTTGTATTCACATTCCGATCAGCATTTTCCGATCAGCCGCCAACACGTCGCTTTCGAGAAGAAACAATTGTTTAGGAGCAGCAGTCAACTTTTGACACGCATAGGCACCATCCAGATGCCAATGAAGTGTAATGTGAAAATTCACACTGCTGACATGCTAGGTCAATCTGTATCTGATTTTGAATGCTATTGAAAGTACTGATATTGGAAGATCATTCCAGTAACCCATTTTCAACAACAGTGAAGCAGTGCTGTTCCTAATTACGTCATAATAGTATTGTAACGTTATCGTGACCTCAGATGAAAAACTACTCCTTTTTGGAATCCTCGGCTGCCCCGTCGATAATACTATTTTTCATCTAGGCTTGATGGTTTAGGAGATATAACTGATTTTTGACCCCAACAGGCGCCATCTTGGATTTATGCATATATCTTAAAAATATCAAAGCCGTTTTTTACCGATTTTGTTGAGGGTACCCAGGATCATGTTTTAACAGAATATGAAAAGAAAAATCCTATTGCAATTTGTTCTAGGTACCCCCTTACAGGCCTTACTAGGAGCTATCTTCACCCACCTTCGTACGAAATATTGCCATTATGGTGAGCAAGAGAAAATTGCTTTAATTGTTACTATCGTGACATTCTTTTTTTCAGGACGAAACGATTCTTAAAGGTTTATCAGTGCTAGACACAGTATTGTGAAGAAGGCTCATTGCAGTGCCACCTGTTAGCAACTTTCGCTAACACTCCTGCAACAAATTATAGGATTTAAAGCAACCGGATACGATTTATCCCTAGATGCAGGTGGTGCTCATGGATGCAGATCATGGTGCATCACATTATGAAGTACAGTAAAATCTACTTTCCTATGCATCTAAAGATAAAAATCTGTCTGTCTATTTGTCCTTTATGCACGCACACATGCTGCAGCTAGCACACCCTCAAATATGGTGTACCATATGAACCATGCATTGTCCCAGGAAGGTAAACCTATTAAAGAAGCTTTTTGCATCCTTCACGAAAAAATGTGTTCCTGTTTAAAAAACTAACATGCATTACACACAGAAATTTCAAGCTCCAAATTAATCAAAACAAAATTATCTAATTAGTTATTAGCACACTAGTGTGAGTGATCTAGCATTAGAAATGCTGAAAGGTTGACCAGCCATAAGGGATGAATTTGAATACCATAAGCATCGAGGAACAAGGTGGCCTAGTGGTTATGGGATTTGTCTTTTAAGCTGAAGGGCTTGGTTCAAACTCAGATTCCAACTTTTTACATTTCTTATCTTCTGAGTTTGGCATCAAAGTGTAATTAATTGTGGGTTTGTGCCATCATTAATGATAATCTCGAAAATAAGATTATAAATAATCGATTTCTCATAAATATTCAGCGAATGTATGTGCACCAACTAGGTGATATTAGCCAAGAAAACATAATGACATCACCATGTGTAATCATTCAGCATAATCATGTTGAAGGTGTGGCTTCTTTTTCGTATGTCACTGTAATTTCTTATTCAAAGTTATCTAACTCATAGTAACCACTTCAGCTTTTTCTTTGTGTGATGCATGACCAAAACTGTGAACACCAGGCTGTTCTTTATCATCTGCATCACACAAAAATAATACCAGCCCATCCACCGCCAGCTGCTTGTGGTCCAAATAGTGCTGATGGGGCTCCATCCTCATTTTAGCTTAGATACTTCGTCGGCAATATTATTAACATAATGAATTTGAATTGAAGCTGCAAACGCCATCATCCATGCTGTTAATATTTACGAAGGTATGGTATGTCATGTAGTGTAGCTCTTCAGGTGGTAATTGTAATTATGTCGCGTGTAATGATGAACCAGCAGGTAATAGATACAGGTAAGATGTAAATAGCAATCACCAACATTCCAGAAAATGACATGTGATTTCAATTAGAAGTCAATATCAGGTGTAGTTATACACTTTGCAGACTTAAAATGAAGATTAAATAACTAATTTGAAAGAAAGTGTAGCGGAAGCTTGAAAATGTATTATCAAGTCAGTCTTTGTAAAAAATTAGAGTCTTAATACAGATGTCTATCTATAACTGTAAGTAATAAAATAACTTTGTCTGTTGTTACTGTTATTTCCTCAGAAGCCTTTTAGCTTAAATATAATGTGCCAAGTACATTAACTGACTCTACAGTATTAAATTGCACGCTGTCAATTTGTACAGAATAATCTACTTTATGTAACTTCCCATTTTTGCACAAGTATTATAGAATAATTTTGTAAGCTTGCTACTTTCTAGACGTTTTTGTCTTTAGATGGAAAACTTGATAAAATTGAGCTTTTTTAAAGAAACTAAGTGTTGTTGCTATAAGCGTAAATAAGGTATTTATTTTCTTTATAATGTTAAAATTAATAAAGTATTGTACATTTTAGTCTACTTATGCTAACAACCATAAAACAATTCATTTATAAAACAATTCTGATCAGGAAGACTATAAACAAATTTATTTTTTCTGGAACTAATTTCTAAGGTTGAAAGCATAAAGATAATTGAATAATACTGCTTGTAAGCTGTACTCATATTTTTTTGCTTTCGCTGTCTGAAAATTGAATCTAATATGTTACAACAAACAAATTTTATCTGATGTATGTCACTGATAATAGAAATTATTTATAACCAGGTCAAAATTAACTTGCTAACTTGAGTAATAGTTGGCAGCCTTCGTGATATACTTTGGCAGTATCTTATACTCTCAGTATCGAATATTGCAACATATAACATTAACTCCTGATTCACCCTTTTCACAAAATCATTTGAAATTACTGATGAACTTGTAGTTGACAATAATGAATTTCAGATGTGGAAGCAAACAAGACAATAATATTGTATTCTTATGCATCAATTTTACCCAATGAAGTTTTTATAGTTTATGTATTTTAATGAATAATAATAATCGTTATTAATATGTAGAAAAAGAGTTTATTAGTGTCGTTTGCTTATGTGTGAGCAGCTAAAGAATAAAAAAATGACAAGCACCACTATAATTACAGGATTACAAATCACAGTATCATATTCCAGGGAACAGAAACATAATCTACAACAAACTCATACATCTGCATATTTCAATTTTTATTTTTCAACCTAAATATTATATAGACCCAGCAAATAGTTTCACATATCTGAAAACCTAAACTAATACAGCACAAAACATTTTGAAATTTTCAAACCAAACATAGTTTCTGAAAAAAGGAAAATGTGAAAACGTTGAGACAGAGCGTGGATTTAAACTAGAGAATTTATACAATGCCATAACCTCTAGATTACTCTGCGCAATGATCACAACAGGACCTAATTCAATCATTGTAGCTCACAGTCAATTCAGTATTTCGAAGGATATAGAAACCGGAAATCTCGACTTTCAGACAGGTTTGGTTTCAAAATATAACAATCGTGGGTTCATTTACCTATTACTAAAAAAATTTGAAATTAAGATTATAAAATATATGAGTCACAACTTTTTTCTACAAATAAATCATTATAAAAGTAATCAGCATTAATTTTATTATTTTACAATATTAACGATTAAACTAAAAACCCTAAATAAATTCTGTAACTATAAATTTATAAAAAATTATGAGTATACTGCCATTAAGCACAATCATGATACTGATCAACACAAAAAAAATCATTTGTAGACATAATTTAAACAAATAAAGTCATCATAATCATACAGAGTCAAGAGATGCTAATAGGCAAATAACTAGCAGATAAAAGTACAACTTTTCAGAACCAATTTAGTCACATCACTTGACTAGGTTAGTCAAAAAAAGTTATACTATTTGTATTTGCTACTGGAGTTATGGTTGTGAAAGTTGATAATGTGCACATCTGATACGATCAGAGAATTTAACAAAACACAATATTTATTGTAAATCTCGGAAAACTAATTACTAAAACTGGTGCAACAGCAAAACTGTAGCCTACCCAAATTATATAAGCACTGCAGAATATCCTAATAAAACTGTGAAAATTACAAAAGCCATACCACAAACTAAAGCCTTTGTCTTTGCAGTACAGTTCCTCAAATGCAACACAAACTTACACATTCAGTGACATGCAACACCTTGGAATTATGACAACATTGTATATATTGGCTTCTGTATTTACAATTTCACGATGATAAAGTACATAGTAGTTTATGCAGAAACATACACAAAATACATTTACAATCCATTTAATGGCAGTCATTCCCATTAAATATAATCACCAATGTCAGTGGATATGTATGACAAAATTATTTAATATAATTCATGAAACATGGCAACTGAACATACCAAAAGCTGTAATACAAAAATATACAGTTTGTCCTATTACTATTTTAAAATATATATATGCAGATCATGTGCATTAACTAACATTGTAGTGTCAGACTGATTATACAATGTTTTGACCCTGAGTCAATAAAAACCTAGTTATCTGTCTGTCTCAGGGTTTAAAGTTTACACCATAAGCCTGCAACACAAACACAGTTAAACATTTTATAACATTCACTGTGTCCACACTGTGGAAATAGCAATACTCAAAAATATAAAACTAGCTTGCATTGCACGCTTTTAAATACTCTCAAATAAAATTATATAATGGTGCTCACAAATAAGCCCAATGGTTATACAGTTAATTATGTATTACGTAATTTGTTAGTTTGAATAGCTAAATTACCACATTATAGTTAACAGTTAGATGTCTATAATGTTGTCCTGAAAAATCTTTTTCCATTTTTAATAGCCCTATTTAACCCTTCATTTATTTCTTAATTTTCTTTCCTCACTTTGCTTTAAAAGCATCTATTTTTGGCAAGAATTTGCTTTTTAAAGTCATATAAAATTAATAATAAATAGAAATACAGTTATAGACTGTGCACACAGTTACAGATCTATGCATACTGTACATATTTGTTTATTTCTGAAGAGATAGTTATAATAATCATAAATATAAGCGGACATGTACCAAAATTTGCTCAATATAATATTAATATATAATATGTTAAATCGATCACATTTTAATCTAATCAACATTTGCCCAAAAGTCATCATGGTTGAATTAACATAATATATCAGTTGATATGTACAATAAAAGCAGTTGGAAAATTTGCGTACTATAATATGAAATAGATCGCATTATTTATAAAAATGCAACAATTATTTGTATAGCAACCATGGCTGTAAATGTCTAACAAACATCAGTTGATATAGCGCAACAAAAGTCAAATATAAAAATTGTATATTATAATATGTAAGTCTGTAAGCCAATTTTTGAAAATGCCTAATCCAAAAAATGTGATTGCATTACAAAGTACACACAAATAAAAAAATTTCTTATAATCCTATGGCCAGCAACTTAGAAAATCATTATACACATATATAATTTCATTCACCTCCTCCAAAATCAAGCACTTTTGATTTCTTCAACACTTAATTCCATATGTATCATGATATGTATCACATCGTGACTTAGATGTATTGTTACAGCACTAATCAATAGGTTTTTCAAAAATCGCTGGCACATGGCATAGCTCCAAGAGGACAATACCTTTGTTGAATCTGAAAGGAACTTACCTTGTGGCTGTGCTTAAGCAACGACACCTTGGCAGCTAGATCCCATACCTGATGTGCAGCCAAAGCAGTGATTGTCAATAGCTATTATATTACTCTTCAAAGCATCCACACATTCAATATCCCATATTGTTGGCGCTTTTCCCTTTTCTGGATAATTTCCTAAAAAAATCAGTGTACTATAAGTCAGACATAATGCCGCAACGTGTAAAAATATGCCGTGCTTTTGTTTATTTACTCATCAGAGTAAAATCTGTAACAAGGCACAAAACACATGTAGTGAATGAAAGGAAAAGAAAAAACACATGCTTTTTTCTTCTCCTTTCATTCCTCACATGTGTTTTGTGCCTTAAGTCTTCTTGTCTTAAATGATAGACTTTCTTTGTAAAATAAATTTCATTGTAATTTGCCTTCAATTGCTTTGTTTTTCCACCCAACAATGCTCGATTTTAGGAATCTTAAGCAATATTTAACCTTGTTTAAATTGCTTTAGCCTAACTTTAGAATTAATGAGCAAAATTTGAACACTCAATTCATTCATATCCTCCAAGTGAAAAGTTACAATAACCAACAAACAAGTGCCTTCAACAAATTTGCAGCAGCAAATTATAAAATACATTAATGAAGTCAGCCAGTTTATTGGTGTTGCTAATTTTTGTTGTTTAGATGCTGAAAATAGATGGACACTATATGACTTAAAAGGTTCATATACGCTTAAACTTCTTATTTTGCTAACTATATCATTACAATGACTATTTACACGAGATGCAGGCAATTAGTGTGACAGGACTTAGCCTTTGCAAAGGCTGTATCCGTGACAACTGGAAGACGAATGGACAACATAATGAATTCGTAATATTGTAGCACATACGTATGAAACGATATAAAGTATTAATCTCCAGATGATTTTCCAGCCTCAAGGCAGTTAGTCAATATCAGTTTCCCGCACTACAGGAATACACCCACATCTAGTAATTCTTTAAAGGAAAGAACAAGTCACTCAGTATGTTGGGCTTATTTTACTGTTATCACTTAAACTTACAAAAACATAACAAAGAAACTTGCAAAGAACTGCCTATAAAGCATAAATTTAAAATATACTGCATCTGAATAGAAATTTTCGGGTGTGGTGGTAGCCACCATTCACTTAAAAATCGTGACTTCAATGTGAGACTTCGTGACATTTCGGAAGCACACGCTGCTTAAACTAATTCAAATTTCTGCAGCTTAGCAAATGTTCATGCAAAAATATTACAAAATTAGCTATCTATTTTTTTTGTAAAAACTTATTATACTTTTAATGAAGATGGACAGTGTGCTGCTTTTCTTCGAGACGAATGACATCATTGGAAGAATGGGCATTGAAAATGGAAGTGCATGAAGCGATCACAACTTTAAAGTGATTTTACTAGTTACACAAGGCGTTTATTGCAATTTCATTACTAAATAATTCTAACATTTTTTGCGAACACTGAAATAAGCCTAACCTCATAGAAGGCTATGTGTTTCCTTTAAAAAAAGGGTCATGTGGCCAAGGCTAAAGATGTGGCCATAAGTTTAGAAGATACTTATGTTTCACAAGATCACAAAAATGGTCTGCTGCCATTTTAAACCAGACGAAGTCCAGACTTAGCCAAAATTGTATTTGTTTGGCACAGGCAAATATGTCTCATTATATAAGATGATTTCATTTTACCACAAAACCATAGCTATCAATGTATAATTTACTGGTCACTTAAAAGCATACTAAAAATGTTTACTTTTTACTCCTGTGACAGTAATGTCCAGTTGTTGGTTAAAATCACAGTCAAATAGCTCCCCTTTCCAGTTTACACTGAGTACATCACGACACATGAGGCTGTCCATAGTATACACATTGTAGTTCCTAATCAGCAGGTGCATATAGTCCTCCAGTTCACCCCTGCAATGTTTGCCAAGGCCTAATGTGACTTTGATAAAACAACAACACACAAACAGCACGTATTACATATGATAATATACAAAGAATATTAGGTAGGAGAATATACAAAGAAAAAATACTAATATGTTTTCCACTAATATTATTTGTGACAACTGTACGATGACCAGGTGAAAAAAAACGTACCTTCTACTCAGGAAGTCCACAAATCGCTTGATTGGCATATTAGTAATACAGAAGAGCTTGTTAAATTCTATGCCAAAGTTGTCCCATAGCTCTTCTTTGTACTTTAATTCTAGTTCTGCCTGTGGTGGAGGCAAGTATCCTCCTATAAATAATTTCTTTAGTAAAAAATAAATTAGGATAGAATAATGTTAATGAAAATAACAACTTCAGTTTTTAACTACTATCTGATTTCTATGTACTAGCAAATTTTATTCATTTGTAGATATTGGAGAGATCGAAATTTCAAGGGTCAAAGTTAGTCCCTTGATTTTTGCTTGTGCAGTTTATGTAATCTTTCCAAGGCTTAAACTTAGTTGCTTTTTGTTTTTTTTATTTTTGCATATTATTTTGTCACTTAAAACTAGTTTGATTCATTTTTTGCTATCATTTTTTCAGTATTATATTTTTTTCATTTTGGCTACATTTTTTTGTTTCATCCCAGATTAAATCGTCGCTAGATTTTCTTTAATAATTTTAACTAAAAGGGTGGCTGATTTGCTAACCTCTGGGGTCTTTTCGCCACCTTTTCTCTTAATACTAATAACTTATTTTGATTTTTTCGTGTGTTACAAGAGATTAAATAAATTTATCTGAAAATTGTCTATATATTAGTTGCAAGTCTGTTTCTTTAGAACCGTTGTACCAATTTTTCTTTTGAATGTTGTGCAAAGTTATCATTAGGCTGATATTGCATACTTTTTGTACTAATTCACTAACATGATTGTATTATTTAGGCTAAACACATGAATAATGGTAAATAAAATGAAATATTACCACATAATGCAAACTTCATTATTTATTTCTTATATGCATCATCATTTTCCAAGTCAAGGCCTGGCACTCAACAGGAGGCCCTGCTTAATTTAGATGCTATTGGCAGGACTGAAACCTAATCAACATCAATGACAAATCACTCAGATGAGAAAATAAACTGACAAAACATTGGAGATTTACATAATTGTCCCTCCTTGAGATAAACAGCTGATGGCAGTATGGCAGGCAAAACTGCCCAGAAAAGATTTTCTAGGTGATCTCCCAACCATTTACTAGTACGGCTAGGTGTGGCCTACCTTCAGTTGCAATAACTCAGCCATGCCATCACTGACTAAATAGACATAAAAGAAATTTAACAAGAAACTGACAGGCTAAGAAATTCAGGAAAATTGTTTTTTTACCCTTATTGGTCGTGAATATTTATTATGACACTGATAAAGAAGGTGCAAAAGTTGGATTGTCAACATGCGGTTTTCGCAGCTGTCCGTTATACTTTTTCATTTATCTAGTGATTACTGAAAGTTCTTATTTTAATAGCAGGTGGCAATATAGCAAATGAAATTGCTCAGGGCATGTTTCGATGCCCATCCATTTGCCAGTAATGCTAGATGTTGCTTAACTTAGTTGCACCATTAACCATATGCAACAACTCAGAACATAGTTCTATACAAGAATTTACCAACTAGCTTTGGTCAAACAATGTATTATTGTGATTTAGTAAAAAAAGTGTGTATTACAATGTGCATACTCTTACTGAAAGGCCGATATTACCCCAACAGACAATGAAGTTTTTTAACGTGCTATTATGATTAAACAAAGAATTCACAGTTATTTTTGCACAAAAGAAACTTACAAATTCAATAACTTACCTTTTTCTGGTGAACTTCGAACACGTGCATTCCCGTAAAGATTGGCATGTTTCACGTCAAAGACACGAGTGAACGAAAATGACTTACATAGTGCAGAAATGTCTTTGGTTACCGACGTTTGTTTACCAATCTTTGGTGTGGTCGTGCTTGCACTCATTACGTCATTCGTCTCGTGCAACAAAAAAGTGGCAATTCTTCAATTTTAATACTGCTAACGACGAAGTGATAAAAATCCAAAAGAAACAAGTTTTACAGTAAGTTTATAATAAAATAAATTGAATATTCGTAACGAGAGCAGGATTTTAGGTTGTAAAAGCTTATACTATAGCAAGGCTTTAGTTTGACGTGACGAATAACCCAATTATATCGCACCAAGAAGAAAATCAATAAACAGTACAAAATTATTAACGATTATTTACACTTTCTCTTTTTACCTAGAGGATTATAAACCAAGTCGAGCTCTAAGCCAGTTCCCTCTTTGCCATATCCAGCATCATTGAGCATGTTCAAAGCACGAATACTTCTATCAAAAACTCCACTACCTCGCTGCAGATTTACATTCTTAGTCGTATAGCACGGCAAGGATGCGATGATATCAACTTTGTTTTCAACTAAAAATTCCACCATGTCTTCTAACTCTAAGTTTACAAGAAAATACTGTTACGAACATTTCAAATAAATCAAAGAAGTAACTTCTTTACACTTGTTGCTATTAATAATAAACTACTGTATTGTAGTTTATTTAATGTTGACATTTTTGAGATGCTGAATGACAAAATGAAGAAATAGTAATGTAACTAAATTATTGTGCATCGAGGGCCAATGTCTAATTGGCAAAAATTTGGCAGATTTAGCATTTACTGCTCCTAGGATACCACATGATACAATTCATATAATAAATTGCAACTAGTATTAATTCGATCTTTGTTTTCTACCTAATGTTATGGAGAATTCTAGACTGTACATCAGGTTTCTGCAAGATCTATATAAGGTCTTCTTACACCTCACTGCATCAGAGATCCAATCAGTGAGCATTCTAAGCACTACACAAAAGAGCTACGGTAATTAGTGTCTGAGATCTTCCTGTGCAGAAATGGAAATAATTGGCAAGTTAAGTAATAAAGTGAAGAGACTGAGCAAATAGTTACTCAACGTGTTTTTGCTGCACCATGTTCTTGAATTGGATGATACATTTATTTACGAATAAATTTAATACTAGTGAATTATTCAAAGCTTTTTTAATGTGATCTGTTAACAGGTGTAACTGTAATTCTGATTTTGTTGTTACTCGCTATAGAATAAAAGTTAACAATGTGGTACAAGTTTGTGTAATAATAATAATAATAACAATAATAATAATAATAATAATAATAAATGTCAAGAAAAGCCGTACATATTCATATTAAGGGATGTTGGTTGCTATGGCTCTTTTATGTAAATTCGAATGCTTAGACTTAATCTTATCCTTACATTTTTTCATTCCCCATTATTTTATCATCTTTCTCACCACATCTTCACATTCACTCCTTCCTTTATTTTGCACGTCCTGCACCCCGTTATTTCATATTGCCTGTTCAGCTAAGATCTTTCAAGTTTACCTTTTGATTTGAGCATATAATTATTTGTCTGGCTCATCATAATTCGTTAATTTATATCTTATTTAAGATTATTTCTGATATCTCTATATTGTACACTTGGCATAAAATACTGTTGTCGCTTTTGGAATAACAAGTAAACAAATAAACTAAACTAAACGTTTTAAAGTGTCTGTATCTGCACATAACAGAAACTAATCATGCAGAACTGCTTGTGCTTGTGAACAAAAACAACTTGCCTGGCTCCAAAAGTACAGTCAAGTTGCATCTATCGATAATCTTCAAATCGCTTCTCATTTTTCGTGCTTGCCTCACCAAGTATCGAAATTCGGAACAGAGTTCAGGAGCCCCACCTGTCAACAAAAATATGCAAAAATCTAACTGGTAACCATGGCATATTAAAGTAGATTGGAAATTTACATATTAATCCACTACTTGTTCTGGAACCCTAAACGAATCCAGGGCCAGAACGTAAAACCCCCGTAATAGCTAATTACTTACACGCTACTAAATTTCAACAACATTTAACTACATATTATATATATTTCAAACAAAGTTTGCAAATGGCCCAACCTGTGAGGTCCAAAGTGTGTATAGATGGGCTGTTGTCAAGTAGGTGTAAGCAACGATCAGCAGTTTCCTTATCCATCATTTCCGCCTTCCTCTTAGGTGACGATTCCACGTGGCAATGACTGCATGCCTGGTTACAGTACAAAGAGATGTTTAACTGCAGAATCCCTACTTCTGTCTTCCTTAGACGGTTTTCTTGGTCTGCACAAGAACCAAAAAAATTGTGTGGAGTGACCTCAAAAGCTCAGAAAATACACATTCTTATGATCGGTGTAAGCCTAGGTGTAAGTTTGTGATTTTGCTGAATACTTACTAATCACATGAAAATCTTATAACATATGAATGGCTACTATACAACACACGTTTCCATGATACACCTGGCTGACTCGTTTAATTTCTTATTTCATTTAGTTTTGCACAAAAAGGCCAATGATGTTGCAAACATCAGAGTGCAACACACTATACAGATTACACATACCTGCCAAACCAAGCTTAGCCTTTTCAGCTCGCCAAAAAGCAAGAAAGTTAGGAACTCCTAATTTGTCTAAAGCTCGCTGACGCTTCTTCCTTTCTTCTTTTGTCAGTTGCTTTTGACCCAGTTCTTCTAGTGCCTTTGTTGTAATCTTAAAGTCTTCATCTTCATTCATTTGTTTTAATGTGTCAGGAATCAATGAACCCTAAAATGAGAAACATTACAATAGCATAGCATAAAATCATTTAGTCCTATAATTTAGCAGTTTTTAAAAAATGCTAAAATTAATAACAGTTTAAAGTTAAAGCATTAAAGTTACTAATTTTAACTAAACATTAATAACTAACCATTAAGCAAATGTTGGTATAATTCAGTCAGCCTCTTGTGAATGTAGTGTACTGGAAATTGATACGATTTTCAATTGCCCTCCTTATTTGGCGTTATCAAAATTTTTTTTATATTTCACTTATATCACAGGGCTGGATAGTCAAATCCATCAGCACAAAAACAAGCCTTGGAACTGTCACTTAACTCCCCTATGACTATATAGTCATGGTCATTGTGGTCAGCTGATTAAGAAAACACGTGCCTTACAAAACGTCACATACTGAACAGTGACGTCAAATTATTTTGCTATTATAGCACTTTTAGTTTTGAATTGAAATTTGATATCATAATTATTTGACTAGGCCACCATTGAGCAAGGACCTGCGCCTGCGCCTCTGGTGGCGAAAATTATAGATAAAATGTGGCATAAGTCACAAGGGGAGAATGCCTACGCCTATACCTTGTGACGGTATCACAGTATCGCTAAAGATTAGTCTATTGTGGATTGAATGCGTGATTTGCTCGGTTTTGGTCATCCTGATTGTTCTTATTGAAAAACAGCCGTGGAATGTGTTACACTATGATTCAGCAATTAGATGGGCCATTCGAGCATTATACTAGATTATATTGTACTACAAATACTTTTTTCAACTTTGTAATAGAATGAGTGTCAGAATAACCTTGCTTGAAATAACACAATAAATAATTATTTTGTCATCGAACCACATTATATCGTTACTTTTTTATTTTGTAAAAGTGGATAATAATATGTTAACTAGCACAGACCTCGCAAAAAATTTTGCGTATAAATACACTTATAATCAAAAATATGCAAACATCCTCCAGAAATAAGAGGTATAAGTTTTGAAAAAACGGCCGAAAAAGGGCCATTTTGGGAGGTTTTTTGCCCCCCCCCTTCGTCCTGGTGGGCCCGATTCGAAAAATAAACCCCCAATCCCCCAATGAGACCACACTACATTGAGACCTTTCATTTGATATATAGATCGCCGCAAATGGTGCCGCCATCGAAGCTGTAGCCTCGAATATTATATATATATATAAACATGTATACATTCTTAGCCTAGTTGTGTACGACATAATTACTCATTGATTAGACAACGTACTGCTAAAAAATTTCGCCAAGTTGTTCATGGAAAAGGCAATTATAAAATAAGTTTAACTTGATTTTCATGATATTCCCCCTTTAATGTAAGCCAAATTAATAATTTTTAATGCTTACTGCTAAGTTATTCATACGTAATGATAACAGGTAAACCTACCACTATTCTTTCTTCCAATCCTGTCATTCCATCCCATAGTCGTTGTTGATTAGGTTTTCTTTGTGGCCTCTTTAATTTATGTTCATGAACATTTACACTCGTGTTGTAATCAGGAAGGTGAGGCTTTGCATCACTGCCCAAGTTATTAAATACAAAGCTAAGTGGAAGAAACCTGGCTCCCAAAAAATTACGGTAAAATAGCGGCGACGAAATCATATTTAAAAACAAATGTTATCATAGTATTACTACACTCACAATAATGGCAACACTTAACTTTCGATTAGAAATTGTTGGACATATATTTCTCAAGTTTTACGCAATTCTTGAGTATTTCTCAAACGTAGAAGCTATTCCTATTAACTTTCTACAAAATAGGCATAATTCACAAAAAACAATGTCTAAACTTTTTATGGCCTTCGCGGATATCACTTATTTCCTTCATTTATTCAAGCGAGTCAGGCGCTTCATCATTTATCCTATTATCCCATTACAGGCATTCGTCTATAGTATTGTAGACACTGGGCAACCAGAATTCGGAACTAAATGAAATTCGCCTTCAAAACAAGCAAATACAGCAGCAAGCAAGCTAATATACTCGGAAGTGGTGCTGACAAGCCACTGGCAGACTGGCATAACAGTGTCTAGCTTTTAGCTGAATTTTTAGTGTCGCAGTCTGAAGCGCTGTGTGTAAACAAGAGCAGAAATCTTTCTCTCGCTAATTAGGCTGTTTCTTTGGACCGGTTTGTAATAACCATAAATAAAAGAGTAAATGATTGGAATTATGGCTTTATTGGAATTTAAAAAGCAGCACCATTCCAATTACAAGTTAAGGTGCACTGCCTAAAAGAACACCAAACCAAAGTGTTGTAACAGGCATAGATGTTAATTATTCAATATTATAACACGGTTTATTTTATTCAATAATTATCTAAATTAAAACTTTTGAAAGATATAATGTTAAGAGTCGCAAAACTTGCTGATAAGGTGACACTTATTCAGGCAAAATAATAATTATTAGCAGCAACTAACAAACTCGAGATTAGGAGTGAGCATCGAACGTTCGAATTTTTTTTTAGTTGGAATTCAATTCGAACTTAAACTATAGATTCAAATAATTCAACACTTTAATCACATACGTCCTTTATCATTAAAACGATTGAAACATCATGCAATTATCATAATTTAGCTGTGATTTCTCTGCACAATTTTAAACAAATTATTAGTGGCTTTTCTGATGAACAAAATCGAGTAATATGCATGATCTTTGTAAGACTAATTTTTACTGCTAGTTCGAAAACTTGTTCGAAAATCTTTTAATCTCAATTCGAATTCGAAATACTGAAGTTCGGTTCAATTCGAATTCAAAAGTTACAAATTCGATTCAATTTGAATTCGCTTTCTGGTAGAGATTGCTCATCCCTATTCAAGATACCATAATTATGCCCGTTGTCATGGCTGTACAAAAAACTGCAGCAACAATATTTTTGCGAATTGGTCAACTGAGGTATATTGTGCTATTTTTAATCATCGTGTCAAGCTAACTTTTTACAAATGCATTTTTATGATTTTTGGATTACTGCTACCGAAGTAACCCTGTGAAGCCATCTATTTTGCCACGATGATGTTCCCCTTCTCTTCCATGTAATAAGTTTTTAGCGAGTTTTAATATTGCAATGTCACAATAGAGTTTCTTCCCGAAAAGTTGCATGTGTGTGTGGAGAAAAACATTATTGCTGTGGCATGGGCCAAGAACCTCACAGGAAACTGTTACACTTTACTCTAAATGCTCCTTCCAATGATGTGTACTAACCCATTTCTTGCGATCCCATTTTTCCTATCTCAGTTTAATGAAAATAAAATAAGTTTTATAAAAACTGGCAAAAAATGCCAGGTCTGAAGATCTTTGCCAGTGATTCCTCTCAGGCAGTTCTAAATTAAAAAATAAACAAGACAAAGACCGTTCACATATTTGATGGCAGTAATAATATATTCTACAATTCGTCCTCGGCAATATTGAAAAATGGTTGGAAGAATCATTATTGGAGCCTAAAAAAGCAAGAGCCATCTTTTGCATATCCGTCCTAAGAGTCAAACTCCAAATTATCTTAAAGATGGATCGATCACCTTAGCAATATCATTATACAAGTTAATCAACACATTGGCATAATCAAACGTTGTATTATGTCCAGGAAAGCCTCGGTAATCATCCCACCTTACAGAGCTGTTGTACACCCTATTCTTCAGTATAGTCTGCTCACCACAATACTCCACTCTCAAAGCATCTTTGGAAAAAACACAAAAACGACGGGTTAGACTAGTACTAGCTGAGGACGCTGATCTTTCTACATTATCAACTCTGGAACAATGGAGAGAAACCATTGAACTCATCAACTGTTATAAAATAATCAATGGAGCATCCATCCTCCATAAAGATGATTTTTTCACACCCTCCTAGACCCTTCCATGGACACCCCTCCAAGCTATGTGTTCCTTTTTCACGAACCAATATTCGATTGCACTTTTCTGACTTCCGGCGTCATCGACCCTGGAAACAAATTATTACCAACGGCAGCCGTTTAAGTGCCATCTTCAATAATTTTAAAACATGTTTGAGAAGGCACCATAACCGAGTTCGACTCTAAGTCCCTATGACTTTTAAAGGTAATATTATCGAAAGGTCAAAAGGTAAGATTAATCTATGCAAGTCCTTTAAATGCATGCATGATTAAAAAAATCTGACTAGTGCTATTTTTTACATAGATTTCAGAAATGATAATGACGATTTTTTGCAAGATTTATGGAAATAGATATTTAAAAAAAATTGTTACATTTGTATCAATTTTACATTACAGAGATGTAAAAAATGTAAAAAAAGATTTTACCTAAACTTGTGGTTAATATTATGGAATGCACTTCACCTTCTCGTGTAAACAATGAACTATTGGTCAATGCACGCAATAGACACATTTTTAGAAAGAAGCTGCAATTAGTTAATTTATCTAAACTTTTAAAATTTAGTAGACACATGGATGTAGTTTTCTTCAGTTTGAAAGTGTTATTGTTGTTTTTGTGTCATTTCTGTTTCATTTTATTCTTCGTAATTGCTTTCGTTGCATTGTGGTTAAATTACGAAAAAATGATTGTTAAATTTCGATTTTAAAATTTTTTTGAGGCAGAAATCGATCAGATGGATAAACAACCGAGGCGACATAAATAGCGCAATGACCGAACTTGGCAGGTGAAAGATATTCCGCATTGCTGTTTACGTGGGTATAACTAAAACGTGTTAAATTAATGCGTCAAACAGTTTCATTAAAACTGTAAATTTAATGGAAAATGCAATTAATATATGCTGAGGCAATTTTTTCCTTCTATGCTTTACTTCTGCAAATGCTCCATTGGGTGTTGGCTTTGAAGTTAGCTATTGACCACGCTACTACGTGTTTGTGGACATTTTATAAAAATCATATAAACGGCACGTTCGACTCCGATCGAGGATTCGGACAGATGATGCAATATGATGGAAATCTTAAATTGCCATCTCATTTAGGTGTAATTGTATCAGAATCAGATATTTCTTTTGAACACATAATCGCCATATTAATATGGTGTATCGGATTTGGTATATCATTTGTCAGTTTATATGATCAACAAGGTAAGTCTGGCCAAAATCGTGGGCACTTCATTTTTTCGAAAACAATTTACCTTTTTCCAAAAAAATAAGAAAACTTTAGCTCATATTTAACCCGCATCATTTGTGCCCTGTCCCATTGCCTTCATTTGTGTCTATAGCATTATGCCTTATGTTTTCATGACCTAACAAGTTAATTTCTTGAACTTCTACTACTAAGGATAGGGCCATAAAAACGTAATATAAACACTGGTTATTCACACTACAGCTTTCCTAATGATTCTGGTGGATTTTTTTCTTTGTTAATATAAGGGCATATTACGTGATTACATATGCTGATGTTACGTTCACATCACATAACATATTTCCAAAAAATCCACCTCATCAATCTCATTTCCAAACAGACATATACTTATAGCTTTAGTTAATTCATCATGGTAGCCAGTTGCGTAGCATGTTTCTATTGTACTATGCTATAAAGAAAGGTAGAAACCTACTAGCTTAGTGATATATATATAGTGAGTGAAAGGAAAATTCATTAATTAGAAAAAAGTGCTAGAGAATTTAGGAGCGATTTTATAGACACACAAAATTAAATTTAACTTTGGGAAATATATATGCGATTTCCCGACAGTATATATACGTATGATATATATATGGCTACCATGATATATATATAAGTAAACATTTATGATAGTCAACTAGCACGATATATTTGTGAAATTTGTAACGTGAGGATCAAACTATAGCTTGTGAAGTATGCGCTATCAATGAATTGAATGAATAATTATTTGTTTTGTTGAATACATTTTAATCAAATTTTGCCTGTTTTTATTGGTTTGTGAACATTTGAAATAGGAAGTACGAATGACTAAATAAAAATGATTAAACGTTCAAAGTAGTGAGACACAAACAATTAAAGAAATACATATTGAGGTTTACTTTAAAAATGGATAATCACATAACCCTATCTTAACGACAATCATAAAAACATTTCTGACAGTTTCAGTCCTGTTACAAATAGAGAATAATTACAATTAACCAAACCTATCACAGTACACACACATACACACACGCACGCACGCACGCACACACACACACACACACACACACACACACACACATATACCAATTCTCCAATTTTATCAAAGTAGCATTATACACAGTTTAATATTCAGTTATCTGTATATGCACATTCCCTGAAACATGTGGTAGACATTAAATTAGAGTGAGCTTATAGATGGGCCAGGATACTGCAACACATACAATTCTTGTTGTTTTATTTTTTTATTACTTAGAATATTATATAAATCAAAATCAGAACTTTGGTCGTCAATACTATTTTATGTTACTAATTGGTTTATTATTATAATAGTGCTGTTATTTCATATTTTTTGCAGGCCGGTTAGTAAAAAGCTCAATTTCTCTACAAAAATTACTCCAGAAGAAGAGTGAACAGTTGTTTAATACTAATTTGAGTAATCTAGGAGTGCAGTTTGCTGTGAATGATCTTGGAAATCCAGGTAAAAATTTATGTAACTTGTAAATTTCTTTTGCATTTATCAGAGAATAGTTTTAGGTGTTTTTAGACAGTCAATAAAATGATTTACAGAACCATAATCCATGCTTATTCTAATGGTATTTCGTTCACATATCTTTGAAACTTGTGAGCATACAAATATAACAGATTTTGTTGATTTTTTTCTGTAACGACTGATGGTAGTGTTCTTCATAAAAACTTTCATTAAGATTTCAAACCATATTTGTTGTTTTATAGCTTGAACGCAAAAGTCTGCATTGGGGAAAACAAAATAGTAGCTCAGAAATCACAATCTTAGCCTAAAACATTATTTGTGCATTAATAAGGGCACAAATAGTAAAATGATAAAGTGCGTGATGTACCAATAATTTATATATTCTCTAGAAACATTCTTTGCATTGCTTCTACTAACATGAATGTTTTAAGCAAATTTGTCGACTAATATAAGCCAATTAATTGAATTCGCTATTTTTTTTAATTTAAGTTTGCTTAAAATTTTCTGTCAATCAAAGTATTTGTAGTATTGTTTCTTAACAAGTTTTCATTGTAAATTTATAAAAGTTTTTACTTGTTTTGCAGTATACAGCATATGAATTATATATTTCGAAAACTTTAGGTGTAACTTTGATACCGCATAGTCTAAACAATTTTTTTGCCAATTTTATTAAATTTTCTTGAGATGCAGGCAATTTAAATAATAACTGCTAATTATTCTTAATTTTCACATTTTGAGCTGTTGTTTCAGAACTGTAAGTACACTAGGAAGAGTAACGTATTTGTTGTAATTAGGTAAAAATGGCCGCAAAATTCGGACTAGAATTACTTTGTTGGATGGCAAGAATGGTAGACAGAGTATTGTAACAGCAACGAGAGAGCTCTGCCAAGATGTTGTAGACGGCAAACAGAGCTCGCATGTAAATGCTTCTGTGTTTAGTAGATATCTACATGGTAAGATTGTTATTTATAGTTTGTTGGTTTATTTTGCCTATTTGCTAACAATTTTGCGTCGTATATCTACTAATTGAGAAAACAACTGAGTGATCACAGCGTATTCTTAGTGACTGAAGTTAGGTAGTGCCAGAGCCTGATCAGTAGGTGAATGGGTGGCTGCATGAAACGGTCCCAGGTGGATTCACGTAATATATTGTCTCTGGTTGTTTACCATATTTAAACGAGAATGCATGTACGCCGAGATGTGACTAAGACATTGCTGTCAGATTAATAGCTCGTGTTTAATTCCAGAGCAGGATTGGTGTGCAATTTTTCTTATGTAAAGCTTTCAGTGCAATGTACATAGTCAGTTGTTGCCTGCCTTTTCAAATCTGTACACTTTTAATTTAAGAAAATCTAAGAGTATTTCTGAAGAATTTCGTAGACCTATTCGTATTTTTTTATTTTGCTAGTCCATATTTTAAACTCCTGCTAAATGATAGAGAAAACTCATTTTTGGTATTGCAATACAAATAAGGCCTGTACTGTATACAAATTTATACAAATAAAGATTGTACTGTATACAAATTTGTCAGCTAAAAATTGCAAGGCAAATAAAGGTGTCTGACTGATATTTGCAGTAGCATTTGAATATTTATTGCATTAATTATTGCGATTGTTTTACTAGCTTCCAATGACTGGCCAGATCCAGAACTTGTGTTAATTTTTGGACCAGCGCTTTCGACTATAGGATACCTGCCTTGGCAGCTACGTCTTACAGAAATTATGTAAGTCTGGTGTATGTATTGTGGGAAAGGGACAGATTACCGTAACTATACTAATGAATATAATTAGTTGTTTATTTAATTAATTTACGTTTTTTATCATTCTCCCTCTATGAGAACTGGATGACAAGTCCTATTATCAACATTGAAAGAAAACAGTGAAAAAGTCATTTCTCATATAAGATTTTTACCTGTGGCAGTCTAGCCAAATGAGCCACCATTGAACTCATTAGAGAGTAACCCTAATCCAAGGACCTTTATAACAATTGTCCTGATCGCTTTAAATTATAACTAGAGGCCTTAGAGAAAACACTGAGACTGTCCACAAAAAATGTGTTTCTGTCTTACCTCATGAATTCAAAAGATTTCAGTAGGGAAGGAGGAAAAAACATTTTTAAATTTTTTAAAGTTTTTTGAGAGTTTAAAGCTGAATCGTGCAACATTTAAGTTTAGTTGAAATCAAAGTTTATTTTTATTCAAAGTTTTTGAGAGTTTAAAGCTGAATCGTGCAACATTTAAATTTAGTTGAAATCAAAGTTTATTTATTTCCCACTAGTTAGCAATAATGTTTTAAATTTTTTCAATACACATTTTTTCTCGCTTAGTTTTTTACTTTTTGGTTTCGCATTAATAATTATCTTATAATTGTCGATTATTGTATAGTCTCTTTTGTACAGTATGAACATATGTTCTGATAATTCTGGTATAAGCGGTGACATTATCCAGCTTTTAAGATAAAAAATTTGCTGATGTGCCAGAAAATATGATACTTTTAGCCTCCAATACGACTTCAATGCATCACATAAAATGGCAATCCTGGCAGAAAGCTAGCCGTAGAAAATCATAGCTGTATACTGCCAAAACAACAATGTTATAATAATTATTGCATTTTATATTTTAAATTAAAAAGTACGCTTCTAGTATGACTGCTTTGGTAAGTATATGAACGTACAAAAAATTATAAAATTTCTGGCTGGATGTGCAACAAAAAACCATTATCCAGATGATTAGACGGAAACAGAAGTATTTTTATTGTCAGCCTGATTCTGAAGATTCATGGTAATCATGTAATTAGTAACTTGATAACCCATTCGTGTATATTAACCAGTTATTTAATTATATTGATCGCTGTGTGCATACTTATTAAGATTTCTGTGTTTCTAATGCATGTTACGAAAAACATTTGTTATAAAGGGATCAGGAATGAGACGGCTCTACGAGAACTCACTGGTGGCTTATTTGTCAAGTGAGCCTCGCTTGTAAATTGAGAGTGTGATGGCCAAAGCGAACTGAAAACTACTTTTTGTTATTTCACTCCACGTCAGTTGAAAAAGTTATTATCTCCTTTTTGGGTGGAAGACTCATACACATTCTACCTTTCGCTTCCTTTCCCCTTGTTTCTTTCTCTTCCTTTGTTCTTTGTCTCATTCACCACTCTTTCAAGCAACCTTTTCTCCTGTTTGCAGGCAGTTGCATACTGTAAATATCATTTTATGATCAACATAACTATATATTTAATACTCATGAAAACTAAACTCATATAAAAGTTAACTCATTAGAGATGCATTTTACTTTATATAATTATGGCTTTTTCTTACATCACCTTGGGTCTTTGTAACATGAAACCAAGTCAGTACCATCTGAAACGTTCAAACATATGTGCCGTGTTAGGAAAAGCTATCAATAATTTTTCATTTTCCCTAGGCACCTGCTTACTCACCACAATATGACTTACCCAGACTTCTACAATGTGTTACATCGGTACAATAGATGTGAACAGCGCTTCGGGAAATAGCCACAAAAGCAGTGTGACTGTATCACATGTTTTGTGATGATATTATTTCTCTACCACATTCTCTTCGTCTCCAGTATCTAGCACTGACATTCAAGAATTATTGTCGAGGTGCTCTGTTATTACATTTCAAGAGTTCTTCTTGTGTTGTTGTTCTCGCTTTGCTAGAATAATAATGTTACCATCCACTGCGATTTCAAAGTACACCTATCTGGTTATTGTTATAGATTTTTCCTTATAACATGGCACTTGTAGATGAAATGAAGAACTCTCATTGTATAGTAGTATATTCAGTTATCCGTATATTTTTTTACATTATATTTTGCAGTGGTCACTGCAACTGTAAATATTTTGGTAGAAATACTTAATAAAAGTATATCTCTTCAGTTTTGTCTTAAAAACCTTGTGCTTTCGAACACTTTCTTTAGCCATCCTGAACCAAACCGATAATTTGAAACAAGGGAAGTGAATTTCGACTACCCATTGTATGCCATAATATTTATGGTTGCAGCCCCTCGCAACTGTTCAGTCTGTGAACAAAGATATGTTCTTTTCTTGAGTTTAATCCCAGTAATTTCGTGACTACTGTAGTAATTGTAGGGATATGGTAGCCTAACTGAGTTATGTTATACAACGTTATGTTTTATTAAGCAATGTTGTAACGTTACATTATGTAAGGAAACCAGTTGGGTGCTATTAACTCAATTTGATACCGCCGAGAAAGCTCTCAAGTCGTTCTGTGTGACAAAATAGTTGTTTTGTGTGACAGAGGCATGTCTAGAATGGTCTAAATAGGCCTTTATTGTCACCCAGTGGGGCAAGTACAATTTATTGAAAATTTAGTTACAAAGTGAATGACAGTTTTCTGTTTGGTGATGTATACATAAGATCAGACAGTTTGTTTGCACTTGCATTCCTTCCATTTTGATAATAATTTTTGATTAGTGAGGTGAAAATTACTTATAGGGTAATGAAATTTTGTGTACTAGTTAATGTTGTATGAAATTATTTGTTTTATTGTTTATTAGCATGCAATTTGTAATTTCGGTGATAATGACCATCCATGCTTTAATGTACATGGTGGGAGCAGCAATTTAGCAGCACCAAGACCTGTGTATGTGATGAAACTATCCTTTTGCATCGGTCTTGGATGTTTTTACTGCCATTCTTGCAAGGTGTCACTTTGTGTGTCATGGAACTAATGTTCTGCTTGTTGGCCTAAGAGTTTTTAGTACAAATTATGAAGCAACATTTACTCGTCAAATCATTTAACAAGAAGTAAAAATTGTGTGAATTCATAATCTGCATGTGGCATCAGCGTTGCGGCAGCATCGGCTAGGGTTACTGTTTATCACATTTCTTTCAACACAGCACAGTTATAAAAAATTAAGATCTCTGGCCTCTTTGTAGCTGACTTTTCTCATTTCAGAATTGTCAGAGCAAAAATGGTTGGGATCTTTTAATGTGGCCTGTTTGTTTATAATAAAAAGTCCTCTCTTAATACGCAACAGTTTCTATTCCTCTAACAGCAATAACTAATAACATCATCCGATGGTTTTATTGTACTTTTCGTGGATTTTTTACATGACATTATGCTATTTTACTATACTTCTACTTCGTGCAATGTCTGAGTTTGTCCTCAGTCTCTGTAAACTGTTAGCTTTTGTTTCAAAAACATCTGCTTTTCACTGATGATGGCTATAGTGACACTTGACGCATTTGGAGTTTATGTCTAATTATTAATAAATTTGACTTTTTAAAGAAATAAAACTTGCAAATTGACCTACATCCTAATGGTACATTAGTATGATGCACTTTACATTCATATTCTAGATGTGTTGACTAATTTAGACTTGATATAATATGTGTAATAATATTATATAGCCCACATGCAAAAGACCATTACAGTAGTGCTTTGATTATTATAAATTATAACTTGAATTTTTGTTTTAAGCAGCCATGATAATAATTGTCTGACTGAAAAGAATGTACTCTACCATTGGTGTTGCTATCTCATGTGTAGTTATCTGTATGACTCGTAGTTTTCCTATAACGTAACTTTATAATCTGCAAACATCAATGTCAAAAAAGCTAGAATAAAGGTTATATGTTATGTATATATGATGTGCAAATGTAGTGCAGTAACTGTGAGGCCCTGGTTTTCGTAGGTACTAAAAGTTGACAACTTCACGTAAGCAATTAACTGTTCTGTGTCCGTCTTTCCAAAATGTTGTTATTTCCTGCAATAAAAATTGTGAAGAATAAAAATGCTGCTTTACTTTTGGTTTTTTGTATTTTAATACTGTAATTTTACTCTAATAATTTTTAAGAACGCAGTCGACAAACATGTAATAAGGCAGCTAAGACTATGAGCAGAGCCCGATTATGACCTTTTGAGGCCCCTCTAACATATATGCACCTTTTTCTAAGGGTGCCTTTATCTCAAATAAAAAGGATCAAACGAGGCCCTTTAGCTCAAATAAGTAGCCACAATTGGCTACTTTTTGAAAAATGGGTTTTTAAACTCCCAATTTCTTTTTTTAAAGTTGAAATTTTATTTTAATTTAAGTGAATTATTTAGCAGCACAAAATATTAACATATTGCACTCATTTTTCAAAATATATATTATGCAGGTATATATTTGAAAATCTTTTAGCATGGCCTCTGAAGTTTTTTCCCCAAGCTTGAGGGCCCTAGGCTGCAGCTTATACTAGCCTATAGGATAATCTGGCTTTGACTAAGTGATGTACTTAGTGCTCACCGTTCGAATCATGTTAAACACTCAGTGATTGTTGTAAAACAGATTACACAGGTTTACTTAGTATTTGATCCACAGGGACCAGCTCAGACTCGTGCACCACGGTGTAATCAAGCCCGAATAGAAAAAACACGCTAATGTATTATTTTGATTTCACGCACTAGATAGAGCCACATTGCGATAGTTACAATTTACGGAGAAATTTCAACCACAATGCGTATGTTATTTTGGCAAGGCAGTCAGTGTGCTAAAAATATAGATATAATATTCAATTTGTGATCATTACAATTTGTTCCTATCATTGGAAGAAGCGTTTTTGCAAACCTCAAATAATAACAGTGTTTTGCGTATTTTATGTTATCTTTTTACTGACAATGACTTTAGGTAACATGACGTTTCAGAAGTGCTACTTCTTCCATAATCATAACGAAAGTACATCCAAACGTCATGACATATAATTTGTGTTAGATTATTTTGTTGTTATTGTCAGCTGTTATTGGAGATATAATTGACCAGAATTAACAGGTATGAGTGAAAAAGGACGGCTTACCTTTATTGCCTATTACTATCAAGATACTCTCAAGATTACCTATGTTACTAGCAAAAGGTGAAAGGTTTTCATCGTGCAAACATCGTGTGTTAATTCGCAAACGTATGTATAAGCATAATCATTAAATAAAAAATTGGCAGCGTGGGGTGTCTGACTGTCTGTACAGGCCTGCAAAGAGTGCCCTCTAAATAACATCAGCATTTAACAATTAATTTAAACAGTGGAGGGCTTAGGGTAAGTAACCTCCTTGTCCGTTTTCTTTTTCATTTAAAAAGCACCCTTTCGGCTAAAATTCAAAAATGTGTGCTAATAAAAAAACGTTACTTGTACTTTGTTTTCTGTTATTTTTCCACCCTTACTAAATCAGTATGCAAAAAGTTCAAAATTAACGTTAAAAGTCCGGCGTTTTTTTCGCAAGTTTGATGTTACTCATGCAAGAACACGGGACTTTATCAGAAATTGCGAAAAATTGCAAGTTTTTGCAAGTAAGTTGTCCAAGGGACAAAGTTTGCTTACGTTATATACCTGCTTATAGATATTAACCTTGTTTGTCGCATTATTAAGAAATTCCAGGCACAAAAAATTTTCAGAACTATTGTTTAATGAGTATATTTTACATAATTTACATGCAGAATTAATGTGTTAGCTTTAACAGAAGTTTAGTTCAACTTTTGACTAAATTAAGGCAAAACTTGACAATGTTTTGTCACTAAATATCTATCACTAATTTGTGACAAATCATTGTCAAGTTGGCGTAAATTAATAAATGAACTAGCAAAGGCCCCGCAAAAGATTTTGCGTATAAATACACGTGTAATCAATAATACGCAAACGTCCTACCAAGTCCTCATTTATAACACAAAGCCCGTAACATCCTGCCTACTTACCTAACGCAGTAGGCTGTAGCAGCGTTTACTCGTGCCTACTGTATGCTTAACTAACGCAAAGCAGCTTTTTGCTGAATTAAGCCAGCAGAGTACAATGGATGACGTCAGCACAATGGAATGCGTTAGGACAGTTTTCTAAGCGAAAATCGCCGAAAATAGAACATCTAATTAACTCGCTAGTACTCCTCTCGGTGGACCTGCCCTAAAATATAGCCCACATCATCGTGTAGCCCTGTCCTTCCACTTTGTAAAGAGCCCCATATCCAGGGCACTTTATTTATGACTTTAGTCATAAATTGCATAAATAGCTTGCTTAATACTAATTTCAGATTTTATTTATGACTATTTATGACGTGTCAAATTTTGACCAAAAATGCCATCCTGAGCTAAAAGAAATACATATTTTTAATCAGAATCTTGTATTTTGCCTTTCTTCGTTCTTCATTACATTAAAATGTAATAAAAATGTCTACTTTCATCATTCCAAGGCCTGAAGTTTCTCGTATTGTTTTGCATGCAGGCATCCCTCCAGACTGAAATCCGTGATCGTGTTTATAATAATTATAGTATCGGTTTTAATTTGTTTAGGATGACCTATAAAATTACTGCTCATAAAAATCAATCTATTAATTAATTCGTACAGTCACAATTCGTAGCCACAATTAGTACAAGTAAATAATGTATTTTTTTAAATATCGATTTTAAATTTAATGTTGGAAAATACTATTGGCTATTACATCTTTCTAGGGAACCGTCACGTATGTTTTCTAATTAAAATTACATTAAGCAAAATAACTAAACAAGAAAAACAGTTAAATTTTAATGACAATGAAGCAACAAATTCTCCCAAAGATAAAATATGCTCAAATTCTAGCAGACGGCATTATTCTTATTTCTTGAGGATGAGGCAGTAAGGCACGGGAAACGCTTGCGGCAAACTCGAGCTAAAACCTACACCCAAGCCATTGACTTACGCCGCTTAGGGGTAAGCATCGAAGTTCGGTTCGATTCGAATTCGAAAGTCACAAATTCGGTTCGATTCGAATTCGCTTTCTGGTAGAGAATGCTCACCCCTAACGCCGTTAGGATGAGAAAGGCACTGAAATGAACGTGCAAAGAAAAGAATTAGAAGTGTAGATTTCTGTTATTGTGCAGAGCGTAGGTTTGAGGCGGCAGAACTTTAGGACATTAAAATAGGTAAGCTGTCTTTAATTCAAATTTTCGATGGAACGACAACGATTCTGTCGGTGCCTATTTATTTTTTCGCGGTAACGCGCTCATTTACTTTTTATTACTTAGGTTGCTTCTAGACGAGTTAATGACAGATCAGTTAGACAGTCTCAGTTACTGTGTTAGTCCACCAAACAGTCACGCGCAAGCTTCTTATGGACTGCCTGTGTGTGAGGGAGAGAGAGAGAGACGGTGGAAACAGTTTTCTGTACTGAATTTTTTGTTCCATTCATCGGGAAATAATTCTTTTTCTTTCGTTATTTATGACAAATTTGAAATCTTATTTATGACTATTTATGACTATTTTGCAAGAAAAGTCATAAATAAAGTGCCCTGCCCATATCTCCTTCCCAGAGTCCCACCGGGCGACGCTAAAACGTTTTTCCCGCATGCTGTTTGGTCAAAATTTCGAAAAAATCGCGAGTTGGGTCCGGGAAAACGCCCGTTGCGGGGCGCCCTGGCCCTCTCGGGAATTCTAAATATGCCTACTACACCCACCGCTGAACGGGCTATCTATCCATACCCAGTACCCCCCTCGGCCCGTTCCCGTTCTCTACATCTCAGCCGTATAACTTTTGCAATTTTTTGCAAAAAACGGCCGAAAAAGGGCCATTTTTTGGGGGGTTTTCGCCTCCCGTTCCTCCCGGTGGGCCCGATTCGAAAAATAAACCATCAATGAGAAGACACTAGATCGAGACCTTTCGTTTGATATACAGATCGCCGCAAATGGTGCCCTCGTCCGGGCTGTAGCCTAGAATCTTATATATATATATACCAAGAATATTAATATAAGAGACTAGCCAAACCCCACAAAAAGAATTCTGTGCACAAATCAACACACAACCCACACCACACCACTCCACCTCATCACACCACACTGCACCACACCATACCACTCCACCTCATCGCACCACACTGCAATACACAATACCACCACACGGCACCGCACCACACCATACCACCTACACCATAATACTCCACCACATCACACCGCACAGCACCACACCATAACACCACACTGCACCACAACACCCACCCACACACCACGCCACCCACTCCATACCACTCCACCACATCACACCGCACCACACCATACCACTGCAGCACACCGCACCACACCGCACTACACCACACCATACCACTATGTGTACACATATAATAAAACAAATCAACACACAACCCACACTACACCACTCCACCTCATCACACCACACCACACCATACCACTCCACCTCATCGCACCACACAATACCACCACACCGCACCACACCATACCACCTACACACCACACCACCCACACCATACCACTCCACCACATCACACCACACTGCACCACACCATACCACTGCACCACCCACACACCACACCACACCACCCACACCATAATACTCCACCACATCACACCGCACAGCACCACACCATAACACCACACTGCACCACACCACCCATGTTACATAACTGTCATAATACATGCATCGTACTGGGCTGCTCGATAATTGAAACTACATATTTAGCCATACTTTTTAAATTTTGTGAATTTTTCATCTCTTAAAAGAGGACTGTCAGATTATGCAAACTCCAAATTAGCTTTCGTACCCCCATTATTCGCTAATTTAGAGAACTTCTAATTTATGGTTTTGAAGCATCAGAAAACTATTTTGAAATGTTTTTCCACAAAAGTCGTCAAACAATGTCAGAAACACACTATTCCATTTACAAAATATACTGTCTACACTTTTAGTGTAATATTGATGAAAAAATGCCCGCATTAAATTGCTCTGATAAATTTGGCTGAAGTAAAAGGGTTATGGCGTCATATAAATTACGGCTCTACTGTTTACTATCATTACAGGCAACTATAATGCTAGTTTGTGAGACGGAGATAAGCAAACACAAGAGCAGTTTTTTATAGAGGTATATCCATTATTCTGTTCACTTAGGATTGGATATATGACTTTATGGAAACAAATGATGGTACACCGGCTTGATTACTTGGATTAGGCAGAGGCAATCACGCCAATCATTTTTCTGTTCCTTGCCTAGCAGTTTCTTTGTGACTTAGTAAAACTCTTAGGATAATAAACAGCAATACATTTAGTAGACGAACATGAGGATATTAGGGCTGAACAGTTCGTCATTTGGTGATCGTTTCAAGGTCACTTGTCATACCATACAACAATAAATAGTAGGATAGCAGTCTGTTAGCAGAGTGGTCTACAACTTAAATGCAATTAGTCTGGTCGGCTTTCAGGTACGACTTTAAGCGTTGCCCTGACATTGAAATTGTTTTAGATTATTTTTTTAATAGGAACGACTTCTAGGTCTATTGGTGGACGTTGCATAATTTTTCTTCCAGAAACATTTAATTTGATACTTCTATGGGGCTGATTGCCTAGTTCTATCGAACTAAACGTAAAGCAAAATTGTATTTGAAGCGAATAATCACAAAGAAAAATGCAAAAAATAAATGCAGACTTAGACTTATGTGCCTTAAAATTTAATTTTATTGTGTTTATCCATTGATAGACAATATTTTTAACAAAATGACTACATCAGTGTAGATTGCTAGTTATCTTGAAAAATCTTTAGATAAAACATGCTTGCAAGAACAGGACTTCTTAATTCACCCAGCAACTTCTGGCTGGTTAGTAAGCTTGCATGCTTCAGACTCGATTGTGAGTCGTACAAACTAATCCGTTCAAAATAACAGCAATACGGCCAGGCAGTTTGTTCGGAGCCATAAACAGTAAAAATATTTGAAGACGTCAAGGTGTAACTCTTGCACTATTTTAACTTAGTCTAAATAATTAATTCCTAAATTGTCACTCTACCTAAAGTGTGAGAACAGATTCTTCGCTTTATGCAGCCTGCCTGCATTCTATTATTTTTATTTTCGTGTGTAACAACAAGTAGCTAGATGTTTTTAACTGTTTACGAGTACGCAAACTATTACACCGGATTTTAATGACGTAAATTCGCTAACAAACGAGTAACAAACGAGATCAAGCCATCATATCTGTTTTGACCATCCGCCCCTATAATCTTGAACGTGAACTGTACTTTTATTTGCTATGGCGAAACCAGACCAGATGTCTAAATGAGAAAGACTACTTTTAGCCACAATCACAAACAAGTCCTGAACTTGATTATACGCAATATTAATTAGCTAGAAATTCAGCCAAGCGAAGAGTCTATTGCAAATATGTGCAGCTGTTACGGGTCATCCCTACAGCTTAAGGAGAAAGCTAGAAACCAATTATTAGTGCAATTAGTTCATTTAAATGCACGTATCATATTATACCTAACTGACAAACATTTTAGATACATGTACAGTACTTCAGCGGTAAGACTATTAGGCTTTGGCAGGAAAGCTTGAAATACCTGGGACAAAAGTCAATAAAACCTTTAGGGCAAGCCGGTTGCGTGACACGCATGGCAGACTGGCCACTATCACAACCCCGGGCAAACTAAAATGGCAAAATTGGCCAAGTTTATGCTGTTTATCGGAAGAACTTTGAGTGTGACAATAGCAGTAATTCTCTTATATGAGTATAATGATACTCTAGTGAATAAGATGACAACTGATCAAGAAATCGACAAGTTGGAAAGCACGATAAATACGATCATAGATCACGTTATTAACGGCGAAGGAAAAAACGAGTCATACAACAGGCTGGCAGAATTCGTTGACAAGTTTGGAAGTCGGTTAAGTGGAACTGATAATCTAGAGAGAGCAATAGACTTTATGTTAGATGAACTGAAAAAGGAAGGTTTCGATAATGTGCAGGGCGAAGACGTGCTGGTGCCACACTGGGTCAGAGGCAAAGAGAGTTTGACTATGTTGGAGCCGAGACGAAAAGCAATGGCTGTGTTAGGTTTAGGCACCAGCATAGCTACCCCTTCAGGAGGAATAACTGCAGAAGCATTGGTTGTTGAATCGTTCGAAGAACTGCGTTATCGTGCAACCGAAGCTAAAGGAAAAATTATCGTCTATAACGTGCCATTTGCTGGATATAGTGCAACAAGAATATATAGAAAGAATGGCGCAGCAGAGGCTGCAAAAGTTGGTGGTGTTGCTTCCTTAATAAGATCCATAACAACATTCTCTGTCAATAGTCCACATACAGGTGTTCAGTCTTATCAGACAGATGTTGTCAAGATTCCAACCGCCTGCATAACGGTTGAGGATGCTGAACTGCTTCAACGCATCTCCAGAAGAAGTCAGCGCATTGTGCTTACTCTGCAAATGGACGCCAAAAATCATGAACCGAAGACATCAAGGAATATCATTGCAGAAATTATAGGGTATAAGTATCCTGAGCAGGTAGTCATAGTATCTGGTCACATTGATAGTTGGGATGTCGGCCAAGGAGCCATGGACGACATGGGAGGAGCAATGATTGCAAGAGAAGTGCTGACTGTCATCAACAGACTCGGCCTTAAACCAAAGAGAACAATTCGCCTAGTTATGTGGACTGGAGAAGAACTAGGTTTATATGGAGCCAAGGAATATTTTGAGCGACACAAAGAAGCTGTATCTAAATTTAGTTTAGTTATGGAATCAGACGAAGGAACCTGGTTACCGGAAGGAATCGATTTCGCAGGAAGTACGGAAGCAAGAATGATCATGCGTAAGATTTCCAGCTTTCTAAAACATATAAACGCTTCAGAAGTTGGCACAAGTTTCAATGGTCCTGACATTCGCATTTGGGTAGAAAGTGGAGTTCCCGGTGTGTCATTGAAAGTATCAAAAGAAAACAAATACCGTTATTTCATCTTTCATCACACAGAAGGTGACACATTAAGTGTACAAGATCCAAAAGGAATGGATGTGTGTGCAGCCGCATTTAGTGTAATTGCTTACAGCGTTGCCAGCTTAGAAGAAATGTTACCTAGATGATCGTAAACCTGAAAAATAAATTTCCTTTAGCAGAATAATTTACCAGGAGACTTATTTTTTATTGTTAACATCTGGAACTAATGTTGTTGACCAAATGTAAAGCATACATAAGTACTTTTCTTTATTTGACATGGTTAATATCAACCAATGGAGAACACCAACTTTTGACAGCCCCATCCAATTAAAAGGAGAGTAGAGTGAAATATGCTGAATAGTCTAAAAAAAACTCTAACGATTAACGTTAAAACTACATTACTGTTCTGCAGGTATGGAGCCCTTGGGCCTAAAGAGAATTAAGAGGAAAAAAATGTCCCTTGACACAGAATATTATTTGTCTGAACATGAGGTCACATTCCTTGGATATAGGATGTTAAATGAATGTTATAGTATATCAAGGAAACTCAAGCCTATTTCCATTATAACGGCTACGAATAATACTTGCAATAGTCAGATCCTGTAGAAATCTCATCTTTAGCACAGAAGTCAAACACAAAGTTGCCAACTATAAAAACATATGGAACTTTTATTGGTTGACTAATAAACATTATCAGAATTAAATCTGTAAAGAAACATTTATATATAAGGAATGAAGATGAAGATTTATTAGCCACTAAACGAAAACTCACTATGTTTTTATACGTGGCGGCTTTACGTTTGACTTTTGTAGTAAAGTCCTAAGTCATAGATAATGACATCAAAAGTCGAGCAACTAGCAGTAGACATCCCATCAAATGCCGAGAGAATGCCACCGTATGTACTTCAGGAGATCCGCACAAATGAAAGAGGGCTTCCTGTTTAGATTTTCTCATGTCATTGCTGCGTTATGTGTATGGTGTTGCTCAATCAAACATTGCTTTTACGTAAACTTGTTTCGCCTTCTGTGAACTTGTCGTTATAAATTGCGGGGTTCCGGAAAACAGCGCGGTGCACATACGTGGCAAGAATGTATAACAAAAACAAATCTGACCAAAGACGTATTGTCTTACGAGAGCTAACAAGGAGAAAATCAATTGGCAATTGCCGCAATTTTAAACCTAAAGTCAATATCTCTGGTGCCTGTCTCTCCAGTGATTTGCTCAACCCTGAACTTCACTGAAACTATTTTCGTAACTGCTAATACGACTTTGAATTACATTAGCACTAATAAAAGTGACAATATGACAATACCGTACACGTTCTTGTTGACACAAAGCTCACTGGTGACATGTGCACTGGTGAAATGTTCAACAGGCAAGATGTACAATGGCTAATTGGATTAACTGGCTAAGACGAGTGTATGACCTTCTGAATGATTGCCAGTTGTAAATTGCCAAGCAGAAAATTAATGCAACATTTAATTTACATTGTTAAAAAATAATTTAACACATCTAATAATTGTCTATCGAACCAAAACAGATCATACTGTATAATACCAGTAAAATTGGATGATTTTTTTTGTTTATTTATTTATTTGTTTGTATGTATGTATATTTGTTTGTTTGTTTAAGCACGCGTCTTATTCGTCCATTCATTTCTTCTTTATCCGTATTTTCTTCTAACCAGTCAATTTATCTTTCATGATTCGTTACAGTTTGTGCATTTATCTTATATTTACGCAAGTTTTAATTTGTTTCTTTGCTTTGTTTGTTTACTCACTCGGCGGTATTTACTCCATCATTGTTCATTCGTTTTCTTGCCTGTTTATTTTGTTTCTTTCTTCTTGTTTAATATTTTATATAAATCGCTCCAATCCAGACTAATGGCCATTCGATGTAAGGAGCTAGCAACTTTGTCTTTAATAATATAAAAAAATTGAGAATACAGAATTTTAATTTGTACACGTATAATTCATTTGAAACACAACTTTTTGCTTATGTTGTGGTATTATCAATAAATTCAAAAAACAACAAATTACAACCATTAGTAGAAGCTCTTATAGGCATCCATTATTAGCTGAATTTCTAGTGGAATTCTTAGTACTTTGACAGCAGTGAAAAAAATCGAGCTTCTTGCTTACTTTGTGTGTCTTTCTGCAATCTTCAACTGAAAAAAAACAGAATACTTAACATTTATAACCTTATCCGAGTCAAAGATAAAATACAACTAAAAACGCTACTGGTATTCACAAAGCAAAATCATAAGGCCTACTGCTAGCAGCTACTGAAAAACATGTTGCTAAAACTTCAACATAGCATGGATTTGGAATATGAACACTTCTTTGGAATAGAGTGTTCTAATCACTGCGGTTATTATGATTACAAGTTATATAGTTTATATAGTTATATTATTATCTGTCTAGTGATTACAACGTGATTACTGAGATAAAAAAATCGAAAATGCAATCAAAACATAGCGTTTAAGTGAAACAACTTACTTATTTTGCCACAAAAGTCAAACATAAAGCTGCCACATACGAAAATATGGGAACTTTCATTTACTGGCTAATAAACGTCATCAGAGACGAATCTGTAACAGGGCGAAGAAACAAACATACTAACTGAATTATTTTGTCTAGCTGCTTGGCACGTATTCATATTTTTAGTTAGGGGCTCGACCCAAATCGCCAGCTTTCTGAATGTTATTCTTGTTCTTGTTATTGGGGTTACCTTTTTAAAAAAACCAAAAGCTCGGTGAATTTGCAACGGATCGTTATGAAACTTAACATGAGTATACTAGAATTCAATACTGACTGACGGTGTCAAATTTTCGATTCGCCAGCTTTGAATTCAGGATGTCGGCGATAGCATTATTTAGAACGGATCGTCAAGAAGAAATATACGAACATACAGTACTAGAACGAATTCTTCATGGGCTGACCGGGTTGGACTTTTGATGTGCCGTGTTTAATTCAAGTCATTGACGGCACTGATGTCAATTCTAATCCACGATCTTAAAGTAAGTTCAGCGAGTCCCAATTGTTACTGTACTTGTAAAGCACACAAGATTGTTCATTTCTCAAGAAAGAGTGCTTATACTGATTACTGAATATCATGAATTAACATACTTTCACGAAGGTTATTATATTATAGCTACTATAGGGGTACATAAATATTTTTTCTTTTCAGGTCTTCATGAAACAAGATCTTTCTCTGTCTTGTTACAGATTGAACATTTATGATGTTTATGAGTCAATGAACAAAAGTTCATTATGTTTCTATATGTGGCGACTTTTACGAGTAGATCAGCACAGCGAAAGAACATTTGGCTCCCTAGCTCTGCTTTAATATCTTCTGTCTGTGGTCCGGCTCTTAATGACAACCTTTATCAACATAGTTTAAGTGTTTAAACTGAAAAATTGTGCTCTAATTTGTTTGAACTCGCTTCAGCATTTAACTGAAAACTTTATAATATCACGCAATTGTCGCAAGACCTTAACAGAAACACAAGACTAAACCAAACCTTAACTATAAAAAGAGACTAATGACAACCTACGTAATACACCAAGATAGGCCTGATTTTGCGAATTTGATTGCTGATAATTCTTATATTTTTCCATGACCCTAAATTTAATAGCTAATCATTATGATACAAACTATTATTCATTGTTATACAGATCGACAACTTTTACACTGTTATAATTTCGTCAATACAGAAATGCCTCCATTTTGTAATAACCCACGTAATACCCCAAAATAGACATCATCTTGTTGCAGAATATGACATCATGTGATATAGAACATAGAATGATTAGTATACATATGTAATGATCCATACTCATCATCTTAGTATTCTTTTCTGTAAATATCTAAATTTTGTAAATAACCTGTGTTTCATCGTTTGTTAATTTCCAGTAATTTTATGATGTTGCAGTAAATTTATGATTTTTTCGTAATATTAGTTGCAAACGACGCTATTGCTAATATTCAGTCAGTCGCATACGTTGTATATGCATTGTATACATGCGTTATGCGGCCTCCTGTATTCAGCATGCAATACTTATGTGCAGCGTATTTTTACTTTGTAAATGTAACTTTCTAATTGGCAAATAAAGATTTTATCTATCTATAAATCAGTCAGCCTGTCTGTCTGTCTGTCTGTCTGTCTGTCTGTCTATCTGACTGACTGACTGACTGTCTGTCTGTCTGTCTGTCTGTCTGTCTGTCTGTCTGTCTGTCTGTCTGTCTGTCTGTCTGTCTGTCCGTCCGTCCGTCCGTCCGTCCGTCCGTCCGTCCGTCCGTCCGTCCGTCCGTCTGTCTGTCTGTCTGTCTGTCTGTCTGTCTGTCTGTCTGTCTGTCTGTCTGTCTGTCTGTCCGTCCGTCCGTCCGTCCGTCCGTCCGTCCATCAGTTCCTTCATTCCTTCTATCCATCTATCTATTTATCAGTTAACTTTCTAATTGATAACAGTTAACCCAACTTTTACGACCTCACAGCTACATGAGTGAGTCGTGAACGTTTGGTAAAGCTGATTTCCTGCATTGCTAAAAGAGTCCGCATGCTCGACACTCGCCATTACGGACTTTTCACTTGCCCAATTGTGCACCCGTGACGAATCATGATTAAATGTTTTCGTTTTCACTACTACGGTTTTGCTACACAAACTTCCCGAAGACCACGAGCGCTGTTGCATTGACTCAGCGGTGATTGTTGCATACATTAAGAAAACTCTGTAATAACAAATAATAAAGTGTTGCTCTGGGCAAAAAGAGGCGAAGCTTTAACGTCTGACGTGACGATTTCTTGCGACGTCGAAGCTGTCAGATATTTTTCCGATCAATAAAACTACAATTTGTGGATTACTTTGTAGAATTTGATTATCAGAGATTGCGCACGATTACAACGCTTACGACTCCTGACTTTCACGAGATCGAGGGTTTAAAAACTACTAAAAACTATTTGTGCTCCTTTTAAAGTTTCGGTAAAACAAGATTCTTCTAAATAATTAAATGTTCATCTAAACGTGATTCTGTAGATAAGCAATAATGAAAATGACGACGCTTGCAAAATTTGCACTTTGGGTCTGACATAAAATGTTTGACACACAATCTGACACAGTGACATATTAGCTGACACGCCAAAAATTCTGATCGGCTGACACGATTGTGTTTCACTTAGCCACTTCACGATTCGCCACTACTACTATTCGCCACTACTACGTTTCGCCACTACTACTATTCGCCACTACTACTATTCGCCACTACTACGTTTCGCCACTACTACTATTCGCCACTACTACGTTTCACCACTACTACGTTTCGCCACTACTACTATTCGCCACTACTACGTTTCGCCACTACTACTATTCGCCACTACTACGTTTCGCCACTACTACTATTCGCCATTACTACGTTTCACCACTACTACGTTTCACCACTACTACGATTCGCCACTACTACTATTCGCCACTACTACGTTTCACCACTACTACGTTTCGCCACTACTACTATTCGCCACTGCTACGTTTCGCCACCACTACGTTTCCCCGTACTACGTTTCGCCACTACTACGATTCGCCACCACTACGGTTTGCCATTTCTATGATTCGCCACTAATACAAGTTCGCCAATAAAATTCCTCAATATTGACCTACCTCTATACGCAAAATGACCGTAGCGTGGCAGCCCTGGCTGCAAAGATACAGCAAAATTTTTGTCTTCGAGGATATAATGGCTCGACATTCCAATGGGGGAAAGGGTCATTCATTATAGCACGTTAACTACCTCCCCGGAATGGCGCTTCTGTGGGGACTTATAGCACTCCAGTTTGAAAAATAGCTTGTTTTTCTAGTAAGAAATAGCAGAAATTTTGATCAAGTTTGAGGGCCAAAAAGGCAACTTAGACCCAACAGCGACGGACCACGCTTAGAGGTGCAAAAGCTTTGTACTTTTTAGTCAACGCCAAATATCAAGTTCTACAGCTGTTTCGCTTCGATGCCATAACATTTGTAAACAAAAGGTTTAGAAAGTGAATCCTGACACCTGGGTCTATAGCAGCTTGCCCCGAAATTAGGATTAAAGTTTACTGATAAGGTGGTGATCTTTTTTACTGAAAAAAATTTAGTGACAAGGCCTCAAAATATAAAATTTGTTTGTAACCAATTACCTAGTTACAGAATTATGAGCAAATAAATTTAAAGTTAAACAGCACTGCTATGAGAAAGTCTAGGCGAATAACAAGTTTCAAAAAAGTCTAAAACCGCCATTATGAGTTCAATTCAAGTGACTTTTGCACACCTGGTGCACAGTGACGCCCTTTCTAGTCATCTACAGGCGAATCGTAGTAGTGGCGAACTAAAACACTTTTGTTAAAGTGATAAGGTATTATCAGAGTAAAGAAATGTTGGTGGCAAATCGCAGTAGTGGCTACCGGCTGAGACACTGCAAGTAAAGCATCACGGTCCATCCAGTTGTCCTCACTGCAAGAGCCAACTAACTTTTAACGAAACTAATTTCTAATTTTTGGCGAAATATTTCGAGCAATGTGAAACATGGGCGTGCAATTCTAGTCAAAACATTATGCACTTAGTAGAAATATACTATTAAAACTTTAGAATTTTTTTCATTTCTTCAACCAAACTGTTATTCGCCAGCACCAATGTGCGATCCAACATTTAGATGAGCTTTATGGACGTGTCACTAGAGATATTAAACTTGATTACAAAGAGCCATATTAAAATTCACGGTAGCATCCATACTTGTGTGTGAGCTACATGTGTCACAGGCTTAAACAAACGAGCGAGTCAAAATAAAATTCTCTTTTCCAGACATTTTATTGATATGAACAAGTTTGCAAAAAATTGACCAAATCAGTTTTATTACAATTCTAGCAATAATAATAATAATAATAATAATAATAATAATAATAATAATAATAATAATAATAATAATAATAATAATAATAATAATAATAATAATAATAATAATAATAAATCTTTATTTGAAAAAAGTTTTTACAATCCTTCTATTTGTAGAGAAGTTTTAAACAAAAACACGTTATAACATTGTTTCTTTCGTTAAACTTTTAAATGGATGAAGCCCTATGGTTATGAAAACAATGTATGAAAATTCGCACAGTTTTCATTAATTTTACCTGACTTTAAAATTATACCTTACAATAATGTTTTACCCAAAAAGAAGAATATTTATGCAGACTAATATTTGCAATTGATTTATCGACATTCTAATAGTTTTTTCACGATTATTTCCTTTACATTATTTATGAAAATTTTACATTTATGAATGTTCCTTTCACTCATTATCTCTCTCATCTCAAGTTCAAAGATGAAATTCGGTTGCGCAGTGACACCCTGTTATCTTCGTTTATTCATCTACGGCAAAAAATCAATTCCTCTGCAGTTTGTTCTTTTCTGCGGTCGCAGTCACGTCTGCCAATTCTTCGTTATTAGTAAAAAATGAACAAAGCGTATAAATTTAACAATACCGTTTATACGCAAAAGTTTCATAAAAACACATTTTTAAAAACGAAACATAATTTTTATGATACGCATAAGACATAAAAAAGCCTAGACTTAAACAGCATAAGGTCTCTGAAAAAGAATAATTTGTTTTACAGACATGTGGTGCTTCCCCCGAGCAGATAAAATAAACATCTATCACTTTTTGAGTTTTAATAACGAGGAGGCGGTCTGGCAGAGTTTACAGGAGACGGCTAGTTCTTTGTATATTTTTTAAATTAAATGAAACGTTCGACTGGCATGTTTATAAAATAGTCATGTTCTCTAACGGATTTATGGGAAATTTACATTTTCAACACTGACTGATTTAAAACAGCTAAAATTGTTACAAATTGATTCAACTTTGTTTAACTTAAGCAACAGTAGTACAATGAAACTATACGAAAAAAATCTTGAAAGCGCCTGATAAAGTTTTACAACTGCATTCTAAACTTTGTGCATTAAATACTTTGTGTGCAAAAAGTTAAGCAGCAATATAGTTAGAAGGGTGGCTGACTTGATAACATTATGGTTATTCGCCACCCTTTCTCTGAACTAATAATTTTTGCGTATATATATTTGATATCTATGTGTGCATAGAAGAGATAAATAAAAATAATGTAATCTAATCAATATAGCCCGTATATGTAAATGTTGAAATTATCTACAGTTTAAAGCATTTGACCAAAATTGTAACATTTAGATTTTTCTATTAACACTTCACTCTTTACTAAACCATTTCACTCGCCTGTATATGATATGCATGTATAACATGACATTAGTTTGCAAAATTTCATTATCATCAATTCATCTTAAGCCTTTGAAGGTCCTAGTCATAACAGAGACCTTCTAATCTATAATATCAGATTATCTGTAACCAATCAGCAATCAGTGTAAATCCGTGTAGCTAAATTAAACTTAAGAAAAATCCGGTGCTTTTAACTTTGTGTTTAAATTGATAATTATTTATTTACAACGTTAATTCTTTCTTTTTTCATTATAATTATCTTATTTCTGTACTGTCTCAGATATATAAAAAAATAGATGTTATATAGGATGTGTTATAAAAACAAGACTCAGTGAATTTAAGTCAAAATCTGTAAGCATGACTGTGTTTGTCACTTGATACTTTGTGTGCAAGGCGGTTGTGTGCGTCCGCTTTCCGTCTGGGAGGTCGTTAGTTCGATACTGCGGCCCGGTAATGAATACTAAATACTTTTAAAATGGTGCCAGCTCTTGCCTTGCCATGCGTGTGGTATTTAGGGTAAAAGTTGGGTAATAATAATCTCTGTTATGTAGTTGAAGTTTGTTATTTACAGTCGGAGACAAAAGCGTCATGGCAGGCCTGTTATTAATAATAATAATAATGTTAATGATTATAATAATGATAATAACAAGAACAACAACAACAACAATAATAATAATAAAGAACTGTATGCCATCGTTGTCCCATCGTTGTGTCATCGATGAACCTTATCAGTCAATTGCTGTTGATATTATACAGTGTCGAAATAGCATGATGTCGCAGATACATGAGTTTGGATATAATTAAAATTTTTGCTCAACTATATCTTGATAGCTTACTGTGTATATATAAATGCCTTCTATTGTTGAAAACTCCTTTATCCGTATTTACTTAATATGATGTACGTGTTTTGTAATTATAATTTGTTACTTGTATTTGAACAATTGTGTTACTGTGTAATTGAATAATTGTTGTATGCTTGTAATCCTGTTATTGTCACTCGTCGTTTGCACTTGCATTGTATTAAATTGTTGTTTTCTACGTGCACATTGTATCGTTTACTAATATATACTGTACCATTCGCGTACGTAATAAATAATAAAAAATTATTATTATTATTATTATTATTATTATTATTATTATTATTATTATTATTATTATTATTATTATTATTATTATTATTATTATTATTATTATTATTATTATTATTATTATTATTATTATTATTATTATTATTATTATTATTATTATTATTATTATTATTATTGACAACATTCACTTGACTATGCCTAACAACTGCGGTTCGCAGATGTTTGACTGAGCAGTTTGTTCTAATTTTGTCATTTAGCTTCTATCTCGCATCCTTGAACGGTTCCAGTGTTTATATCCGTGCCATTGTCTGAACCCCTACCCCTTTACTCCTAGTGCCTACTTAGCAAGTTTTGTGACTTCTAGGTAATATAGTTTTGATGTTATTCAATTTTGTGAGTCAAAAAAGAAAAAAAATCAATGTATGTATTCTCCCCAAAAGGAGCGAGTTTTCGTAAACGTCGGCGCTGTGTGTGACTTTATAAATGAATAAATTTTATCAGACTCAGGAAACTTATATCAAATGCACTATATAGTATTAAAAGTTAATATTAATAATTACTAGCACGACAAAGATAATAAAGCAATTTAAACACTGATCGCCTTGCCAGCCAGTACAAGACTTGGTGAGTGAAATGCAATATAGGCTATATATCTAAATTGCCCTTTCCTGTTTTGCTCGCCAATTTTTGCTGTTGCATCAATACAGCAGGTATCAATGACCGAACAACAAGACAGCAACAATAGTAATAAGAACAATAATACCAGTTATTGCTTTAACAGCAGCAACTGCTGATGTAACAGCAACAGCAACAGTACCAATATGCTGCGGCAACACCAACGTTAGCAATAATGGAAACAATGGAACAACAAAAAAATATTTGGCACCTATATTTTCCATAAGCCGCTTATAGTTGCTTTCATACTTCTGGAGTACGTATTTCCACTAACAGTAATCCAATGAATATAAGGAAGCCGGCCTTCTGTTTAATCTGTATCAGGTAATTTTATTAGAGACCTTTAGTTTTTTTTTGTAATGTGCGTTTTGCGGTACTACATAACTAGAAAAATTGTAGTTGTAGCCGTATGCATGTTGTTCGTCTTCCGGCTGTTACATTATTGGCTAATTTTGTTACAGTAGTGATCGTTTTTTTCATTATGAGTCATTACATTAATTTTCAATACACTATCAGTTTTTGTTGTTGGATAAAAAGTTTACGAAAATTAAGTTTGGCAAACCTTAAACTGTGGATGATGGTTCATAATCAAGGGAAACAAAAAATGACCATAGAGCGTTGATACATTGTCCCCACATAATTATAAGCACAGACATAATTAGCAGTACCTCGCTCAAAATTAGAACAATTCAATATACGAGCAGCCGAGAAGCAGGAATAAGCCGATACCTGTAGGAAACATTAGCATGGTTATGTATTAGTTCGCACCAGGAATATGTATCTAAATGTAATTTTACCCATGGAAATTGATTACGACTTGCCCCTGCAATATCCGATTCGTATGCTAATAACACAAAGTTTCTCACTAATGGTGTATTTGTCACAATTACACAACTAAATGTGTCTCGGCGCGCATTATACGACACCTGTGTAATATTATTCGTCAAATAACCGATGTTTTGAAGGGCAGATTAACGCGACGTCAGGAACTGAAAGAAATTGTAAACAGAAGCGAGGCAAAATCACACGAAACGTTCTGAAAACATACTGCATTTTGTACTCGGTAAACACTCATAAGTCTATTTTGCGGTTGTGGGTTCCATAATCGAAGTAATGCCATTTGGATTCTTATAACACCCAGCATTTCAGCGTATTGCACTCACTAGCTAAATAATATGGACCTTCAAAAACAATAAAGGAAAAGAAGGGAATCAAGAGGGAAAGCGAGAAAGAGAGAGAGAGAGAGAGAGAGAGAGAGAGAGAGAGAGAGAGAGAGAGAGAGAGAGAGAGAGAGGTGACAGGCAGACAGACAAACGGACGGACGGACAGACAAGGAGAAGAAAGGGACACAGAGAGTGAGAATGTAAATGTGACCGAGGCCAGTAAACCAAATTTGGTGTTTAACATCCTCAATATATATCCATAACTAAGGTTCTCTTCTTGTGGTTGCCGATCTTAAAACAGGGCTGTTGGGAGTATAATCCAATCAAACTGTATGACCCGGACAAAAATAGTGTATGGCTAAATTTTTGCACAGGCACGCAGAAAGTCGTCCAGAATAACGTAATTAAAATCCCCGAAAATCCCCCATTAACCATGAATGACCTTGAAGCACAATTTCTCTGACAATCTTTCACCCAAAATATATTTATGGCTATTTTTAGTATGTTGTTCTATGCCCCTGTGGAAAAATTCAGACATGCACTATTTTTGCCCGGGTCATACCTTAGTTTGTTCAGACTAGTACCCGCTTTCAAGCGGTCCATTTCACAATTTTTTGCTCATTTTTGTAGCAACGTTCTGCGTCGAGCGGCGCGTAGTTACAATTCTTTCAGTTTCAAGTACAAATTGTTGGTTTTAACGTATTTTACCAGCAATTCAGGGTTTGCTGTGTTTTTACATTGTATTAGACATTAACCGATGTTATATAACAGTGGTATGAAGCAATGAGAAATAGCAACAAAGACATTGTCATTTTCTCGCAATCAGATTTGTTACCGTTTTTTGCACGCGTTGAGAGTCGTGTTTCGACCAAAACCCGCAACAAAAGAGAAGAAAGAAAGATAAATGAGTACGTAACAAAAAGAGCAGAAACGAAGGAGGGGAGAGAGAAAGAGAGAGAGAGAGAGAGAGTAACAAAATGATTATGGAAAAATCGCTAATTTTAACAGATAAGCCAGTTTAGGTCCAGTGGAATCAATAGTTACGATCAATATCTACAATATCCATGAGACATTTTTTCATTTATTTACATTCTCTGTAATCGTTTTAAAAGCTTACACAAAGAAAATAAATGAATTATTAAGATAGTATGCATCCGAAAGACAATGTATATAAATAATGCTACGAAAATAACAACACTTTTATGCTGCGCATGAGTGAAATCTGTTCACAGTTTCTCGTATAACAGTTCGCTAACTAAAACAATTAAGTATAAACTAAACATAAATTTATTAACTAAACAAACAAACTAACGGTTTGAATGTCAACAACTCTGCAATGGAGTTTAGATTGTGGGTCTCTCAAGAATTTAAATAGCAGCTGAATTGCCTACTGAATTTTATTAATTTGATGTACAGAACTAACTGGTGGGCGATCTCGCTCAATTTCCCACAGACAATTATTATAGCAATGGTATAAATAACTCCGCCCACACAGGAAATCCATTATTACATGAGACTAAATCACTTTCGCAGTCCTGCTGGGTTTGACTTGATACAGCTACCAAAGCTACTATATGTATTTGCATATTAAGGGCTGTTCACACACAACGATGGCAACAAGACAATGGCAATAAGACATAATTCTCGATAGCGTGGCTCCAAAATGCATTCTATGCTCATTTCATCCAACACTTCTAGTTTTTAACCAAAAACAGATTGCAATTTACCGCTTATAAGATACTGAGAACGTTTCTGACTGTACAAAAAATTCTAGCACATTTATAACCAGAATAGCAATGAGAGAATGAATAACTAAAATTGTTTGCGGTAATTCTATATAGTGTAATCCTGAAATTTATGTTGTTTACAAGCGACAAAAACATAGATTTTTGGAGAGCGGTGTATGAATATCCTTTCCCAAAACATAACTTACCTAGCTTATTAAAACAACTAATACTAACAGTTTTTAAACTTTTATAATTAACGATATCAAATTGAAACTGTCCAAATAAAGTCCTTCACGATCTTAATAGATTTGACATCCATTATTGAAAATATCAACAAAAGCAGAAGGATACATGGATGAATTAATGAAAAATCCTGCTTTTCTTTTACTAACAAAACAGATACATGTGTTTCGCAATCCACAACAACATATTACATACTATAATGGGTTGCGAAATATCTGCTTTGTTAGTAAAACAAGAGCAGGATTTTTCATTAATTCATGGATGTATCCGCTCTATAATCTGTGTTTTATTGGCAAAGTACAGTCCTTCAGTGAAGTGAAGTACCTCCTTCACACTGTGATGTCCTTGCAATGTCTCTCCGGGCTGGGGGGACCGTGATATGGCGATAGCGCCACCATGCTCAAGGCTTCAGAAAATAAATTTAGAAAAAAATTAGAGAAAGTTATTGCAAGTTTCCACACTATCTCATTTTCTACTTACTGAATCACTATGGTGTGTATGCTATTTGTGCTCTAAAGGCACTTAGTTATTTTGCAAAGTCAGTAAGATATTCAAAGCTTGAGGTTGATACCTATGTCTTCCGGGATTTGAGATGTAAATTTGAGCATGTCTCCGTTAAATTGCCAACGAAATTACCTTGAAATAGTTGCCATAATAGTAGCCATAAAAACAGATTTTGGACAATTTTACCAAGTGGACGCGAATGGTTAAGAGCAGTTTGCGTTTGGAACTGTTCGAACAGACCGAAGCTGCTATAATGGAGCGCCAAGGTTTTTACAGCAAATATAAGCGACATAAGTTTAACTCGTCAGTTGCAGTTGCTAGCCATTTTTTAAATTTGAAACATATTTATGCTTTGAAAGTAAGCACTTAGAGACTGAACATGTCGGATAGGCAGTAAATTGATTTCGATGTTTTTGTAGCAAATTCAGAAACTTCCCGAACTTAGAAACAAAGCAGATAATGATGATGATAATGATGATGATGATGATGATGATGATGATGACGATGATGGTGATGATGATGATGATGACGATGACGATGATGATGATGATGATGATGATGATGATGATGTTGACGACGACGACGAAGAGAATCTCATTTATATTATAAACTAATAACAATTAAGCAAAAAAGTTGCCTCTTATCTTCAGCGTAACGCGACTTGTGCAAAAAACTAGTTAGTTGGTTAGTTAATTGGCTTAATTATCCACACGTAGCCTGGAAAATGCGAAAATCTTCTCTGTAAGTCTAACGTTTGCAATCAGTACTGACAAAAATTCGTTACCTGAGAACTCAGTCAGCCTATTACAGATTAATTAACACATCTTGACTCTTAATAATGACACTTGTGATTAAAAATTAAAGATAAAAAGTTCTAATTTATAATACTAACCAGGCAAAGTAATTCTTGGTGGGGCGCAAGTTCATGGAAATTTCTGCACAATTAAAATTCCCAATAAAATTTTGTATTACGTACGTTTATATTAAAAACATCGTTTAGGAATAAGAGCTGTTACTGTTTTGTATTGCAAATTTCTACATTTCCATTTTGGCAAAGTACATGGTGCCGAAAACTTCTTGCATTAAATACATTCCACGTTTTTGCGCAACATTTGTAGGTTAAACCCGTACACTGTTGATTGGTTAACGCTTTCAGAGCATGTTTTATGTAATTAACTGTTGTAAGTGGTGGGAGTTCTACTGCCTCCATTATTGCTTTCATTTATGCGCGTTCGTAACTTCTCTTCCCGCTTCTCTCTTAACTTGGAACAAGAGGCTACAAAAACCCTTCTTTTAAACATTGTTTAGATCGATGAAAAACTAGTTTAAAACTAACTAAATATAAAGCAGCAATTTAATTAGAACAAAAATCTGCTCTCGCTCACAGCAGTCTGCACTAATTCAATAAACGGAGCGTCTACGCTTACAAGTGTTTCCTGGCAAATTGACAATTTCCTCAAATCGACAAGACACCTTAAACATCAATCACGGGGCTTGTTACTTGTTTAATTCTAGTCGTCATTTCACCCTAATTGGCAAACTCCATTTTAACTAGCTTAATATAGTGCAACCAGAATAATAATTACCCCTAGTGGTGTTCTATAGGCTTTATAGCCATATATATATGTGCGTGTTACGTTTGAGAAATTGTAATGTTATATTAATCAATCACTTCAGTATTAGGGCATCCAAAAATGAACAGAGATTTAGTGTTCTACTCTAATCTGATTTTTCTTCTTAATTTCTTAAGGTTAAGTTCGTGCCTCGCTTAATCAATACTTTCTTGACAGTAAAATATCAAAATGTCGTTGGAAGTGTATACGCGATTAAAATACATTTCTGGCTCAAAGTTAAGATCGTGTCTTGCTTAATCAATAGTAAGATATCAAAATATCACTGGACAATATCGTTAAAATATATTTCTGGCTCCAAATTTAGCCGTGACTCGTGCAACCTTTCTGGGTGATGTGGCGAAGAACATGATAGAATTGCGAGACAAGATATTTTTGATAAATCGCTATGTTTAGTCCGATGGCGCGCCCAGTTTCTATCAATGCAAAAATATGTCATTTGTCAAACACACTTGACGCCTACCCTTGTTTTGTATACTATTTAATCATGTGGGGCAATACTTATAAATATGGATAGATTAGTAAAAGTTTACAACAGATTTATAAGTATAATAATTATTTTACATCTAAGAGCTTATTAAGAATAGTCATTCAAAGACATAAAAATTCTGACCACTGTAAATATTGTTAACTTGAAAACAGCTTGTTTTACGTACAGTTAAACATATAATTTCCTACTATATATCTTCCAGTCACTTTTCAATTCGAATAGAGATCGACAGTCTTATGAAACAAGACAAAGGAATGATCACCATCTTCCAAAAGGTAGAACTAGTAACTGTAAATTTGCAGTTTATTATTTATCAATTCCCTGTTGTCTGGAACAATTTATCATCGTCTGTTAAAAGGTCTCTGTCACTTGATGCTTTAAAAGCTAAAACTAAGATGTCATTGTTGCAGTTTACCATGTAAGTGAATTGGACAAAAAGTATCTTACGTATTTTAAGCATTTACTGAGTATGTACGAAGTTATTTAACTGATGACCTATTAATTAATTTTTCCTGCATTGTAACTGACAATTGCTGTGCTTTAACGGCAATTTAATCTGTTTATTTTAGTGAAACAGGTAAAATGGAGCGACACGAAAAGGATTTTTTATAAAACTTGTAAATTTAGTGCTCTAAAAGATACATACATAAATAATTAAGAAAATTTCTTCTAACTAATGATTACCTGCTGGTAAAGCCTTAGAACATATTTATTTGTCTTTCAGCCACAAAAAAATCCGTGGAATATTTCGAGCTGCTGTCAGAAAAAAAGTAAAACTGAAAAGCTATAGGTGAACTAAAGTATCTGTCTGTGCACGCGTGGACAATACTCATACTACTGTACTACGAGTGCCCAATTCCTCGACACCTGCAACAATCGTTGGCTATATACAAATTTCCTTGGAATGCCTTTAGAATTTTAGATATCGCACTTTGATATCGTGTGTGGTGTGTACTTAAATAACTCCTAGAAGTTGGCTATGAACTTCTTTGCACGCGTTTTAACTAATCAGTTTACCTCTGGTGTTCCAGTTGATGTGCAAACAGGGGGCATTGCTTTCTCTTAAGCAAAAATAACATCGTACATTTCGAAGAGCAAAGAAAACGCGCGAAGGAAACCATTCTTGTTAAACATCATTATGTATTATACAAACTTGTTAGTACACATCATAAATTTGTGTTAAAAACGGTTTCGCTCAAGGAAATGAGAGAAAAGGCAAGTGAAAAACAAACAAAACTTAATCAACAAACGGACAAATCACGAGAGGCAAGGCAAGAAGAAAGAAGTGTAGTAGATAAAAAAAGGAAAAAAGGAGACAAGTGAAATTGAAAATCAGAATAACGAAAAAAGAAAAAAGAAAGAAATATAGAAAAATGCAAAAAAGTATAAAAAACATGAACATTGAAAACATTGCACACAGGGAATAAATAGTTTAAGTGAAACTTACTTTACATGAATTTGCCCTTTTCACGTAGTACTGCCCTTTTTCACGAGTTTTGGGCCAGTGCCTGAATTTTTTTCAAGAGGTTTTGAGATATATCGCTCTTAATATTACTAATTGCCTTCGACACCAATCTCGTTTTTATATAATTACGCCTCATTTTGCAGTAGCAAATAACGTTTTTAATTCTCAAATCTCTGCAGATTTCTAACGTTAAATCACATTTAACCAATATTTTCTCTGTAAGAGAGTTTACGCTTCTTTCTCCCTTGGTATCAAAGGAGCAAATTCTGCCTCGGAAAATCGCCTTTATTGCTGAAACGAAAGCCTATTGTAAAATTTAGAGTATTTGTGTAAATTGACTTGTGCCTTTTAAAGCCAACGAGTATCTTTTGTCCTGATAATGCGTGCCTCTGCAACGCGGTTTACCTAGCAACATTGTATCTGTTTTGTGTCTAGTCCTTTAATGCATAAACTATTTAATGTATGCCGATGATGTATTTTTTTCTACGAATCATAACAATGTTGTTTAATTACAAGTTAATCCTACAGGCCATGCCATATTTACAACTGTAGAGCGAATAAATTGTTATTGTTTTTGTACTAATAATGATATGGGGTGAAAATTTCAAATTAGTTATTATATTGCAAATTCAGTTTTCTCATACATGCCTATAAAGAGAGAAAAAAGCTTTCAGCCATGCTGCTTCGTGTTCTGTAATTAGCAGATACTAACTGCGTTTAAATTAAAATTCCGTAAAATACGTTTAAAATTTCCGTGTGACATTTAGGTCACTTTTCCATTAATAGTTAATGTCAATAGATAACTTTGTAATTAATGGGTAACGCTAGTGCAAATTTCTTTAAAATTGTGTCATAATTACCTAGATTTACTCAATCGATGATGCTGATTGTGGTAGCAAAAACGCTTCTGCTGACAATTTTAAAGAATGAAAACTTGATAAAAAAAGTTGAACAAAGTTCAGCGTAAAACCTCAATAATGAAAAAATAATGTTGGAAATAGCTTTGTGGTGAGACGAACAGCCGCCTGCTCATGTTGTGTGCTTAAGGACCGCAGTAAATTAGAAAGAAAGTAAGCAAATTTTTATTTCACTAGAACATTTTTAAAAACATACTTTCAAGAAGATGCAGGCATACGTAAAATCGTACTAGAAGAAATTAAAAATACATGCAGTGCCATATTAAAACTATTTAGCATAAAGTTAAACTAGACACTTTGTACACGATCACAATTTTCATTGCTTTTGTACAGATCATTTAGTTTTACTCACTGCTTTGCTATATACTATTGAATGTTATGTTGTTTAGCTTTTTCTGTATTTTGTTTCTTCAATTTACTTATACTTTTTTAATTATTGTTACTTATTGTAACACTTCACACTAACACTAATGAATAATTAGTTAAATTTATAGGTGTGGCAAAACTGAAACACCGTGTGGTTTGTTCGCCAACCCGTCTGTATAATTCTTTATTAACCTATACTACACTATATTAATATTACTAACTCAAAAGAGAGAAATAAACGGGAATTGATTTGAAATGAATTGAAAATTGAGATAGTATAGTACAGTTACGCAATGCTGAGCTTTGGATAGTAAATAGGTGATGACTTATTTGCATGCACTTCATCTGCATGCACATTATTGCGAATTTCTGCGTAGGATGGTGGCAAGTCACGTTATGCATTGATTTGTTATATAAACAAGCCGTGATTACATTGTTACGGTCATTATTCCACATAATTTCCTAATAAACAGGATCATGCGAAGGAATTATAGTCTAATAATAGAATTTTGATTACGATGTACCATCATCATACGCAACCGCCATATTACAGCCGAGATGTATTTCCAAATACTGCTTCTATCAAAAAACTCATAGTAATTGGCCTGTTAGACGCAGTCATTTGGCATTACACAGAAAGTAGCTACTGACGTACCGCCCTACATTAAGGTAATTTCTTAATTGGTATCCTGTTTCTTTCTTTAATGTTTAATACGTAATGTTTATTTAAAAAAATATAGAAATATTTACAAGAAAGGCTAAAATAAAACAAGATAAAACGTACATACAGCACAGATATAAATTTTACAGATAAAAATAGCTAGTTAAAAGGTTACGGTTAGTAACACAATGGGCTAAGGCTACTACTTACATATGCCTGTTAATAGATGAATGATTACTAAGATTTACGTCTTTTAAATGCTTGTTAAAAAGTTTGCTACTCTGAACACAGACCAAGGAGGCACTGCCGACACACTCGGGGCGTTGATTCCAGATTCTAATTGTTCTGTTTGAGAAAAAGTTTTTAAATCAGTCAAGTCGGCAGTGAGCAGGTGCTTTGCTAAAGATACATTTTTGTCAATAGCACTATCTCCGTTTATAACAGAAAAACAAATTGTCAGATCACAGTGTATTCGACGAAGTTCAAGCGATTCAAGATTTACAAGTGCTAATCGGTCAGGGTATGACATGCTAAAATACCGCTGAACATTTTCAACAAAAAGATCATTTAGTAAATTAGGGTTCCAAGTAGGAGTACAACATTCTACTAAAGGGCGAACATTTCCAGCAGGGCTGGCGAAGCAACAAAACAGTAACTCAAAACAGAAATTGGAAATACGCCAATGAAGCGTGAATTGGTCACATCACTAGCGGACAGATGTGACGCAGTTTAGTCCGTCTTCTTCGAAACTCGATGCAGACGCTGTAACTTTTGAGCCAATGATAATTATGTGACGCACTTAGGTAAATTCAAGGTAATTTTTGTTCTAACAGGCTGTAAATAATTTGACTTAGTCTAAGCGAAATATCCACTGCGCAAGAGCGGTTTTAATAATTTTGGTGTAGTTGAACCACCACAGTTGATAGTGTGCTGGCGGCTAAATGAGCAATATATTTCAATCACCTATTGCAAGCTACAAATCACAGTCAAATGGTCTGGGTTTGGTTAACGACTGTTTAATGATTTTGAAACCATAAAGTGCCTGCATATTATTAGCTTTTAATGAAAAGCTGCATGGCATCCACGACAGTGATGAAGTATAATATATGAAATAATGTACAGTATATTGCCTGCCTTTATGGCTATTTATCCTGGCTAGCTTTTCACAGCCTTAAATTTTGTTGTATGATTTTTGTATGAATTTTAGTAGTAATATTAAGTGAATTAAATGGGATATAGATAAACAAACTATGTAACTTAGCATTTAGACGATTTAGACGCAAAGAATACCATGTATATTAGAGCGGTACATTGAGGTATTATTCTAATCTGAAGTACATAGTAGACTAGGTAGTATGTAGCTAGTCTACTGAAGACAAAAGATCTATTTAAAGCTTTATTTTCCAAATTAAACTTGCAATTAAGAGTTTTAATTCACGCTTCGGATCAGTCAAATTATCATTGTCCACCGATTCAAAATATATTTATTTATATAATACATATAATATTTGATGAAGAACTTCAAAAAATCATTAAATTTAATAATATACAGCAACCGATCGGATTTTAAAAACGGTCAAAATAATGAAGTTAATACGACAAAAGAGATATTTTGAATTCGGGTTTGCTGCAACCTTCTCTAAAGACTGGGAAAGATTCGACAGCACAACATCTCTCAAGCGAAATTCCGTCAATACAGAAATTCCGAATTACGGCAAACTTGCACGTTTAACGCAAATACTTTATAATGCTGCTAATTCCTCGAACATTCCCAGCGAGATAAGCCGTCAATGTTTAAGCATGCATCAATATTTAGTTACCTAAAATGTATGCCATATAACCAATTAAAACGATTGCAAAATAAAACTTTAATCTAAACAAATAATAATTGAGCTTGAATAGCTATGCGACCAAACGTTCGTTATAGCTATTATAAAGTTCCACTGGCGATTATAAATATTGACTCCCGGTTGACACACTGTAGTTTTATTACCTACGAGGTTTGCGTAGGTTGAGTTTACTATTTGTTGTAAATTAACTTTTAAATATTTAAATGCTAAGACAGAATAGAAATTAACATAAAATTCTCGGCATCTTCATGTTTTGTTGCTATCATTGTCGCTTAAAAATTATAACGGTTCACACGCCTGCAAATAAAGGATGGATTGCAATTTTTAATCCAGCGAGCAGCGGATCCTAACAGAACCCATACGCTGACTTTTTAACTGCAGGAACCATGTAACGTGTAAAGCAGTGCCAATTAACAGGCAAATGGTAAAAATCCGGTTTTCGCGAAGGTCTGTACTACCTTAATGCAAAATTTCAGTCTCCTACGATGAAAATTGGGGCTTGCGATAGCTTTGAAAGACAAATGTTAACAATAACGCCACCACCAGCGCCGCCACTACCATAACCACCACTGCCGCGGCCACCAACAACTACGACAACAATAACGACGACGACGACGACAACAACAACAACAACAACAACAACAACAACAACAACAACAATAATAATAATAACATGACCAAGCTTTAGGGATCGCGCACTCGCCCGCATACAAAAAAAACCTAACCACGTTATATTACTATATACTGTCAAAAGTGTGACTTTAAAATTTTTTAAACAAAAACGAATTGGAAAACTGTAAAAACTGTTATCATAATGATGACGCTCGTAGTGATATAATAGCTCGCCTGTAACTCAATTACGGTATGCTGATGTGTAAGAAAGGAAATTCGACCGCTGAGCTTGTCTACAGTCACTTTAGAATAGGCATGTTCTCGAATGCCATACAACAACTAATTTTCTTCCCTAGTTTCAAAAGGAAGTTAATACAATCAATGTTTGATTGAGGATAATTTAATCATCACCCTTGCCTCGATTCTCGCTCAAACGCGGGTTAGGAACTCCTTTATTTAAAAATATTTGCGACTACGAGGCCACGCAAAATGGGCACGCTCGCGCAGTACTGAGCAGAATTCTCAATTTTATGAGCTTCAAAGATTCGGAGATGGAAAGCCAACAGATTTTGAACAGAACGTTGCCGTAAATTAATTCTACTCCCCCAGATTAAACAAACGCTAGCGAAGAAGCTTTATAAAATCGAAATACGCTAGTTGAGCGGGAGTCCCTAGATCTATATATATATGAGTGAATCAAACCTCGCTGATTGTTATGTAACAACATATGGACGTCGGCTGGCATTCACATAGGCTATTATTAATACTTCATACAGTTATCAATAACTTGTGAATTATAGATAACAATTATCGAACGATCGTGTCTCTTTAATATACTGTGTACGCGCAGTGCCCGAAAGCAGCGTTTCAAAGCGTTAAACTTTTCTCCGTAAAGTTTAAAGTATTTCGATCTGGAAATTTACAATAGTGCAATAAATAAAATATCATTTATTTTGCATCAGTTATGATCCTACAAAGCTCTTAATAATGATTTTGCGCGCACTAGAGCAACAATAATAACAACAACAACAGCAAGAACAAACAACAATAACAACAGCTGCAACAGCAGCAGCAGCAGCAGCAACAACAACAACAGCAGCAGCAACAACAACAACAACGACGACGACAGCGACAACGTCAACACCACCAACAACAACAACAGTAGCAGCAACAACAACAACAACGACGACGACGACGACGACAGCGACAACGTCAACACCACCACCACCAACAACCAATAAATATTAGTAATAATGTTTGTAATAATTTGGTTATATGGATGTAATTATATGCAATTTGATATCGTTATCACATTTCTGCTTATTTTTTTAAACAAAATCATGAGATTATCTGCTGTTGTTTGCTCTTTAAAACACAAACCATGCTAATGAATAAACCAGAATCACCAATACAAATTGCCTGCTCCATATTAGCGCTGATTGAGAATTCTGTTTTGACCAAGACTAAAATTATTATTATTAAAGTTATAACATGTTTTGCATTGATTTGTGGCAACAATGAAAATCAATACAGAAAAATTCACTTCGAAAACTTGAAGTGCAATGTTAACAAAAGTAATTTTATGATGTGCGACAGACGATATTCTTCGACCCATTGATCTCCCTCAACACTGTTAGAGACTTCGTTACTTTATGCAACTCAGGGTTTCGCTTGTCAGAGGGCTTTAGATTTGCATTTTGTCGAATACTGTTCATGCTTAAATTTAAATTTATATATCAGTTTCACAGTTAGTAAGGTAAACATATACATTTAGCCACAAACATTCTGATATAATAAGTGATACAAGTCACTGTAAGTAGAAGGAAGGAGTATTATGCTATCGGGTCCTCCTCCAAATAGTTCAGCAATTGCCAATTAACATTACATAATAATTATCGCATGTTATAATGTTCAAAGTTAAACAAAATAAGTTTTGTTACTAACTTAAAATCAGGATGAGTTCGGGTTGTTTTTAATTAATTATGCCTTGTGGTAAGCACTGTCCTGACACGATTTTAAATTGATAAAGACTAAGACTTTTTATTCCACAAGGAGTTTGATGACCATATTTTAATAGCTTTATATCTTGATGACTGCTTCGTTAAATTTCTTTTTTGGAAGAGGTAGTACATAGTTTTCAATTGAACATCTTGTGTAACGATCACGTTGATTTGAAACTGGGCTAAAGTATGACTGAAAAGCTGGTGGAAGTAGTGAATTACGATATTTATACATGAAATGGAGACAATACATGTCATGTATTTCTTTCACTTCAAGAGTTTAGAAGACAAGTAGGATGATCATATCTTATATGACAGTGTAGCACAGCCCCTTGGGCGGCCCACCCTGCGCAACCCCTACCTTTATTCCAGAGCATAGCATGGTTACCAACCTAGTGTTGCATGTCACCCCTAAAGTACCAGTAGTTGAAACCTAAGTCTAAATTATTCTTTTACAAATATTTCGGTTCTTATTAGCTAAATCTTAACAACTTTTTGCTTTCAACCAGTCAGGTTTCATTTTGGCTCTATCTCTGACATGTAAACTGGTTTGGGGTAGGTTATAAAGGACAGCTCTCCTACTACCCGCTATATGGCAAGTTAGGTATCAGTCTATCCACTTTATTTCTTTGTTCCGTTTTTTCTTAAATCTGTGTAAAATCATGTTATAGTTAGTTTAGGCCTTGTAATATTAAATCTTCAGCGTTATTTAATTCAGTTTTGTTTATTTGTGGTTATGTGGAAATCATTATTAGGCTGCTCCGCCTCCGGACCTGCAGGCCCGAACCACCCCAGGTTGGCGAGGTGCCACCAGCAGTTCAATATGTTAGTTTAAGAATTTTGTTTTGGTTTATTTATCCTTCCAGATCACTTTTATACACACCAACCTAAGACATACTTTGTCTTAAACGAGAGACAGATGGGCATAAGGGTCCAATGAAATAACGGTCATCGGCTAATTGAAAAAACAATGTTTCTAGAGTTACTTTACCGATGCGCCGAGGGATGCTCAAGAATGGAGCCTAGTATAACCGTGTAATTCTTAACCTAAAGTGCGGATATTTTCGAATCTTATAATGCTAAATTATTTATTAATTCAGTTATAAAACACCACGTTTGAAAATTAATATTCACTGAGAACAATGAGTATTTCTAAATCTAAATCTAAAATTAAAAAGTTACCTCTTTTGTAGAACGGACAGTTTTAATATGAAACTTTTGCTGGTGGTGATTGCTACAAGCAGTCAATACTTTTGTTAATACAGATAAATTTTACTGAGTTACAAAAACTTTTTTGAATTGCTGTGCATGATGTTAATAGCGGTATGCCTATTGCCTATTGCATTCTTTAAAATCAACCCTACTATCGAGAAAATTGAATTTGGTGCCAAATAGCTTTAAGAGAGAGAGAGAGCGCCTGTCGACAACTGTGAACACTATTTTTATGTCTAATTTATAGCAGTCAGAAAGGTTGCAGTACGCTTAGACCTTAGTGGGTATTGGTTGATTTGCTGTTACCTGTGATTTTGTATTAATTGTGCTGTGAAAGTAATTCAGTCAAAAATAGTCATTAGAGAAACATAACGATTTGTATAAATTGTGGCCACACTAATAATACACTTTATTAACAAAATTTAACTGTTACACTTTACATTTCAAATTAAGTCACAAATCATAACAAAAATAATCACATAATTCACAGCACTTTAAATGAATAATCTCACATATAAGCCTATATAAAAAAAAACAAGAAACAAGGAGACCACCCTTTGTGGTACCTGCTGATAGGTGGTCACCGATCAGCGGTGACACTTCCTTTTTATAGGCAAGGTTAACTAAACGCATGGTTACACATGCATGAATGAAGCATACGATCTAAATAATATTGTAAGGCCACCAAAGAAGCCAGGCTTGGTCTAAAGCGGATTTTCCGACACCTACTTTAAAAACAAAACATGAACGAAATCTGAATTGAGGCAATAGATTTGTTCATCAACTTTAAAGGGCAAGAAAAGGTGTACCTGACGTAGGTTTCAGAAAAATCGCCTTTACAAAATATATTACTTTATAGCAACTTCATGTGTATGTCGTACTCGCGTTGAAAGAAATTTTTGTTTTTTTTTCATTTTAAATCTCCCGCAATACTGTTCCGGCCGCGCCATTAGATGACGTCACTACGCAAACGCAAGGGGAGAAAAGGCAATGTTAAGCTATGCCCCTAAAAACTTTCCATGCAAATCTGTATTACTTAACATTTCGCTTACCTGCTGGAAAGACTTATGTAACTGGAAATAATAATTCAAAATATTCGTGCCAATTGATAAAATGTCGCTGGCCCACCAGGGAGAGCCACTCACAAACCAAAAACGTGTTTTTAATCTTATTGACAAGATACAGTAATTTAGAATTTTACTTAGTTAGTAATACGTGTGCTACGAATCCTCTGATTATTTTTTTAAACTTCACACATTGTTATCTAAACTTGTATCAGACCACCTACCGTCCAAATGGCTGCGCCTAACGGTCATCGCAGGAGTTTAAATTTACAAGTTTTATACAGTATTACTGCCGAAGTAAACCCTGCATGCAAAAAGACAGTAGGTAAGTGGTATAAAATTTCAAGACGAGTTTTTTAAGCTTTGTGTAAGTGGAGGGTCTTCTTGTGCTAAGTAATATGATATTAACGTTTTAATTCACTAGGAAAATTCCTCGATCCCACGTGATCACCACCAGTTATGATTTCGCTTCAATCATATTACATTACTTTTTGAGAATTTCAAAATTAAAATTATATATAAATTATTAATTACGCTGGGATTGAATCGCACTTTTCATACAATTGTCAGTGCTGATTGTAGTGGCATACAGTTTTAGTGTTGCAACTGAAGAGTCCCTTGTTTAAATGCCAAGTCCAGATCCTTATAACCGTCTCTGTGTTTAATTAATTTATTAAACGTGGTTTAACTCGACAGCTTGTTAACAGCTCTTATGTAAAGGTTGTACATAAAAAATAGGTGACTTATATGAGATTAGCAATGTGCCTTAAATCTGCAAAAAAAACAAATTATAAGAAAGACTAGATTAAAAAGCAAAAGTAAAGCCTACAGACCAAAACTAAAGACATAAGAAGCTTCTCTACGGCAAGTTAAGCTGCAAGAGACTGAATGATTTCTTCGAATGTTTAACGTGATAGGGTGTTAAGTATCCCATTCACCATAATCAACTCAATGAGTGACCAGTTACTGACTTGACCAAACCCTTACGCATTGCAAGAAGTTATAGCTGAAGTCTAACATAATGTCAAACATTTTCGCTGACTGCCCAATCAGCGTGCAAGTCATTTCTCGCACACCTGCAGAGCTTAATTAACGCAGGTACGTTCGGGACATTTAGCTACAGCTACGTCGAATACTGTTACGAAAAATGCTCAACTTTTCATTAATTACGGGAGAAATACTGGTCTGGTTCTAGATTTCATTACTGTCAATTCAAATTGCAAATGAATTAGTGGAAATACATAGTCTAGTTTCGTTTATAGGAAGTAATGCACAACGCTTGGTCTATAAGTTGCTGATTAAATCATTTTGCAATCAAGAAAATACGCAGTTTAGTTTGGTTTATGGCTTTGCAAGTTAGATAAAAACAACTATTTGATTCAGTTTAAATAAGGACAAAACAAAATGTTTTCTTTTCTGGTCAGGTTTTATAAACCTCAAAGAGATCTTCGCAGTCAAAATTAATTCAAATGTGATCATAACTTATATTATACATCAATGTAATATGAACTAATTTTACGCTATTTTTTGGTTATAATCATAATTAAAAGATGTCTTTGAGACTTATGTGGCTCGGGCATTCAATATAAGGGTCGTCTATGGAATGGAACAATATAATTTATTCCATTTCCGCAGCCGACAAACGGAAAAATTCAAAAACTTAATAAATCTTGCAGACGAGCACATAATCAGTTAATATAGAAAAATACATCGCAGGCTTGATGTTCGTATGTTTAAAGGCAAGCAAGACTTAATATTTTTGTTGCTCATTTGTCGTAAAGTAAAGCTAACTGACTTAGTTTCTTTATTATACTTATGTCTCTGTATTTTGTAGTGCTTCGAAACTTCGTTTCTACATTCTGTTTAAATTGAAAAGTCATTTTTTGGCTACTCGAAGTGTTAATTGCGTGTAAACGTAGCTGCTGCTCTGCAAATTTGTGTTTATGAAAAACTGCAACCAGTTTATCTGCTGATTAGACATTAGTAGTGACTGTCATGTTGTTTAGTTTAGCTTAGACAGTTGTTGTCGTACGTGAGCTGTTGTCCCGAATGCTGCTGAGCGTGCTTACGTTCAGTTGGGGCGGAGCGACAGACCAATATGTTTGACGTCAATTAACATTATACCCGAAACTAAGGCAGATTTGTCCCTTCAATTTGCAATTAGAATGCATGATATATAATCGTGACCGAAAAACTCATTGTGAGCAAGATTAAATATTTTATCAACGTTTACTCAAAAAATTAACATACTATTAGGAAGATAAGGATTATGGTAACATTAACAGCATATTAAGTTAAGACAGTCCAGGGCGTCCTAAACCTGAAGCAAAAACTAAAAACTCACATTTTCAAGCATCAAGTGAAACTGTGTTTCTCGGTGCAACACTTGAGCAGACGGAGTTTTATTTATAAGCTTTAGACAAGCATTTGGGTCACTAATTTGACTGATTTCCATAATTAGACTGGACATATTAAACTATCACTTGTACGAGTTTGATCAAGTCATGAACTAGTCACTCACCAAGTTGGTTATGGTGAATGGGATACTTAACACCACATTACGTTAAACACTTTGAAGAAATCATTTAGCCATCATACATGCTCAACTTTCTGTGCGTTTACTTTGATATCTTAACAGACGCGTTACTATGTAAACAAAACTAAAGTTCCCAGAAGTAAGTTGCTACACGACTTGCAATCTGTGCTCCCATTCGTTAATTGACTGAATTGTTTAACTGGCTGACTAACTGACTGTCTTGCTTGTTTGTCTATAAATTATATGGCTATTACCAGGCTGCTTATTTACTGAGTGATCTAGCTGTTGTTTTAGCATTCTGGGTGGCTGATTTTCTACCTAACGTATTAAGCTTGTACCTAACGTAACGATTAGCTTGTTGGTTTTTTTCCCGGTTTGGTTTGTTCGTCGGCTTGACTGGCTGGCTAGTTGGTTGGTTGATTTGCTGTCTGGTTAGTTGGTTTATTGGCTATTTGGTTGGTTGGTTGGTTGGTTAGTTGGTTAGTTAGTTCGCTCGTTGGTTGGTCTGTTGTTTGATTGGTTGGTTGGTTGTTTGGCTGTTTGTTTGGTTGCTTGGTTAGTTCGTTGGTTGGTTAGTTACTGGTTGGTTCCATTGCTTACAGACTGATTTATTAACTACCTGATCAATGATGTGCCACAACGCTTTTTAAAAATAATTAAATACACTACCGAATTTATCATACGCAGATGGAATCACAAAGGAGAAGTCTATTTGGTGCCTTTATATTTAGCGCGTCAAAGCTTAATTTAATGACGTAACAGCGTTAACAGTTTTGTTAATTTACACCACAATGTGAGCATTACTGATTAAACAAGCATTGCGACTCCAGAGATCAATGTATCATGAATGCCAGCTTAACAGCTGTTAGCGCGTCACGACAAAATGTTTTTAAACCTGAAAAGGAGTAGTTTTCTCACAGGTGTGAGAAACAGAAAAGCTTCAGAGCACAAAATTCGACCAAACCAAAATCAATATTTAGGGAGGCAACAAGCTAATAACAGCATCTGAACCACAACACTTAAGTATAAGGCTTAAAGAAAACCGTACCCTATCTTAAACTGTATGTCAAAATAATCTACTCTTTAAATATTGAAAGCGAACGTACTACTTTTTTCAAAAATGTCTTACGCGAAAGAATTATTACTACGCAAACGCAGTTACGCTTCGCGCCACTAGTTCTTCGCTGTTATGTGCATTTCCTTTCGTTAGTTAGATGGGCACCAACGTCTTCACGTAGGAAACGCATGGCATAAAAAACAGGTGCTGTACGTCTAAGTTCAGAGGTCTTCGTTTGTGACGCAGTGCATGTGTTCGAGAACTCATGCGTGAACACAGCGGTAAATTTGGAATATTAATTTTTATCTTAAAAATTGCCGAGTTTTAGTGCAATACAACGAATCGCTTACAGTAGTGCTGTACTTCAATTTTCGCTTTTGCAAGCACATGCAACACGCTTAAGGAATGTTTGTGCTGTTGAAAATTACGTTCATTTGTGATGTTATCAATAATTGTGTTCGCCAGCCGTTAACTAAAATTTTAATCTATTGTTAAATATCAGAAACGCTTTTGCAGTATTATTGGTGTCAAAATGTATACTCTTTACCAACCTTGAAAATGGGGAAGGATATGAAAAACAAATCATCCAGTCTTCCTTTAAGCTTTCTTTAAAAAACTCATTATTACAGTCGAATTAGAGCAGAATTGCAATGTACAAAATCATTAATTTTATTAATCAAGTGAAGTCTACTAACTTCTTTGTGACTTTGTAGAAATAAATGAAATCAAAACATTATCAATGTGCCGTTTTCGTGTCAATCGGCGCCATCCTCCAAAACGAGTAGTTTCCAAAATTTTTAATAACGTTACTGCAGCACAATGATTTTACATTGTACATTTACCAACTCTACTCTATTAACGGTGCGTTGACTTCTGTTAGTGTAATAATGGTTTTAACAGATGGCGACACAAGCGCTTGTAAATGATGTTAAATGTGATATTGTTCAAAGTATATAGCGCCTTCGCTGACAAGAAAACTGAAACATTAGATGCAGATGTTCAGGCGACATTTGCTACTGTTTTTTCCTGTTTGTTGTAACAATTGTTATCATCAAGTGAGCGTAATTTGAAAGTGATTTTTTTATTATTCATAATAATAGTTCTCATAATTTGTATTTACGCATTAAACTTAGGCAACGTAACGTCATTTATATCTCCTATTTCATTCCGAACGGATTCTTTTGGTGACTAACCTTGAAGAGCATAGGTTGCTTTACTTGGACCTCCGAAGAACTAGTATCTTAATATCAACCTCGTGCATTAATAAGATATAAGTAAGTCGCCTTCTGATCTCTATGATCCTATTGGCTTTCTCCATTAATGTAGACGGATTTAGTCGTCTTAGAGGTGCAGCTAGTGTCTGTAATAATAAAACTTCAAACGTACAAACGTCGACCTTCATCGAAACGCCGACTTAGTCAAAATTGAAAGAGTTAATACGACAAATTTACTCAGTACGAATAATAGAAACCCGGTTATAATACCTCAGTGCAGTAGCAAAGAAATTAATAACTGCAGGACAGGATAATCCGTCGGTCACGTGACGTATGACGAAGAAAGATGAGAGTTTCGGTGTGCCATAAGCTCTCGAGTTTCAGGAGTTCGAACACCCAACTTAAGCGTTTCGCCTTTCAAATCGTTTGGAATTCCTATCGGCATGTCGCAAGCTGATCACGGCGCGCGTTCATTTCAGCGTATCTAAAGTGGCAATTGTGAATGTATGATTGCTAGACATGTCGATCTTATGTTTGCTGGATGTGCACATGAATACGAATAAAATAGGAATTTTAACTTAACTGTGTCTGCAAGATTGAAGTGAAACAATTCAGCACCTTCACTGCTCTGAAATTATTATTCACACTACTATGTGAGATAGATCTCTGATTCATTCAAAATTTGCCCACTCACATACCACGAACAACTTGAAAAAGAAGAGACGGCAACAACTTCATAATCTTATCCACAACCAAAACAAACAAATAAGACGTGTTAACGTGTTTGTTGACACGGTGTCCGGCCACGTAACTTAAAACTATCAGCAACATATTGGTTTTTGATGGTTTTTCATTCTTGAAGACCTACTAATTGGGAGCTTTGCATGTAGCCACCGCAGCATCCTTGAGCAACTTTTAGCCAATTGACGTCTAACACAATGTCAGTCATTTTCGTTGACTGCCCAATCAGCGTGCAAGTTATTTCATACACCTGCAGAGCTTAGTTAACGCAGGTACGTTCGGGACATTTAGCTACAGCTCCGTCTAACACTCTTGTGAAAAATGCTCAACTTTTCATTAGTTAGGGAGAGAAATATTGGCCTGGTTCTAGATTTTATTATTGTCAATTGAAATTGCAAGTGAATCAATGGTAATATATATGGTCTTGGTTCGTTTATAGGAAGAAATGCACAATGCTCACGCCTATGAGTTGCTCATTAAACCATTTTGCAGTCAAGAAAATACGCAGTTTAGTTTAGTTTAGTTTATGGCTTTGCAAGTTAGATAAAAAATTTATTTAATTAATTTGAATAAAGGTAAAACAAAATGTTTTCTTTTCTGGCTAGTTTTTATAAACCTCAATGTGATCTTCACAGTCAAAACTAATTCAAATGTGGTCAAAACCTATATTATACTACATCAATGTAGTATTAGCTATTTTACGTTATTTTTCTGGTTATAATCATGGTTAAAAGATGCCATTGGGACTTATATAACTCGGGCATTCAATATAAGGGTCGTCTATCAAATGGAACAATCAAATTTATTCCATTTTCTTAGCCTAACAAACGGAGAAACGTAAAAACTGAATAAATCTTGCAGACGAGCACGTGATCTGTTAATATAGAAAAAATACATCGCAGGCCTGAATGATGTTCGTATGTTCAAAGGCAAGAGAGATTTAATATTTTTGTTGCTCATTTATTGTAAAGCAAGGCTGACTGTTTCTTTATTATGCTTATGTCTCTGTATTTTGTAGTGTTTTGAAATTTCGTCTCGACATTCTCTTTAAATTAAAAAGTCTACTTGAAGTGTCAATTTCCTTTAAAGATAGCTGCTGCTTTGCAAATTTGTGTTTATGAAAAAGTGCAATAAGTTTATCTGCTGATTAGACATTAGTTGTAACTGTCATGCTGTTTAGTTCAGTTTAGTTTAGTTGAGACAGTTGTTGTTCAGCGTAAGCTGTTGTCCCGAAAGCCGCTGAGCGTTTGACGTCGATTGGAGTAGCCATGCAGGTGTAGCCATCCCAGGCTTTAATGTTCGCGAAGGATTTCACGTGTAAAGTAGTGAAAAATGAATTTTGCACTCTCAAAGCCCAACCAAAAATCAGGGTCAAAACACCTAAGATACATACTTTGCAGCCTTTATATTGCAGGGCCATTTTGGCAGCTACCTTTGATATCCCAAAATGCTCAAAGATGACGTTGTGACATCACAAAAACGCTACATTAGATGGTCTCGAAGAACAAAATCGAAAATTATTGTGTAGACGTCTGAACGATATTTTTCAGTTCAAAAAAATTGAGGACTTCAGAACAAGAGTATGTTGCCATATTGCTGTTATTGTACCGCACACAAAACTGACATCCACAAACGAACACTTCCCTACCACATTCGTCGCATGAAACATGAAACAACCTTCAGTGCTCCGAGTTATAAATTAGACCGACCATTCATTTTATTTCTAGGATTTATTTCCCCTGTATTTGAACACCGGTGTTATACTTGCCTGACATTTGTGCCCTTGATATTTTACCCATCTATTATTTGACAAGAAACCACAGTTGAAAACGTTCAACTAAAACCTCGATAGCTCGATCATTCTGGAACTAGCCTTCTTTAGTACTATACGGGGTATGTGAGCAATACTGACTGAAAGATAATAGAACAAATAGATTAGAATAATATAGGAGATGACCTGCAAAATCCTGTATATAAGAGCTTTGAGAAAAACGACCATTTTGTTTCACAATTAATAGCTTCTTTCTATTTGTTTGTAGGTGTTTAGGAATAATGACTAGCATATGTTTGACTTATTTTAAGTCTTTTTTGAGAAAAATGTGAAATCTGAGCGATGTTACAGAATAATGATAGTTGAAGATGGTACACTTTGCAACTCTCACTAGAAGTTAGGTTAGTTTGCAAGTTTCTTTTCGTAGATACATAACTGCAACAATTAGCTGTAAACTATTATAGCAACAAAAGAGTCCTAAAATTTTTAATTGAATTCACATCACGCAAATTAGAAACTTCCAACTTTTGAAAGTTTTGAAAAGATTGAAAGTTTGAAGAAGTTAAAATAGTCAAGTAGAAGTCAATGTTCGACATAGCAAATACTTTAATTTAAATTAAAAGAAATTACAAAATTTAAATCGCTATTCAAATGCAAAATCTTTAAAAACTAACTTGGCAAGAACTCAAGCACCTTTATCAAAAATGTAGTGATGAAGGTGATGACGACGACGACGACGACGACGACGATGATGATGATGATGATGATGATGATGATGATGATGATGATGATGGTGATGATGATGATGATGATGATGAAAATGATAAGCCGAGGTGATTGTGAAATGGTGACAATTATAATGATAATTATAAGTGAATTGTTTGGATAGATTTTGTGGTGTTGAGTGGCACTAGTGCAATTGGTGAGTTTGTTTGAGGTCATATCAGAAGTAGTGCTGTTGTCTTAAATGCAAGAACGATCTATTTTTCGATTAGGATAAACTTTTACTGACAAACTGTGCACGAGCGAATTAAGCTAACTGGCAGAGTACGTGCACCGGCGAAGTAGGTGTTGCCAGTTTGCAGCATTGTTTTGGCATTTATTACAATTCCAATTTTGTAACAGAATTTAAACCAAACACGTTTAGGCATGTAAATCACTCCTATTAGGAGATTATTTCCCTTGAAATACTCTAGAGTTATTATATTATTACTAAAAATGCAATTTTTACAGATATTGGAAAGACTCTTTGGAAAGAATATCGGATATTGGAACGAATTTTTTGCGTAACATTGTTATTAACAAAGGAAGAAACGATGTGTGATTTTCGTAATGTACTGTTCATAATGTTGTTTTTGTTTAACGAAACCCACAGACTTTGACCAACTAATTTCGCGTAAACTTATACGGAAAACTAACCCAAAATTTAAATTATATGTATTGATGTAATTGATAATGAACAAAAACAAAAAATTCTTTGCAATTTAAAAGGAGACGCTGCATAAATTCTAAGCTTTCATGGGTAAATCTATATAATAATGCAAACTCATCTTTTCGTTCAACTTTACTACAATTATATTGCAATAGGCTAAAATATTGTGCAGAGTCAATTCGTCACAGCCAGAACTTTTTAGAATCATTACAGCGTTAATTGGTAATAGTGAATTGGGTAAAGACAGGGAAACCTGTAAGTAAACATTGTCTAATAACATTCGGTGTTGCGTAAATCGACTTAAACTTATATATTTGATCGTCAGGTTGACTATTGTTACGTTGTGCAGGTGGTTTCTGCTCGTTAACGCTGGTTTACGGATGTTTGCACAGGGCAAAATTAAATTTGAAAGGCAGCTCAGCAACCAGATGCTTTTTATGATGCCATAGCTGCGCAGTCCAGGCGAAGAAATAACTTGAAGCCACAAAAATGCAATCAGTGCGTTGGCCAAATAGAAATGCATTGCAGGAAAAAACTGATTTGGTTGGATTTTAGAATTCACTGTAGATTAGAAAATAGTTTCTAAAGTGGATGAACTCTAGCCAGTAAAATAATCGAACAGGCAGCCAGCTCGGCAAACAACGACGGAGTAACTCTCTCTCTCTCTCTCTCTCTCTCTCTCTCTCTCTCTCTCTCTCTCTCTCTCTCTCTCTCTCTCTCTCTCTCTCTCTCTCTCCCTCTCTCTCTCTCTCTCTCTTTCTTTCTTTCTTTATCTCTTTCTCGCTTTCTGTCTCTGTCCTTGCTATTGCTGCTGCTGTTGCTACTATTACTAATGCTGTTACTACTAACCACTACTACTTCCACTACTACTATCACTATTACTTTTCCAATATTTATGGACTTGAATACTGAACATTTAGAGCTGGAAGTGAATCCACAGAAAAAATTAAATTATCTTCTACATAACTTATATTACTTTAACCACTAAGCCAAGACTATGTCAATCAAGAACTACAGCCATTAAAGAATTCTTCAGTCTGCGTTTTGCAACTTCACATTTACTCGCGGTAAATATATTTCTAAGAATTATTCTATGGATGGAACCCATTAGGAATGATTAGATGTCTAAAAGTCCAACAGCGGCACGTAAATAGTCGTACAATGGATGGCCGAACTCTCAACCGACACGCAAACCACGGTTGAATTCACGATATAAATCGCGTTATTCGCCCACAGAATTAAGTCCCAAGTATAGAATCACTAATCTTCTGAGTTTGGAATCCATTTATCACAAACTAATAACCCAGGAAAGTAGCATGTAAAATATTAATTCATCCCCCGAAACAAGAAAGCGCAATTACTCGGATGATTATAAATATTATAGGTTTTACCGGACATGCATAATATGTGTTTCTCCAAGAAATCTTATCGTGATCATGACTTGACATAAACAAAGTTGCAGGCACTAAGGTAACGCTTAAATAATTAAACCAGACATTTAGGGTCAGTTACTAACTGGATATGAGTTTATTGTTCCTGCAGCTTGCGATGCCATAGAAGTACCTTATTGAATTTGCCAGCCGTGAGAAATGTCACTTTTGAATGCGAAAATACTTTCTCAGTCTCTGCAGATTGAGGCAGTTTCGGCACAGTTTCCTGAAGCTTGTAAAAGAATTGTACAAACTGCAAAGCTCCAAACGTATTCAGTGAGAACTTTGAATGCTCTAAATGCTTTTACTTGACTTTGGTAACGATGTGGTAACGTTATTTCACTTTCTAAATTGAAAATAAACATTTTCTTACCAGGCTTAACGGGTCAAAATTATTGCTGCAATGAGTTTACTGTTTGCCTAGGAAATCAAAGCGAAGCTATATGTGAGAGAACATTAAAATAAATAGTTTCAAATAAGAAAATTTTAAACTAAACTGTAATTGAAGTAAGGTTGCATTTTCCACCAGCACCTTCAGTTACGGATACAGCTTTTTTAATGCATTCTTGTGTGTTTACTTTAATTTATTGCTTGTTTCAAATGTTTTGCTGATAGAACAGTCACAGTGAACAATTGTAATACTGCACTGAAGCCAATTTTTCAGGTACAATCCCTTACGAAGCCACTGCATATCAGCATTGTATACTGAGTATAAAACCGCTGATACGGAATGGCTTCGTCAGTTCAGCAGGTGAATGGGCCAAATGGGTTTACCAGCTAATCACCTGATTCGTGAGATTTCTCATTAAAACTGAGCAGTAAATTTTCAATTACTTTTAGAAATTTGGTTACTTAGATCAAGTAAAGTCGGCAGTGCAAAAAAAGGTATTTGCCAGCAAGAACTGAGAAAGAAAACAAGCTTATTAAGCACTCCACTTAGGTTAGTCGTTTTGAGTACATAGTTACTCAGTTTGTGTTCCAGCTTGCTCAGTTTAAGCATGAGGTGCAGCCTCTTTGTATTTGTCTGCGCCTAGTTTACGTTATTCTGTTTGAGATCTTATAGAACTTGAAAATTACTTAGAAACTTGGCACGTTTGAACATGCTTTCCGAGTGTTGTTTTCAAAAGCCACATAAAAACACATATAAGCTAAATAAAATATACATGTCATTAAGACAACATACTAAAACATAAGACTAAAATTATTGAAATTACAATAAAACAGAAGACACAGCTACAAAAACACACACACAAACACGTAATTATATACAAAAAATAATGCACACGAAATTAATTCACTAAAACAATGACCGTTTACTGCAATGGAAACGCAATAAACATTTCAGATGTTTAATATATTTTTTGTACGTTCTGGAGACTGACAGCAGATATTATAGTCCTAGTTATAGTCGGTGCCTCGCTAATCGCAGGCCTTCTGCACGCTGACCACAGATCGCTGACTCATTTATTTTGAATTGATGATAGTGACAAGTGACAAAGACGGTAATTAATTTACACGCGAATCGGAAGCTGGAGCAGACGCGGCCAACAAATTATCGTAAAACTAACCTTTGCTTTTAACACTAATTACACGTTTTACAGCGCTGCTTGCTCTAAACTGTTCACAAAGTTACTACAATCATAAAAGAAGCCAAGTTTAACATTGCCTAGCGCTTACACATGATTGATAAAATAAAAACACTTACTTGAAGCCATTCTGCATGACGAGCTAGCGGTTATCTGGACCTCGCATTCAGCTTAACGTTATCGTGACTGCTTGTGCTACACGCCATTAAGTAGTTTATAAATCGGCAATTTCGATTAAAAGACTGATTGCGAAGGGAAAGCAAGGCCTTGTATTTAAAATCTCTAGTAAACGGCATGAACTTGTAAGTGTCACGGCATGTTGATGCAAACTTTCACGTACACACGTATATTAAGCATGAAAGGAGTTCTGAATTGTTTGTTAATGAATAAATAACACGTTCAAGTGTTAAAACAGTAATTCCAGAAGGGAAAGCTAACACAATAAGTGTAAAAACAGCAATAACTCATCACATTGGATCGCACTTCCATCAGTTTTCATCTTAGACAAATCGTCATCGTTCGCTTCGCTTCATCAAGCCACTATCCCAATTTGTGTAACGCTCTCGGTATAAATAACCAATAGACTTAAGTAACCAAGGCCTAAAGAAACGACCATAATTATTGTACTCTCATCTTCATTAAGTTTAACTTTGTTGGCTTCCTTGTGTCTTTGCTTAACGCAAAATGGAATATGTATCACATTGTGGTCACATCTTCACCAATTTTGGTAACAAATAAATCACTCTCAGACTTTTCCTTCTTGAAGACATCGTTAGCCACCAGAAAGCGTCTAGTTTCCGAGAGGTTACTGTTCACGCGCGCGTTGAGAGCTACCTGCTCTGATCTGCAACATACACCGCAATTCTCTACTCCTAAAATGCGTTTGAAAGCGTTTCTAAACTCCGTATTGAATATGCTGTAAATGATAGGATTGAGAGAAGAGTTGCAGTAGCCCAACCAGGTGAGGGTTAACCAAAGAGCTTTTGGTACACAGTCCACACACAACGCAGCCACAATATTGACGCAGAAGAAAGGTGACCAACATACTAAAAAAGCACCCATGATGATGCCCACTGTTATTGCCGCTTTGTGGTCCTTTATTCTGTTAGTTGCTTGTGCCGGCGGATCACCCGTTTTTCTGTCCTCATCGTTGAAACTTGTTGTGGGAGGTATGCTCAACGCTTTGATATTCTTAACATGTTTTCTGGCGTACATGTACAGTCGCATGTACAACGACACCATGACAATACACGGGAAGTAAAATGAGATAGCCGAAGAGACAATAGCATAAGTGGGGTTAATCTCCAGAGCACAGAGAGGCTTATCCTCATCCCGGGATGTGGTAACATTTTGATGGAATGGCAGTTCGTGCCAGCCCAAACTAATTGGAATAAATGATATGATCATTGAGCACGTCCATAGAAGTGCAACAGTTATCAGCACTGTTCTCAGCTTCATTTTAACGTGATAACGCATTGGATTACGTATGTGCACGTACCTGTCTACGCTTATAGCACACAGGTTTAGAATTGACGCCGTCGAACCCATTACGTCAAAGCTCACCCATATATTACAGAAGCCAATGTTAAACGCCCAATAGCCCAATAAATCATTTGCCAAAGCAAAAGGCATCACCAGCGTGGCCACTAACATGTCAGCCAATGCCAAAGACACAATGAACAAGTTACCAGTTTTTCGAAGGTGTCTGTCGCTGTAAACTGCAACGCAGACCAGAATGTTCCCTCCGATGGCACAAAAGATGATTAGCGATAATGTCACGCCGATCACAGTTAAGGACACCAAGGACAATTCATGTTCATCAGGATCGGCCTCAACAAACGTTGAATTATTCTGCGCTTCAAAGAAATTATCGTTCTTAGTTGTTGAAGCAGTTCTGCTAAAGTTAACAATATCCATGCCGCAGAGCAAACATCTGCTTCTCTCACTTGGTACACATGACGTATCCGTGCCTCTAGGTAACTTCAGCAGTTCTACAAGAGAAACCACTACTCTTTGCTCGCTGCTGCTTGCGCAGGCGACGCTTTGAAGCCTTACTTGAATGATACAATGTTTGAACCGCCTCTTTGTGAGGCTGCCCATCTTAATACGAGACACTTATTGTCAAGCAATGAACTATTACTATACAGTCGATAAGTGTATTTTTTCATTGCGATATAATTGTGCACCAAATTGCACGTATTTCTTAATCATGTTGCGCGTTACATAACCTCTATAAGAGATACAGATTTATTTAAGTGATAGAACGAAATAAATAGATCAGATTGAGAAGAGGATTTAAAAAAGGAAAACGTCAAACCTAAAAGTCGGGTTTATCTGAAATCGACCGATATGAAGCCTTCAGCTTGGTTTTGTCAACATGTGGCATACAAACCAAAAATTCTTACAATATTAAGAATAGAAACGACGGCTTTCTTTTCTCTTTATTGCATCTGATCATTTCCCATTTCGTGAAGCCATTACGTGAATTCACAATTGTCACATCTATCAATACGAGAGAAGGCAATAATAATAGAAACTGTATTATCTTGTGTAAATTTATTGTTCTTGAGTTGTAGAAAAGCTCGGGGCGTAAGCAGAATCAGTTCCCATACTTAAACATCGTCGACTCTGCATGGCACTATTATTAGACTTGATTTTATCGTCACCACCTACTGAGAACTGAAAAACCTACGCCGTTTTTAACTCAATTGATACCATATCTTGGAGTGCTAGGCAGCTTGTGTGTGGCGAATAAAGGCAATATTATTTATCTTGCACATTTATTTACAGCATTGTACAATGTACAAAGAAAATTGCGCCGAACTTACGTCAATTCCCAGTACACAATTTCCAGTTATATTTCAGGCAAATTGGAGACGAGTTATTAATTAATATTCCGCTCGAGTTTTGACGCTGACAAGTTCCCTTTTGGGATTTGTTTGTCTATGAGGCATTATAGAATTACTGAATTAGTCCTGCATTTCAATATAACGCGGTATATAGGGTTAACGCGAGTGTGGTCACAAGAAAATGTTGCGCTTGCTATGATTTTAAATAAAATTCACTAGCTCGCTTTTATTTTAAGACGGGGGACCCTTTTATTAATATTTTCACACTTCAGTTGGTGTCACTGATGGGCTATGTGGACGTCATTTCTAAGACAAAGACACATTTCTGAGCCTGGCCAAAAACTTTTAATTACGTGTCACACTTTACCCAATTAGAACAGCGCAGGGATGAGACCATGCCTCATACTCTAACTATTCTGCAAAACTTATTTACAAACTTTGGACAAAGAGAATTTGAGAGATGTGTATACCAGTAAGAGCAAGCAAATCCGACGAAGGAGTTTACAATTCCCCACACAATTTAATTATCATAACCCTAACCTTAACCTTAATCCTAACAATAACCCTAACCCTAATCCGTTTCACGAACTAATTTCTAATGAGAGGGCAATTATAAATTAGTGAATTAATGAACTTTAGCCTTATCCGAAAAACAACTGCACAAAGCAGAAATATTATGAACGAATTGAGTTGCGTATCTAAAATTATTTTAAAAACACAGTAGGCAATATTGTCTTTCTTTTTTACTGTAGACAATTCATTATTCAGTTTGTACTGGTATTAATTGAAAGTTTCATTCCAAAATTTCATACTAGTTCCATTTCCTTTTAAACGTCAAAAATGCCCTTCTAGACTCGTTAAAATCTGATGCTGCACGAAGTATTGTTTGAGATTGTTATTACAAAAAACTACTGAGCTAACACTTTCGTATAGGACTACCCTGCGAAGACACTTTTAAGTGTTCTTATCGAATTTTTGCAGGATACGAGTGTGAGTTGAGCTATACTGGTTGAAAAGCACTTTGGCGGGATGAAAAATAAACATCTGTGGAACGTTATTTGTTTTAATCTAACTTTGCAGGCTGTTTTGATAAGAACGTAGTGTTAAGAAAATCGACCGATTTGCAAAGAGACGGTTTACGGACTCTCTTTTTCGGTTATAAATATATAAAGTTATCGTTAATGTGTAATTAATTGAAACAGAACCACCAATTTCTAATAAAAATATTGTCCAGCAAAACTGGATTGAAGTTAACATTAAAAAAACAATGTAGATGGCGGTATAAACTGCTTAGTTGTGCCAGACAGATAAGCAAAACAAAAGAAACGAGGAAAAACTAAAATGGCGTTTATCTGGATCCGGAAATCGCGCGCGTTATGCGGATGCCGAATAGATAAAATCGGTTTATATTTTTTTCAATGCACCCGTTTATCTGACCTGCGTTATACTGCAAGTGGATAACGCAGCTATTCCGCAAGTGGATAACGCATAACGCATTCCGGATGTTACGAAACGCCACTTTAATCGTAAGGAACTCTTCTTGCAAGACAACATGTTCATATACAAAGGTCACATTGGATAATGAATTACATGTTGGTTCTGAGCATGCCTTACCTAATGTCTCCGTTAGTGCAACAATGATCTACGTAGGAACAGGATTAAAAATTAGATGAGACATCAGTGACAAATAAATATGTCACCGCGTAGTTCAATAACTACGCCTAAAAATCACGCGTTTTTCAGACAACTCGATTGAAGGAAAAGACGTGAGAAAAGCCCACGTGTTTTTTTCATTAAGGAATGCTCTAGCTCTAACTCCATTTTCTCGACTTCTTTCGAGAAAGCATGCGTGCATTCGAAAAAAATACGTATCCTTTTCTTTGTACTACACGCGTTGTTTTGTCGAAATTTGTATGGCTGAAAGCGACACGTTGTTTCAAGAATTGTGCTTTATCATACGAGTCTATGTTGTTTTGTGAACTTCTGCACATTATTAAGTCGTACATTGCCTATCTTGACATCAAGTGAAGAAAATCTTTACCCCAGAGGACTGGCTTTTAGGTACTAGTCTCTGAGCCTATCTTAATGATATTTAAACTACCATTCACTACTATTAAGCTTATGTAGTTTATAGTGTAACCATCTATCCATGCAAAATTTTAACTTGTGTAACAGCTGTAACGTATTAAGCATAATATGTATTATACTGTCCCCCTTTTACTTCATGAGTCTCTATACTTGACAATTTCATGCAGCAGTGGATATAGGAACTCGTATTTGGCTTCAAAATGCTCAAACAGATAAAACCCAAGTACATGCAATTGTAAAGAAGGCTTTTCGCGATTTGAAATCGCGCTGAGAGTCACAATGGTGAAATAATTAATGGTCGTATGATAACTTTCTTATTTTACCACGAGGAAATTCGTTTATTGTTGCATTGACAGAACCAAGTCTTGTTGGTCTACTGGGCGGGTCATTTGTAACCATTAAATGAGCTTCAATGGTGTGTTTGGTATAACATGCACATAATATGGTTGCGGGTGCATATGTCAAAAAGATGGCAATAGTATTTGGAAACCGTTCGCAAGACTTTGAGCTGCTCATAAGTTGCAGCCTACTAGTTCTCGTGTGAGACAAAATTAGACATACTTTAGAAAGTAGTTCTAATTTTCATCAATAAACGTGCGTTAATTTTTTATTTTTATTTTTTATTTTTTGTTCTTATTGTACATAGTATTTAAATTACAATATTGTGTAAGTTTTATAGTAAACTGGGCGGAAATAAAATGATAATAAATAAAGTAAACAACAACAAAAGTATGACTTAAATGAGGCACAGTTTTATGCCAAGTTAAAGTAATTCCATCAAGTAAAACTCGGGGTTCTCTATCATATAAATTGCAGAGGAGTACGAAGAGTGAATAATGTGCGTTTGTGTTTCATCTTATACCCATAAATATTAATAAAATTAAGGGAATATTCACATATCTCCAACAAAATCTCTGAAACCTCACACTGGCAGAAAGTAAAGCAAAGTCATCAGCGTACGCCAGAGCCCCGCAATACCTATTTCTAACAAAATTGTAACATTCCAGCTAAATAAATACAAAAAAGAGCATGGGAGAGAACGGCTCCCTGGTGAACGTCATTGAACACTTGTGTATCACGTGAAAGCTGTTGCCATAGTAAACATTAATATTTTGTCTAGTATACATATTCAACAGGGTTTTTGGTTATTTGTTAGGAAATTTGTTTTACGGAGAAGCATTTTTAAGAATTTACAAAAATTCGACTTACTGTATGCCTTGGAGGTATCGAGTAGAGAACAATAAACTTTATTACCATTGAACAGTCTCCTTAAGGACCACAGATGCAGCTATTTTGGCTTTGAACTCAATCTGATTACCACAAGTCGAAAGACATTCATGGATTTTAAAAATAACTGACCAATATCAATGCCTCTATAATGATTCGCGTCAAACAAATTGCCCCTAGTATCTTTAGTAATTGTGATAATATTAGCTGAAACATATCCAAGGAGTGTACCCATGTTTAATATGGGCCGTCTCAATTTTGCTATTGAATATATTTGCGTAATAAGATAAGAGAAAATTATGAGAATAATTTTGTTCATTTAAACTAATTAAATTTGTTAATGATACTTGAATTAAAATAAGGTTTAATTAATTCTAAACTCTATTTAAATTCTAATTTAGGCAAATTTAGTTTAATCTGACAGAAAAATCTAATCTAATCTAATGCAAATTCTTTTGAAACAGCATGGGTGACAATGAAAAGAATATCCTTGATAAACGAAGATGAAAGCTACAAACGAAAAGAGCACGAAGGTTTTAAAAGACGTGGATATCATACAGTCCAGAGGACCCTAGTACTACAGACTAGAAGACCAGTGTTTTGTCTATCGGGAACGTTTTCGCAATTTTGCTGTCGAACCATTGAAAATGAGCGGTGCCAGCTGCTATGCAGAGCTCCTAAAGCCATGCGCAGAAGCAATGGAATTGAAAAAGAAGAAAATTGGATACTAAGTGAGAGCCAACGGCTGAAGCACAGTCTGCAAGTGCTGCAAACTTTCCCTGAGTTTTATACTAATCAGTAGTCAACTATGGTGGCTATTGACACAAAACCCTCTGGTAGCCGATCCTTCAGCGCTAAATTTCCTTCAATTAGGTGAATTTAATCAGCGCCTACCAGTAACTGGATTTGCCTGTTGACAGAGAGAGTGTGAGTTTCAACATAAGCAATCTAGTGAAACACGTGGGAATTACAGCGCGTCATATAAGCGCTTAGACTAATTATCGGTGGCTAGGAAGGCGGTACTTTTTGGATTATCAACGAAATCCCAGTGGATTCGCTGGTAGGGCTTCCACGACCCTTTACCTGTAAGACTTAATAACTCTATCACAGGTATTGTCAATGATTCCATTTTAATAACTTGTATTATTGCTTCAACTCATTATCAAGTTAGTCATATTATTAATAACCTCTCAGGCTAGGCATTGAAGCGTCAGGGGTCTTAGTGGCCTTCTAAAGTGGCCTTCTAATACATCCTCCCTCAATCATGCCTAAGGCAGTATAGAAAATGAAAGCTTTCATGTGATTTCACAGTGTTCACCTATCCATTTTTAGAAAAAACAGCACTGCTTAACTTTAGTTGTTATGCATGCACCGTGCTAATTTAGCTATTTCTTTCGCTACTCTAAAAATATATTTGTAAAACTGCCATTTCCGTAACAATAAAACATCAGTATTTTATCAGAGAATGCAGCTTGAACATTAAAATGAACATGCATAGTTTACGCTGCTAATTATAATTTTGTACACACAATGCAAATTGCTAATTTCTTGGTAACGGTTCTAGGCTCAAAATTAATTAAAAACTTAAATTCACTAGCAATTTTAGTGCGAGTAAATTAACTCTGGCAAATGGTGAAGCAGATAGTGATCCACAACATTGTCTTGCTTCCAACTAGGACTGAGTGGGCTAGTGGCCTTCTGTAAGGTATGCATTGCCACTAATAGATGGCAGCACATGCTGCATTGTTGTCTGATTGCATCAGCGGGTAGTTCAGTGTTGTGAAGCTGAACAGCGTATATTTGATAATTTGATAGCTGTTGTTATAGTTTAGTTTGTTAGTGTTTAATAGAGTTGCTGTTTATTTCAAAGCATTAATTTGTGTTAATAATGAGTCTCGTATGACAGACATTGGGAACATAATTTTGCATGTAATCATAAAATATATATTATTATAATATTAAAATGGTTGGCGTAATGTTAAAATAACAACACTGTTCAAGACAAATGCGTCCAGTGCAAACTAAAAAACTAATGTGCAAAACTGTGGTTTAACTATCTACAATATATGCACATATTTACAAACACAATTTTTATAAACCAATATTACCATATTACAATATTTGCATGTTTATAATACATTTTCATGCCTTATGAAAATATAAACTAGATGGAATTCTCACGCAAATAAGCGACTTTTTCTTCTTCTCCTGGTCATTCTAAATCGCAAAATAAAAAGGCACGTCAAGTAGATTGGAAAGTTACGTAAATCAGTGTTGATTGTAAAACTGAAATCACCTCAACATCGATGCTATACCGGAAGCCACCTGTTAGTATGTTAATCCTCACTCCTCCGAATCGACAAAGTCGACATTGCAGTAATTTAGCAAATTTAGTAGTTCATTTCTTTGGAAATACAGTATACGATGGAAACATATAGAAACAATGAGAAAAAATGTACAGTTAATATCAATTGATAAGACAGTATGCAATTAATGCAAGAAACAGAAGTAAAACTTATTAGGTGCTTGCGCCATTTTAAGCAGTTCCAAACAATAACCGAAAAAGGAACAAAAAATAGACGAGGATTTTGGGCGGTTTAAAGGAAAAGGTTGCGCAAAACAAGGATAGAGTGACGGATAAAAGAAGTTCAAAAGGATTGAAAAAGTAACTTGTGAAGATTCATCTCAATGAGATCAGAAAGCACTCTGGATTCTACTCAATTCAGCACCTTCTAGAACATACGGCTCTATTATCACTGGTTAATAATTTTACGATTTGATTTTGCAGATATACTGTAACGAAACTTCAAAACCACATTAGAGACACGGTTACGGAGATAATTCCCAATGATAAAAACTAAAATGATGAATAGCACGCCTCACAATCAAGAAACGAGACTACAAAATTTCTCACGAACTTTAATTCATGACTTGCAATTTGTTAAATTTATATATTATAAATTAATAAATTACTGTGAGATACAATGAATTTCGCATAATTTTCTGATAACTGAAAGAATTTGATTTCATAAGTGGTTACCAGGTAATTCACTTCTTAGAATCAGAATGTTTAGAAACGATCGATTCTTTATTTAGTTTCTGTAGTAAAAAGCACCAGTTAATTATAGGCTACAGGAGAAAATGGGGAGCCTACATCTCATTTATAAATCCGTAAACATATATTTTAGATCTGGGACAACTTATTCAACAGGAACATTTTATGAACTTTTACTTTTGTGTTTTTAGATGGGTCTGGATCCCGTGAGATAAATTCTTTAGTAATTTAACATAATTATCTTTCAGGAATCAGGATCCAGACCCATCTCAAAACACAAAAGTAAAAGTTCATAAAATGTTCCTGTTGAATAAGTTGACCCAAATCTAAGGTCTATGTTTACGGATTTATAAATGAGATGCAGGCTCTGATTTTTCTCCTGTAGCCTATTACTCGGGATATTTCTTATCGATAAATTTCAGATAGGGAAGTGTAGGAAAAGAAATTAGGAAAAATGGGCACAAACGTGTTATTTCGTGTGATTGTCGAGAAAGCCTCTATTTATCACCCCACGGACCCATATAGTCAAGCTCCAAAGGCATATATGCGGATGGAGATACATTAGTTGCACTGTTGCACTATAACGTCTTTCATAATTACAAAGAAACTACCATTCTCCTGATTTTCTCTGGTGGAAAAAGAATCACTTGAGTATCAGACTCAACATAAATTACCTCCACCTTTTAATATCATCGGTTAACTAGCACTTTTCTTGACAGGAGCTGTCTAGGGTCTGGACAACTTTGACAGCAAGGTTTAAAACTTTTATGAATAGCAACTACACGTGTTGGACAGGCCTTCGGGGAAACTAAATATTTATCCACATTCAGAATTCATACGAAGAAATTCTAGAGGCTTTAGAATTAACAATTTCAAAGCAGTCTATGCGCTGAAAATGGTAACGGGAAAGTAAATGAACGTTTTCCCCAAATACTAAATGTTTATTCTAGAGAAGATGGGTTTTCTACATAAAACGAGAGCACATCTCAATTTAGAAAAGTGCTTGCCTAAAAAAGAAACTGTTATTTGCTTTGCGTAAGCATGTAGGAAAACATTACGGATTTTTACATACTACCATTAATAGCAAATCTTAACTCGGTACATTTATTACTGATATCGCGGTCGTTGTTCTTCGTATTACCGCTGTTACCATCTACACTGCCACCATCATCATCGTCATCGGCATCACCGTCATCGTCATCATGTACATCATCATCGCCGTCGTTGTTGTCATCGTCAATGCTCCATCACTCATAATTATAAATTTTCGTTATAGTAATGATAGGAGGAATATCAGCTAGCACGTAATCAGCAATGCAGTTACTAACTTATGCTCATAGATTAGGGTGCAGTCCCAGGGTCGAGAAATATACACCGCATTTTGACCACGTTATATTTTGGCTGAAGTTCTTTGAATAAATTCTTAGCTAAATTCAGTATAGAATAACGTAGTAATGAAAAATTGTTTTCGTATGTTTTAGGTACTAACGACGGGAACGCCCACAATTTTGTCAAATTCTTATTCGGTCCCGATGGCTAGTTTACAAATGACATTCTGTTTTTAAATCTCTACATGTTGGACTGCCGTCCATTCACAACGGAAGTAGGGAGGATGACTCCACGCCCTAAGGGGGGGGGGGAGGTTATGTTGAATGTGTTTGAGCTAAAGCAAAACTATCGAATCGAATAATTAAATTGAATTATCGATTTATTTACAAACGCTCTACAAGCTTACCCAAAATCTCGACCATAGAAACTACTCGGCAAAGCCTGTAAATGTGAACAGAGCTGGATAAGAAATCACTGCGCTGAATGCCATTGGCCGTTGACAAGGAACTACAGTAGACCTTCCTATTCACGTGACTGGTGGCTTTTAATGATGCAAGGTCAGAGTTTGAATATGTTCTCGATAAAGGCACATTTACGTGCCTACCTGAAAGGCCCACTGCATTCCCTTGCCAGCATTAATTTTTATTGATTTAATTTCAATTTAATTAATTTAATTTTAATTTTAATGATGTGTCCAATCCGGCCCTGAGTACAATACATTCCCAGAAGTGCCATTACCGTGGAATCCCCAATTGAACAGCCCAAAAATATTGAGAGTCCATCTTTTTACTATGTTTTCCTAAGATTACACACGCAAAGAGAGCAGTCCTAAAGCAATTTTCAACAGTTGTTTCAGACAAGTGCATTAATCAAACAGTAAGTGTGACTTTATAATTCAATGTGACATTGGAAGATAATGATACCTAGCAGTTGATTAAGTACCCTAAATCTGTCAACAGACCGCCAGGACTATAATAGAAACGTGCTATACAGACTATATCATTGGATTAACGTCAAAATCCGTTATATTTTAATTCAGGGTAAAAACTTTTAAACGCTTGAAAAGTTCTTAGCACAACCTGCGTAATTGATCTGGTAAATAAATTACAATTTCGAAATAAAAAATAATGCGTGTCCAGAAATTTTTGGGACTGAGGACAACAGTGTAATGGAATTGTTACAGGTAAAACAGGTAGTGAGTGATAGTAAGAAAGAGAAACACGAAAGTAGGAGAGAAATTAGATTAGATTGGATTGGATTGGATTGGATTGGGCTGGACTGGACTGGACTGGACTGGACTGGACTGGACGGGACGGGACGGGACGAGACGAGACGAGACGAGACGAGACGAGACGAGACGAGACGAGACGAGACGAGAGGAGAGGAGAGGAGAGGAGACGAGACGAGACGAGACGAGACGAGATCAGATCAGACGAGGTCAGGTCAGGTCAGATCAGATCAGATCAGATCAGATCAGATCAGATCAGATCAGATTAGATTTGATTAGATTAGATTAGATTATTTCAGCATAAAAGCCACACTAAAACAATAGTTATATATATATATATATATATAAAACTTTACATACGTTGCAACATTGCATAGCTTCATAACCACCATGCAGCACCTAATTCTGTTAGGTGAACAATTATGTCGTTTAGTTGCATGTTTTTTCTGTTCTCTAATTGTATAATATTATATAATCGTTCTAGAGTAATGTGAATCACATTGTAAACTATGCATTGCTGAAGTGGATAACAAATATGAAATATCCTCAGCAGAATTAAAACTGGAAGTTGTCCATTTTTCATTCGCACTTCAGAGTTGTGAAAGCCATTCTTTATTATTGCCAGATGCTTCATTAAATATTGCATTTAAAGCTTGAATATTTTTCTGCTGTGGACGGAATTAAGACAAGGCCAAAACATCCAAGTTGATTTTTTCTTGATCAAGTAGAATGATCGTGTTTTCTATGGCAATGTAGCTATTTTATTTCTCTTAAAGTTAATATTCCTTGTTATATATATATATATATTGAAAACTAACGCTAAGCGCCATCTGCTCGCAGAAATGTGCACAATTTTAGCTGTGTTCAAGCTTATTCTAATTCGCAAGAGGTCAAGGGCGTTATAATTCGCAAACGGTGTGCATCTTTGCCCTTTCTTTTTTTGGCCAAAGTCTGTTTACTTTCTAGGTCCACGAAGTCACAATATGGAGAGCAATGTGGTGTGCGTTGCAGACATTGAAAAAATAGCTAAAACGAAATTAGGTGGGGTTGTTCTGGACTATTATCAACAAGGAAGCGACGACGAGTTTACCGTGCAAGAAAATGTAGCTGCTTTTCGAAGGTAGGAGTATACATAATGCAGCAATTTAAGTTTAAATTGCAGGCGTCATTGTATTTACTAAATTTCTTGCCTCAAAAGTTAAAAAACTGACACCTTATCCAGTGCGTAAAAGTCATTTGTCTCACGTGTGTACCAATGGAATTCCTTTACCAGAAAATTTCATTCAATTTGATTCCACACCAGCGCATTCTACAAGTCATTCTTTATATCACATGGGCAGCAGTGGAATCTTTTACCACTGCAAATTCGTCAACAGACATCGCTGGCATCCTTTCATACCGCAACTTTAATAAACTATGCAAATACATAGGCCTATCGCATCGCAAATGCTCTGCGTTAGTACACTAAACCTGAATGAGAATAGGATGTAATCAGTTAGACTATGATCTATCTTTAAAAGGATGCAACGGTGCTAATGATGTGATCGTTCTGCCTAATTGCTCGTGTGGCACTTCATTTGAAGCCACCTATTTAATAAAATGTCCTTTTTGTAAGCTAATGCTCGTAAAACCGATCTGAAGGTAAAATTGTCTGAACCCGGCTAGTTTTTTGCAAAGGCGCGAAGAATGAAATTAGTTGATAAAATGAGGCCATTTATTAAAATAACAATACATTCAACATAGCAAGACAAAAAAGATGGGGCACACCCAAATACCGCCCCCACCAAATACGTGACTATGCTAATCACAATATTGACTCGCATCTATGATTACAAACATAATAAAGCATTATTTGCAATACTACAAAATTATACCAAAAGCCTAATAAAGCAGTTTCAACAATAGGGGTACATTATATATAAAAATTCCACACCACAGAAAAAAACACTGCAATGTTAAAAGTACCTAAACCTAAAGTTCACACAAAAATTACATTCGTATTTTAGTAATGGGTGGAGAGAGGGTGGGTTTTCACATCCAGCGACAGCAGGCAAATGGGTGATTTTCGACAAGACGACGAATGTCATTCTTGCGGATGCGCGAGACACTGGTGCGCATGCTCATGAATATTCCATACAAAAACTCATTTATTGCTATTCTATCAATAAATTTACCCTTTATACAAATAAGCTAGACTAATTGCATTGCAACGGCTAAATGCGTTTACTAGGACCACAATATTGACATTGATCATCATGACATCAGACTTAATGCACTTTTTCTTAAGCAGTAATAATAAATTGGACTGCAACAAAAACTGTCAAACATTCGATATAATTCGAAATCTCATCAGGTGAATGCAGTTTTAGTATACTGAGAAAAACAATCGCACTGTGATAGCTGAAATGCATATTAATAATAACATAAGTAGGTCTATCCTTTATGATAGTTGTGTACATGTATTGTTTCTACTTTTTTCATACGAAAAAAATATTTTTGTTTCAGTGTTATATACAAACTATAGTTTATAAATGTAGGCCTGCATAAGCTGAGATATATATATAAATATATACAATTGTAATGATTTGTCTTTTTCTTCTATAGTTTACACTAATGTTTACTTATGTAAATTTATTTACTAATTGTGCTGTTATAGTGCTCTACATTTAATTTATTGGTGTTGTGTGGAGGAGGGATACATGTATCATTTGTATAATAAATTTAATATAATACAATATAATATAATAATAAAATATAATAAATTAGGTTTAAACTAAACTAAATTAAATTGCTTGGAACTGGTAAGTAATAGCAGAATGCTTTCTAGAAGATAGTACAGTGCTTAAAAATTGTAAAGCTCAAAAAACATTTTAGAAGATATTAAGCCATTTGTTCCTGGACAGTCTGTTGATAACTGTATTAATTGAACTGAATTGAATTGAAATTTTATTGCAGAATTCATTCCATTTAAACACAACACATGAAAATGTCATAGCGCATCATTACTGATACTAAAATTACCATTTTTTTATCTTTTAGATGGCGCATCAGACCGAAGTTTTTGCGGGACGTCTCCCGCCGTAATTTGCGCACTTCATTACTTGGCCAAGAAGTTAATGTACCCATTGGAATTTCTCCTTCGGGAATTCTAGGTTTGGTCCATCCCGACGGCGAAATAGCACTAGCAACGGCTGCTTACAAACGTGGTGTTTGTATGACATTGAGCTCTCATAGTAACTTTAGTGGGCGCCAGGTGGCAACAGCAGTTCCACATGGGCTGAAGTGGTTTCAGCTGTACGTGAATAAAGACCATACTTTCACTCGTAACTTAGTAGAATACGCTGAAAAGCATGGTTTCAAGGCGCTTGCTCTGACAGTAGATCTCCCAGTGCTCAGCAGACGGCGCGGCACTCTCCGCAGTGAACTGCATCTACCGCCTCACATTCACATGGGAAACATTGCCGAAAATTTTCGTAAACCATATAAAAAAGAAAATATTTTATACGTCGATGAAATACAAGCGGATTCTAAATTAAACTGGGATTATTTAAAAGATTTGCAAAAAATGTCACCATTGCCGATTATTTTGAAGGGCATCATGACTGCAGAGGATGCCGTAAAGGCAGTAGAACATGGTGTAAGTAGATTTCTATATTGAAAAATAAAGTAATTGAACTGAGTCGAGTTATAAGACCACTTATTATAACATGCGATATGAACAGCTGAGCGGTGTTGAAATGTATACTTTTTACCATACTTCAAAATAGGGTAGGATATCAAAAATCATCCTGTTTTCCCGTGAAGCCAGTGAGATATCGCTAATCACGTGCATTCATTTGACACGCAGTGCATTGTTGTAATTAAAGGAACGAGGAAATATTAGAGTGAGCACTTAAATAAAAAACATTTTGTTTCTTTCAGATACAAGGAATTTGGGTGTCTAACCATGGAGGTCGTCAATTGAACGACGTTCCCGCAACCATTGACGTTCTTCCCGAAATTGTTGCAGCTGTGAATGGTCGTGCAGAAATATATCTAGATTCGGGCATCACTCAAGGAACAGATGTCTTCAAAGCCATAGCCCTTGGGGCTAAAGCAGCATTCGTGGGGCGAGCAGCAGTGTGGGGTTTGGCTCTTGCTGGCGAAGCAGGCGTTACAAAAATGTTAGACTTGCTTATTGAGGAATTAGACACAGTAATGGCACTGGCTGGATGTCAGGACTTGAGTGATATCTCAAGGTCAATGGTAGTCCATGAAAGTGAAATTGCAAAACTATGAAAGCGGAAAAATATGATAATAATTTTGTGCAACAATGATTACCAAAGTTATGTAAAAACTGTAAAAAAACTAAGGAAAGACATTGGTAAAAAAAACTCCGAAAAACTGTGATAAATTTACACAATTTTTTTCTATTTTGTAAAATTAAATTTTGATAATTCCTACAAAATTCTCTACACTTCTTGTGTTTTTTTTCTAAAAATATCTTCAGTATTACACAAACACACAAACATCGTACAAAACAAAACACAGGCTGTTAATGAGCCCACATTCATTCACTCATTGTGGAAAAGTTATGATAGCTCCTGCATTTAACCCCAGGACCTTTGGATTACAATCCACTGACATGACCATTAGACCACACAGCTCTTTGTGATCCTAACAGGTCTTAATTGAGTCCTAACAGCTCGCAACACTCGTTTCATTCACTCAAGCTGTACGATATTGATTGTTGAAATTTTACTTTTTTATAAAGGTTTCCTATCTCTACAGCGTCTAAAAAACTTGAGTTCACATTTGCTAAATTAATGAACGTCCAATTCAAAATTTATTCAATCGGTCCATTCAATCGAACAGCTTATGCTTCTTGACTCTGTGAATACAATGAAACAAAATGTATATGCAGTTGTGTTGTGTTCGATATGCTTAATGACTTCGTAGACAACAAAAACCACGACCATGTTACAAAAATTGTAATTTACATGTACCTTCCTGTTAAATAATAGATGTATCTGCAATTTCTATTGTACTAGTGCGTCAGAGTAATTATCATTTAAAGGTATTCCTCATAAATAACACATGTATTGTCACTACCACCGAAGACATCCCTACGCATGTTTTATTTGATGCGTTTCATTTTCCTGTCACGATTGCTTACAAAATTTATAAAGCTATGATATAAAATAATGCCAACAATGTCAGGGAGATTATACTCTACATGCCAACATTAGTCGGTTGCCAACCCCATGTACTTGCAACAGTAATTTGCTCACGTTTTTAATTCCGGATTCTCATTTTTTTAGCTCAGTCTGACGAAACATCAATTGACTTTCAAACTGCTGAATTTCATAATGCTAGTTTACAGCTGTAAAACTGATGCTAGCACTCAATGCCTTTAGGAAATCAAGTCTATAATCCCTTATGCATGTTACTTAGCAGCAGTATTGACTCTATGACTCTGCCTACGTATACATGAGACGATTGTAGTAGCTGTTAAAACTCGAGCATCACTGGATTAGCGCTACTTAACACAAGCCGTGGTCTGTGCGAACAGAGTTGTCAAAATGAGAGCAAAAACGTAATCGTGAGAATGTACGACAGCCGCAAAAGGCTGCGAACAACGGCTATCTTGCTTTTGTTAGGCAGTGCCTGGATTAAAGCAATAGGTGAGTGGTAATGCCTTGAAACACAATTACTTTTATTCATGCAAGCAAACCTTAACAAAATTTGCATTATACTAGGCCGTTCCTTACTATAGAATGTGTAAAATGTTTGAACTCTACTTCTGGTTTTAAGTATAAAATTCTGATGTGTTTTTGCTAGCAATGTACATACAACCTATCTAGTTTTTACTGTGTTAATTAATGCGGTAAAGCTTAAAACACAATGAAATGGAAAGAATTGAAAAGAGTAAACTATAGCAGAGATAGAATAGAATAGTCTGGCAACACCAATTAGTTTCATTTTAAATTTGTAAATAGGATCATAGTTGAAAAGTAAATCGCTAAGATAAAAAAAGCAAAACTGGATATATTTTGCCACCAGTAGCTTATTAATAATTTTACAAGCCCTTTTGCAGACATGTATTTTTCAATTGCTGACATGTACATTACAAAACAGTTGCGCAACTAAAAGTTTGAGGCCAGATTGCAGTTTTTAATTACACAGTTTTTAGTTGCATATTATTTGCGCGCTCTCATAGACCTTAGTTATTTGAAGATTTTGCAATTTTTAATTGTACAACTGAAAATTGCCTCTCTGCGCGAGACCTAATAGATAGAACTACATAATTATTTTTAACAAAACAATTCGCTAAAATAAATCCATTCTTCACAATTAAAAGCTTTTAGTTAGAATTGATGCAAGCCTGATAATGATTAGCGAATCTTAATAGACATAATGAATTGCTGTAACCTGTAGTGCTTAATTTTTTCCACGGATACCAGATGGCACTGTGTGTTTTATTATCTTAACATAACAAAGTGTTTGCAGCCTTTTTGCCTTCTTTTGACGACTCTTATTTAACCGCTTCTATTCCGCTTGCATTGCCAATTAATAAACCTAAAACAAAATTGTTTTGAATTCATTTAGCGTTTGCTTGTCCTATATAATACATTCTGTTAATTCATTAAGTAAGCTGAAACAGTAATGGACATATTTAGTGCTTTCAGAGAAAAACGTATTTCCGCTAAACATTTAAGATATGTCTAAATTAATTTAACTAATAGGAAAGCTGGACCACATTAATTCTTTTTTAATCTTGCAGGTGCAGAGAATGCAACAGACGGAAATACTACAAGTATGCACTAACCTTACAATATCTACAATTCTTTACCAGCCAATAATTTTAGTTGACCACATTCTGCTGGCCAAATAATCACAATGCAAACGCATGAAAATAAGTCTATCGCATAATTTAATTTCAACGTAATTACCCACTTGGACTGTCGGGTAACATGCTTTCCCGACAGTCTAAACACGCGTGAATGACAGCTTTGCTTGACATTGATGGAATTGCATAATTCCTGAATGATGTTCTTCCATTAAGAATTTTTCCCGGTGTGATTTGTCCAATCAGAGGCCCGAAGTTTTTGCACGTGATCACAGCTTTTCTTACAGGACTTTCTTTTCGTTTCTTTTCATCAGGAAAACCCAACAGTCTAGACACACTTTGCTCAGCATCACCGAGGGATAATATACAAAAATGACAACTTTGTATGTTACTCAGTCACTGCGGGGTAGTCTAAACGGGTTAAGTCAGACAAACCGCCCAAGAGACGTTCATATAATGACTGTTTATAATAATGTTTATAATCTGATTTCTTAGCGCCAGAAGCAAACCAATAAGCACGAAATGCCACGAATATGCGAGAACCTAAGCTTACATCTGAAACTGGTTGACAATATTTGTTGCCAAAAATAATCTAGCTACTTCCAGTACTGACTGCAGATGAAACCGTTTTCTTGTGCACAAGCTTTCCAAAAAATAGATTTCGTCTTGTGATATATATATATATATATATATATATATATATATATATATGTATATGCACAATTGTATAATACATATATATATATCTTGTGTATATGTATGACCAACAATCTAAAAATGTATGCAATAAGGTATGTTATAACTTAGGTGTAACATTTGTATTATAGTAAGGAAACTTCTAGCATCTGAAAGTTTCGATAATATAATACAAAAGTAACTCAGAATAATTTCGTTTACTGATGAACTGAAAATCGGTGTTAATTCAGTTTTAGCTAACCTTTAAAAGATTACGCGATTATCGTCAGTAAATTATCAACATGATCTACTTACTAATATTAATAATTTTGTCATTTTTCTTTTAGCTACAGAACCCACAACAACCATACCGGTGAGTTCTAATCTTTAATGCATCACAGAGAAGTTTTACATCGGTTTAGATGTAGGTTTCAGTTTCATGTTATGTATATATATATATATATATTTATTATATATTAATTCTTTATTTGTCATAAAAAACGGCTCACTCATTACAATAAAATTGAGCTAAAATAAAATGTAACACACCTTTGGGTTTATAGATGTATTTTAAAACCTTATTATATAGATATAATACATCTGAAGTTGGCCATTGGTTGTGGCTGAAACGTTTGTGTGAATCGAATGAAAATTTTACTGTTGCTGTCTTATGTCTGTCGATCTCTAAATACTCACTTTTCGAATTTTGTAATGTAAACAGTTTGTAATTGTACAATCTACATTATACAGAATAACAGTTACTATATTCAGTGAAAACCACAGAAAGAACTCAATCGCAAGAAAAACACATAGTCTGCAGTAACTAAAAAACGCAAAATGCACTAATCACAGTAGCATAAATTACAATAGCTTCACAACAGGACTGAAGTAAGAACACACAAAGAAAATGTGTAGAAAGCCTACGCATTACGTGCGAAGGTTTAGTCAAACCGTTTGTGGTGAGTTAAGCAGCAGACACAAAAAATAATAAAACAGTTTATATTCTATTATTATAGGAACATAGAGTTTAACAAAAATGGTTAGTGTGAATCAAAAATTAAGCTCTTAGTTTATTGTTCAAAATGGTATTTTTGTGACTGTGTTAAAAATTCAATTTTGAGTTTATTTTTCTATATCAGCTATCTTCTCTAACATTTCTGCATATTAACCCACCATAAACGTTCTGTA
>JAQGDQ010001768.1:0-26204 GCA_030141605.1 Tubiluchus corallicola | reverse complement strand
TGTAAATAATAAAGTTTATAGATTTTATTACTGCCGTAGAAGAATAAGGAAAAACGTGTGATTACAAGACGTCTAAAAACTTTAAAAAATATACAGGTAATAATTATGATGATTTTTATTATTGTTTTGTGTGGTGTGTGATATACATTACATCATATCACATATGTTATATTCAGTTGCACTATATAATACACACTAAATCAGATTTTACTTCTAAAATTGTTTGTCTAAAACTACATATTATATTAAAAGGTTATCACAGTACTTTTTAAAATTGTTCACTAATGCACTCATAGCTTTTAGCAGCTGCCAATCTAAACTTTTTTTAAAATATCTTCAAGAATAAAAAACGTATCTATGAGAAATTGAACACAGGCCACGTCACGTTTAAGACGGGCAACACACAAAAAATCATTCTCGTCTAGAAAAAATGGATCACCAATAGAATACTGGCTAAGATACTTATATATGGCTAATCCCAGAACGCTTGTGGTGTGTTAACGGCGTTTGATAATCGCGCAGTAAGTACCTGTGGTGTGTTAACTGTGTTTGCAAATCGCGCAGTAAGCACCTGTGGTGTGTTAATGGCGTTTGCAAATCGCGCAGTAAGCACCTGTGGTGTGTTAACTGCGTTTATAAATCGCGCAGTAAGTACCTGTGGTGTGTTAACGGCGTTTATAAATCGCGCAGTAAGCACCTGTGGTGTGTTAACTGCGTTTATAAATCGCGCAGTAAGCACCTGTGGTGTGTTAACTGTGTTTGCAAATCGTGCAGTAAGTACCTGTGGTGTGTTAACTGTGTTTGCAAATCGTGCATTAAGTACCTGTGGTGTGTTAACTGTGTTTATAAATCGTGCAGTAAGTACCTGTGGTGTGTTAACGGCGTTTATAAATCGTGCAGTAAGCACCTGTGGTGTGTTAACTGCGTTTATAAATCGCGCAGTAAGTACCTGTGGTGTGTTAACGGCGTTTATAATTCGTGCATTAAGTACCTGTGGTGTGTTAACTGTATTTGCAAATCGTGCAGTAACTACCTGTGGTGTGTTAACTGTGTTTGCAAATCGTGCATTAAGTACCTGTGGTGTGTTAACTGCGTTTGCAAATCGCGCAGTAAGTACCTGTGGTGTGTTAACGGCATTTGCAAATCGTGCAGTAACTACCTGTGGTGTGTTAACTGTATTTGCAAATCGTGCAGTAACTACCTGTGGTGTGTTAACGGTGTTTGCACATCACGCAGTAAGTACCTGTGGTGTGTTAACGGCGTTTGATAATCGCGCAGTAAGTACCTGTGGTGTGTCAACGGCGTTTGCAAATCGCGCAGCAAGCACCTGTGGTGTGTTAACTGCGTTTGCAAATCGCGCAGTAAGTACCTGTGGTGTGTTAACTGCATTTGCAAATCGTGCAGTAACTACCTGTGGTGTGTTAACTGTGTTTGCAAATCGTGCAGTAAGCACCTGTGGTGTGTTAACGGCGTTTGCAAATCGCGCAGTAAGCACCTGTGGTGTGTTAACTGCGTTTATAAATCGCGCAGTAAGCACCTGTGGTGTGTTAACGGCGTTTATAAATCGCGCAGTAAGCACCTGTGGTGTGTTAACTGCGTTTACAAATCGCGCAGTAAGTACGTGTTTGCAAATCGCGCAGTAAGTACCTGTGGTGTGTTAACTGCGTTTGCAAATCGCGCAGCAAGCACCTGTGGTGTGTTAACTGTGTTTGCAAATCGCGCAGTAAGCACCTGTGGTGTGTTAACGGCGTTTGCAAATCGCGCAGTAAGCACCTGTGGTGTGTTAACTGCGTTTATAAATCGCGCAGTAAGCACCTGTGGTGTGTTAACGGCGTTTATAAATCGCGCAGTAAGTACCTGTGGTGTGTTAACTGCGTTTACAAATCGCGCAGTAAGTACCTGTGGTGTGTTAACTGTGTTCGCAAATCGCGCAGTAAGTACCTGTGGTGTGTTAACTGTGTTTGCACATCGTGCAGTAAGTACCTGTTGTGTGTTAACTGCACTTGTAAATCGCGCAGTAAGTACCTGTGGTGTGTTAACTGTGTTTGCAAATCGCGCAGTAAGTACCTGTGGTGTGTTAACTGCACTTGTAAATCGCGCAGTAAGTACCTGTGGTGTGTTAACTGTGTTCGCACATCGTGCAGTAAGTACCTGTGGTGTGTTAACTGCGTTTGCAAATCGCGCAGTAAGTACCTGTGGTGTGTTAACTGCGTTTGCAAATCGTGCAGTAAGTACCTGTGGTGTGTTAACTGTGTTCGCAAATCGCGCAGTAAGTACCTGTGGTGTGTTAACTGTGTTCGCAAATCGCGCAGTAAGTACCTGTGGTGTGTTAACTGCATTTGTAAATCGCGCAGTAAGTACCTGTGGTGTGTTACCTGCATTTGTAAATCGTGCAGTAAGTACCTGTGGTGTGTTAACTGTGTTTGTAAATCGTGCAGTAAGTACCTGTGGTGTGTTAACTGCGTTTGTAAATCGTGCAGTAAGTACCTGTGGTGTGTTAACTGTGTTTGCAAATCGTGCAGTAAGTACCTGTGGTGTGTTAACTGTGTTTGCAAATCGTGCAGTAAGTACCTGTGGTGTGTTAACTGTGTTTGCAAATCGTGCAGTAAGTACCTGTGGTGTGTTAACTGCGTTTGCAAATCGCTCAGTAAGTACCTGTGGTGTGTTAACTGTGTTTGTAAATCGTGCAGTAAGTACCTGTGGTGTGTTAACTGTGTTTGTAAATCGTGCAGTAAGTACCTGTGGTGTGTTAACTGTGTTCGCAAATCGCGCAGTAAGTACCTGTGGTGTGTTAACTGCATTTGTAAATCGCGCAGTAAGTACCTGTGGTGTGTTAACTGCGTTTGTAAATCGTGCAGTAAGTACCTGTGGTGTGTTAACTGCGTTTGCAAATCGTGCAGTAAGTACCTGTGGTGTGTTAACTGCGTTTGCAAATCGTGCAGTAAGTACCTGTGGTGTGTTAACTGCGTTTGCAAATCGTGCAGTAAGTACCTGTGGTGTGTTAACTGCATTTGTAAATCGCGCAGTAAGTACCTGTGGTGTGTTAACTGTGTTCGCAAATCGTGCAGTAAGTACCTGTGGTGTGTTAACTGCGTTTGCAAATCGTGCAGTAAGTACCTGTGGTGTGTTAACTGTGTTTGCAAATCGCTCAGTAAGTACCTGTGGTGTGTTAACTGTGTTTGCAAATCGTGCAGTAAGTACCTGTGGTGTGTTAACTGTGTTTGCAAATCGCTCAGTAAGTACCTGTGGTGTGTTAACTGTGTTTGCAAATCGTGCAGTAAGTACCTGTGGTGTGTTAACTGCGTTTGTAAATCGTGCAGTAAGTACCTGTGGTGTGTTAACTGCGTTTGTAAATCGAGCAGTAAGTACCTGTGGTGTGTTAACTGTGTTTGCAAACCGCGCAGTAAGTACCTGTGGTGTGTTAACTGCGTTTGTAAATCGTGCAGTAAGTACCTGTGGTGTGTTAACTGCGTTTGCAAATCGTGCAGTAAGTACCTGTGGTGTGTTAACTGTGTTCGCAAATCGCGCAGTAAGTACCTGTGGTGTGTTAACTGCGTTTGTAAATCGAGCAGTAAGTACCTGTGGTGTGTTAACTGCGTTTGCAAACCGCGCAGTAAGTACCTGTGGTGTGTTAACTGTGTTTGTAAATCGTGCAGTAAGTACTTGTGGTGTGTTAACTGTGTTCGCACATCGTGCAGTAAGTACCTGTGGTGTGTTAACTGCGTCTGCAAATCGTGCAGTAAGTACCTGTGGTGTGTTAACTGCGTTTGTAAATCGTGCAGTAAGTACCTGTGGTGTGTTAACTGCGTCTGCAAATCGCTCAGTAAGTACCTGTGGTGTGTTAACTGTGTTTGTAAATCGTGCAGTAAGTACCTGTGGTGTGTTAACTGCGTTTATAAATCGAGCAGTAAGTACCTGTGGTGTGTTAACTGCGTTTGCAAATCGTGCAGTAAGTACCTGTGGTGTGTTAACTGCATTTGTAAATCGCGCAGTAAGTACCTGTGGTGTGTTAACTGCGTTTGCAAATCGCGCAGTAAGTACCTGTGGTGTGTTAACTGCGTTTGTAAATCGTGCAGTAAGTACCTGTGGTGTGTTAACTGTGTTTGTAAATCGCGCAGTAAGTACCTGTGGTGTGTTAACTGTGTTCGCAAATCGCGCAGTAAGTACCTGTGGTGTGTTAACTGTGTTCGCAAATCGCGCAGTAAGTACCTGTGGTGTGTTAACTGCGTTTGTAAATCGTGCAGTAAGTACCTGTGGTGTGTTAACTGCGTTTGCAAATCGTGCAGTAAGTACCTGTGGTGTGTTAACTGTGTTTGCAAATCGTGCAGTAAGTACCTGTGGTGTGTTAACTGTGTTTGCAAATCGCTCAGTAAGTACCTGTGGTGTGTTAACTGTGTTTGCAAATCGTGCAGTAAGTACCTGTGGTGTGTTAACTGCGTTTGTAAATCGTGCAGTAAGTACCTGTGGTGTGTTAACTGCGTTTGTAAATCGAGCAGTAAGTACCTGTGGTGTGTTAACTGTGGTCGCAAATGGCGCAGTAAGTACCTGTGGTGTGTTAACTGCGTTTGTAAATCGAGCAGTAAGTACCTGTGGTGTGTTAACTGCGTTTGCAAACCGCGCAGTAAGTACCTGTGGTGTGTTAACTGTGTTCGCACATCGTGCAGTAAGTACCTGTGGTGTGTTAACTGTGTTTGTAAATCGAGCAGTAAGTACCTGTGGTGTGTTAACTGCGTTTGCAAACCGCGCAGTAAGTACCTGTGGTGTGTTAACTGTGTTTGCAAATCGTGCAGTAAGTACCTGTGGTGTGTTAACTGTGTTCGCACATCGTGCAGTAAGTACCTGTGGTGTGTTAACTGCGTTTGCAAATCGTGCAGTAAGTACCTGTGGTGTGTTAACTGCGTTTGTAAATCGTGCAGTAAGTACCTGTGGTGTGTTAACTGCGTCTGCAAATCGCTCAGTAAGTACCTGTGGTGTGTTAACTGTGTTTGTAAATCGTGCAGTAAGTACCTGTGGTGTGTTAACTGCGTTTATAAATCGAGCAGTAAGTACCTGTGGTGTGTTAACGGCGTTTGCAAATCGTGCAGTAAGTACCTGTGGTGTGTTAACTGCATTTGTAAATCGCGCAGTAAGTACCTGTGGTGTGTTAACTGCGTTTGCAAATCGCGCAGTAAGTACCTGTGGTGTGTTAACTGCATTTGTAAATCGTGCAGTAAGTACCTGTGGTGTGTTAACTGTGTTTGTAAATCGCGCAGTAAGTACCTGTGGTGTGTTAACTGTGTTCGCAAATGGCGCAGTAAGTACCTGTGGTGTGTTAACTGTGTTCGCAAATGGCGCAGTAAGTACCTGTGGTGTGTTAACTGCGTTTGTAAATCGTGCAGTAAGTGCCTGTGGTGTGTTAACTGCGTTTGCAAATCGTGCAGTAAGTACTTGTGGTGTGTTAACTGTGTTTGCAAATCGTGCATTAAGTACCTGTGGTGTGTTAACTGTGTTTGTAAATCGCGCAGTAAGTACCTGTGGTGTGTTAACTGCATTTGTAAATCGTGCAGTAAGTACCTGTGGTGTGTTAACTGTGTTCGCACATCGTGCAGTAACTACCTGTGGTGTGTTAACTGTGTTCGCAAATCGCGCAGTAAGTACCTGTGGTGTGTTAACTGTGTTCGCAAATGGCGCAGTAAGTACCTGTGGTGTGTTAACTGCGTTTGCAAACCGCGCAGTAAGTACCTGTGGTGTGTTAACTGTGTTTGTAAATCGTGCAGTAAGTACCTGTGGTGTGTTAACTGTGTTTGTAAATCGTGCAGTAACTACCTGTGGTGTGTTAACTGTGTTTGCAAATCGCGCAGTAAGTACCTGTGGTGTGTTAACTGCATTTGTAAATCGCGCAGTAAGTACCTGTGGTGTGTTAACTGCGTTTGTAAATCGTGCAGTAAGTACCTGTGGTGTGTTAACTGCGTTTGTAAATCGTGCAGTAAGTACCTGTGGTGTGTTAACGGCGTTTGCACATCGCGCAGTAAGTACCTGTGGTGTGTTAACTGCGTTTGTAAATCGTGCAGTAAGTACCTGTGGTGTGTTAACTGCGTTTGTAAATCGCGCAGTAAGTACCTGTGGTGTGTTAACTGCGTTTGTAAATCGCGCAGTAAGTACCTGTGGTGTGTTAACTGCGTTTGCAAATCGCGCAGTAAGTACCTGTGGTGTGTTAACTGCATTTGTAAATCGCGCAGTAAGTACCTGTGGTGTGTTAACTGCGTTTGCAAATCGTGCAGTAAGTACCTGTGGTGTGTTAACTGCGTTTGCAAATCGTGCAGTAAGTACCTGTGGTGTGTTAACGGCGTTTGCAAATCGCGCAGTAAGTACCTGTGGTGTGTTAACTGCGTTTGCAAATCGTGCAGTAAGTACCTGTGGTGTGTTAACTGCGTTTGCAAATCGCTCAGTAAGTACCTGTGGTGTGTTAACTGCGTTTGCAAATCGCGCAGTAAGTACCTGTGGTGTGTTAACGGCGTTTGCAAATCGCGCAGTAAGTACCTGTGGTGTGTTAACTGCGTTTGCAAATCGCGCAGTAAGTACCTGTGGTGTGTTAACTGCGTTTGCAAATCGCGCAGTAAGTACCTGTGGTGTGTTAACTGCGTTTGCAAATCGTGCAGTAAGTACCTGTGGTGTGTTAACGGCGTTTGCAAATCGCGCAGTAAGTACCTGTGGTGTGTTAACTGCGTTTGCAAATCGTGCAGTAAGTACCTGTGGTGTGTTAACTGTGTTTGCAAATCGCGCAGTAAGTACCTGTGGTGTGTTAACTGTGTTTGCAAATCGTGCAGTAACTACCTGTGGTGTGTTAACTGTGTTCGCAAATCGCGCAGTAAGTACCTGTGGTGTGTTAACTGTGTTCGAGAAAGTGAAAATGCTGCGTGGCATTTTAAAAACTGCAATTTACTTTTTTTACGAATTTTGTAGTTTTAATTTCTATTTATTTACTAAAGTACACTGCCTTATATCAACTTATAATTTTATATCAGATGTAAAAAATGTTTTTATGAATTAATAACGATAGGCTCATTCAATTACAGCGTTTTAAAAAGCAAATATTTGATTTGATACCTGCTAATTGACGTTTTTAAATACCTCTAATCTCATTTGTCTGTATTATTATCATTAATTGTTTTTATAACTGAATATTGTTTTTAACTTTGAGCTATTTTGTATGTATTTTTCAGTCTGCACCATGCATGTGCTGGCGCCATCTCGTGGTGAGTCTCGAAAGCTCACGCTCCTACTCTCCTCGGGACTGATTTGTACAATTTGCAAACCGTAGCTGTTTTACGTATATAGTTGTAAAGCTTTGTGATGCAACTCAGACAAATAAAAAACTATTGAATTGAATTAAATTGAATTACCACCATGTTCTCTAGTAACCTTATTAATATTATTATGTATATAGTTGTAAAGTTTTGTGATAATAATAATAATAATAATAATAATAATAATAATAATAATAATAATAATAATAATAATAATAATAATAATAATAATAATAATAATAATAATAATAATAATAATAATAATAATAATAATAATAATAATAATAATAATAATAATAATAATAATTATAATAATAATAATAATAATCATAATAATAATAAAAGTAGTAGTAATAATACTAGGATGGCACAACGAGTGGGCATAATTTTCAAGGAAAGAAAAAATTGAAGTACAGTGCTACTGTATATCATTCAGTGTGAAAATGACATATGAAAACTTGACAAATTTTAAGTTTATAATTCAAAATTCAAGTTTACAGCTGAACTCACACCTGAGCTAACGTGTGCACCACGTCACACCTGAACACATTTGAACTAAGTGGTACAGCACCGCTTTTTGTGCAAGAGGTTTAACCGCGAAGAACTTGTGGTGCGAATGCAATTTCAACTCTGTGCTAATAATTCTTTCACTAAGCAATTCTTGAAAAAATAGTATTTTCCTTTCAACTTTCATAGTTTACATTGTTTTGAGGTGTAGGATCCTCAGCCGGTTTAGCCCCGTTTCACGAATAAAATAAAATGATTTTAATAATAATATATCTCTTTAATTTGTTGTTTTTCATTTCTTGCTTTAAATTTTAAAAAAGTTCTGATTAGCATTGAAAGGTACTTGAACTTATTCTAATTCCTAATAAAGTTGGGACAAGATGCTTAAGTTACACATGATATTAGACAAAGTGAAGATTTTTTTTTAGTCGGTGTCATAAGTTTATAAACCAAGGGTACAAAGGTCACAGTTAGTTGTTTGTATAAGGCGAGGCAGCGTGGATGTATAAAATTACAACTGTATGTTTACCTTTAATGATTGTAGAGCAAAAAACTGATAAAAAGTACAAAGTTTAAATTATTTCATCTCGTGTCTGTAGTTACACCAGCCATTTATACAAGTTCTCGATCAGCAGAGAGGTCAGAAAATTCTATTAGCAAAAGAAATGGCAACTTCATTAGACGAGCCGCAAACTCCAGCTGAAAGGGTTGATGCGATGGGTAACTGGAACGAGAGACACGATTATGTTTTTGGTAACGAAGATTTCCAGGAATTATGTGATGTAACTTTTTCAGTTGGTGAAATCATCATCAACGCTAGTCGGTACTTACTTGCACTCAGAAGTGACGTTTTTAAGAGGATGCTGTTTGGGCCGCTGTGTCATAAACTTGGTGATGTCATACCAATAACCGACGTTGAACCTGAAGTGTTCCTGCTGCTTTTGAGATTTATTTATACTGACAAAGCTGAATTAACTGGTGATAATGTTCTTCAGGTACTTTACTTAGCTAAAAAATACAACATTCGTGAACTTGAAAAAATGGCTGCTGATTTCCTTAAATCTGAAATCACAACTGACAACGTCTGTACCATTCTGACAGCTGCTTGTTTCTATGAAAAGCGAGATGTAGAGATGAAGTGTTTGGAGGTTATTAGTGTCGAGACGGAAGCAGTTATAAAGTCCGACAGTTTTACTTCCTTGAGCTACGACAACTTATTGAGGATTGTCAAACTTGATGAACTGACTATTACTGAAGAGGTGAAACTATTTGATGCAGTTTTAAGATGGGCTGATGCTGAATGCAAGCGAAAGAACATGGAGCAAAATGTGTTCAACAAAAGAACAGTCTTATGTGACATATTGTTTCAAATCAGATTTCCCACAATGGACCCAGAGTTATTCATCAAAGGACCGGTAGCAACTGGAATATTAAATGCCGAGGAGCAAGAAAATGTTCTAATCAATTATCATCAAGAAGAGACATCAGAATCAATATTTCCAAAAACGCAGAGAAACTACGCAGAAGTTGTGTCAGTCATGTGTGCTGTACCTGTTAAGAAAATTGATAGTTTAGGAATAAGACCATGGGCAGGTCCTCTATCAGAAAAGATTGCAACCATTGGTGATGCTGATAAGCTTGTCATTTATCTTTTCAGTTGTAATGATAGAAACTGCTCCAATGCTGGAGATAACCGTGGTGAAGGCTGTTGCTTGAATTTAGGAGTTGGTCCCTGTTCTACTTTCATCAGCATACGTAAGAACAGTTACATTGAAGTGATTAACAATCATCCACAAAGGTCACTCAAAACTATTCTAAATGAAGATACAAAGAAACGGGTCTGGTATGCGAGAAATATTGCACAGTTTAGAACCGTCATGAACCCTGCTTCCGGGTTTATTAATGATGGAAAAATTCGCATAAAAGTTCTGATGCTGCTTAGAAAAAGAATTGAAAGGAAAATCATTTCTTGAAACTGATGCTTTCACGATTACTATTGATTGTTTATAGACAATAAATATTTACACCCCGTACGCTGCCGCCCATTTTGAAGAAGTAAGTCGGTTTGTCATGATTGATTGTGATCAGCATAACAATGTCACGTACAAGCTGCATCGTATGATTTGGCATTCGTAAATCTCCTTGTTCTTCAACATTTTTTCATTCAAGATTTTGGTCAACTTATAGCCAACAAAGAGGAAATACCAAAACTAATCGAGTTGCTTTTTAGGCCTAAGTACATCGTATAGTATACAATAATTGTGTTTTTTTAGGCCTAGGTACATCGTATAGTATACAATAATTGTGTTTTTTATGCCTAGGTACATCGTATAGTATACAATAATTGTGTTTGTTTAGGCCTAGGTACATCGTATAGTATACAATAATTTTGTTGTTTTTTAGGCCTAGGTACATCGTATAGTATACAATAATTGCGTTGTTTTTTAGGCCTAGGTACATCGTATAGTATACAATAATTGTGTTGTTTTTTAGGCCTAGGTACATCGTATAGTATACAATAATTGTGTTTTTTAGGCCTAGGTACATCGTATAGTATACAATAATTGTGGTTTTTTTCATCATTGTGCATCGACGATAGAGGAGATTACAGAGGGCACTGTTGTTGATGTTGAAAAGTCACCTGTAGCCTCTTTTGCAGCTACAACCTCCCGTGTTTTTTTATAACCACTAGCTGCGTCATTTATGCCATTAATAATGACGTCATCTGCAAGCTTATGGTTTTTTTGGTTAAAGTTAACGAGCCTTTTATTAAATAATTTGACGATAAATATTTTGGCCCACCTGTATAATGACTTTACGATTACCATCGTCATTTGAATAATTATTTCACTTGGTTCTGATATTATTGTGTTACAGATACATTTTTTGTTAAATTTGTATTTTTGTATACCTGTGTTTTTCTTCACCGGTGTATATACTTCGATATTATTCTGATATTTACTCATTATAGTACGTACAATTCGTTTATTATTAGGCCTATGTTTGCTTCAAATTACCATCAATCACGTTAATAAACTATTATTATATTTGAATAAAATCAGCGTGTTGCAATAGTTTCTTCACGACAGGCAACTATATAATATATAATTTATTTATTAAAATGCAAACAAGAGCTGGACCACTACTGAAAAAAGAAAGATCTTAAATCATGATTAGCGATAAATAGAGCTCAAGAATTCAGTTTCTATACACGGAAAACATGTTAAAAAATTGTCACGTAACTCAGACTATTAGAGAATGGTCTAGCACTAGATGGCGAAAGTGACCATGTAGAAAAGGGAAACGGAAAAAAAGTATTAAAAAAGAACTGTGTTGTGTCTGCTGTACTCTAATCCCATAACTTGCACAATTAGAAAAATGAAATGTAGTGTCTCTAACTAACACTAGATGGCGAAAGTGACCATGTAGAAAAGGGAAACGGAAAAAAGTATTATAAAAGAACTTTGTTGTGACTACTGTACTCTACTCCCATAACTTGCACAATTAGAAAATGAAATGTAGTGTCTCTAACTAGCACTAGATGGCGAAAGTGACCATGTAGAAAAGGGAAACGGAAAAAAGTATTAGAAAAGAACTGTGTTGTGTCTACTGTACTCTACTCCCGTAACTTGCACAATTAGAAAATGAATTTAGTGTCTCTAACTAGCACTAGATGGCGAAAGTGAACATGTAGAACCAAACCAGAAAAGGTAAACAAAAGGTCTTTAGTTAGCACTAGAGTGAAAGAATTATTACCACACAAACACAATTTCGCGTTCGCGCCACTAGTTCTGTCCTGTTACATGCATTTCATCATTCGCTAACTAGACGGGCACTAGCGCCTGCATTACGGAAATGCATTGCACGAAAACAATTGCTGTACCTCTCAGTTCAGATGTGTTAGTTTGTGACGAACTACACACGTTCGTCAGGTAATGCATGAGCACAGCGGTGAATTTGAAATTCCATAAAATTTAATAAAATGTTTAACCTATTATTTATTTATCTGAAACGCTTTTGCAGCATTAATTGTGTTAAAATAATAATAATAATAATAATAATAATAATAATAATAATAATAATACTAATACTAATAATAATAATAATAATAATAATAATAATAATAATAATAATAATAATAATAATAATAATAATAATAATAATAATAATAGTAATAATAATAATAATAATAATAATAATATCAACAATAATAATAATAATATCAACTATAATAATAATAATAATAATAATAATAAGTTTACTTATCATCATTACAACCAAAAGAAAAATTACAAAATATAAAAAATTGAAAAAGAATAAACAAGACAGAAGATACATTAACAAGCACCATTACACTGTTACAAGATACATGAACAAAATTAATTGAAATGAATCAAAACATTATCATCATCAGCATTATTATTATCATTATTTTAATTATATATTATAATTATAATGACAACGATGACGGTGGGAATGACGACGATAAAGATGGTAGCTACAACCGTCACGTAACATGTTTGTAAAACAAAGCCTTCTGCCACATCAGTTCAGAAAAATGAACTAAGCAAGGTTCTAGATTGCTGTTAAGACTGTTACTATTACAACAGCAATGGCTGCGAGGCGTTGTCAAATGTACACAAACGCGTTGTCTGGAACACTTAACCTTTGACCTTTTCACGATCATCATCAGTCGCTGGAACTGTGAAAAGGCTCATTTCTAGCTGAACACAAGTACAAAATGAAACAGCAAAAATTAGCGTTGTAAATTCTCCATGGCTTCACGTGTGGGTGTCCCTAAATGTGAAAGAGTTAAAGAAGGAGAGATAAGCAAATTACTACGCACCATTAACGGCTTTACGACTCTCGGGGGGTGGGGTAGGGAACCCAGAGGGGCCGTCTTTTACTGATTTTACGCTTGTAAAGCAGACAGTAAACGAGTCGTCTTCATCAGACTCCACATTTGAATGACTGCTTAATTATCTCAGTGAAATTAGGAAGATAATTGTAATCTTTCTAGTTTTAGTCAAACACGTAAAGCAAAAGCATTGAAGCAGTTAAAGTCACAGCCATTTGGAGGTGGAAAAATGGCTTCAGTCGTGTGAGACGTCATGCTGACGTCATATCGTCAGTCGTGTGACGTCATGCTGTACGAAAAAGAGACTGGTAATTCGGAAAATGACGAAATCAGGCCCCAGCAAGAATAATTCTACATTTGAACATTTCATTAACGTGAATATGAACATGAATATGAACATGAACATAAACAAGAACATCAACATTTCATGAACATGAACATTTCATGAACACGAACATTTCATGAACATGAACATTTCATGAACATGAACGTTTAATGAACATGAACATAAATATTAAATACGTTTTTAAATACCTCTAATCTCATTTGTCTGTATTATTATCATTAATTGTTTTTATAACTGAATATTGTTTTTAACTTTGAGCTATTTTGTATGTATTTTTCAGTCTGCACCATACGTGTGCTGGCGCCATCTCGTGGTGAGTCTCGAAAGCTCACGCTCCTACTCTCCTCGGGGCTGATTTGTACAATTTGCAAACCGTAGCTGTTTTACGTATATAGTTGTAAAGCTTTGTGATGCAACTCAGACAAATAAAAAACTATTGAATTGAATTACCACCATGTTCTCTAGTAACCTTATTCATATTATTATGTATATAATCGTAAAGTTTTGTGATGCAAATCAGAGAAATAAAAAACTATTGAATTAAATTACTACCATGTTCTCTAGTAACCTTATTCATATTATTATGTATATAGTTGTAAAGCTTTGTGATGCAAATCAGACAAATAAAAAACTATTGAATTGAATTACCACCATGTTCTCTAGTAACCTTATTCATATTATTATGTATATAGTTGTAAAGTTTTGTGATGCAAATCAGACAAATAAAAAAGTATTGAATTGAATTACCACCATGTTCTCTAGTAACCTTATTCATATTATTATGTATATAGTTGTAAAGTTTTGTGATGCAAATCAGACAAATAAAAAAGTATTGAATTGAATTGAATTGAATTACCACCATGTTCTCTAGTAACCTTGTTAATATTATTATGTATATAGTTGTAATGCTTTGTGATGCAAATCAGACAAATAAAAAAGTATTGAATTGAATTAAATTACCAACATGTTCTCTAGGAAAGAATTCCACATTTAAGAAGCTTGGAAAAGAACGATTTTATTAATTTGTCTTACTGTACCACAGGTTCAGTTATTATTCTGACAAACATTGTCCACATTTTCTAATGACGTCATCACCATGACGTCACAATCTTACAAGGCAAGCATCATGGGCGCTTGCTGATAATATATGAGAGTTGGCATTTCGAGTTAAGTGGATCTTAGTCAACTGTCGCCATCTGTTGGCCACCCAAGAAATCACTACACGCAGTGAATTTACTAACACGTAGTGTTCGAATTATCACAAAAAAATATTTTTTTAACTTGAAAAGCTACAAAATTTTGGAACGAAGTTTTTGTACTGTAGATTATTACAACGTCTTTGTAAATAATAAAGTTTATAGATTTTATTACTGCCGTAGAAGAGTATTGAAAAACATGTGATTACAAAACGTCTAAAAACTTTAAAAAAATACAGGTAATAATTATGATGATTTTTATTATTGTTTTGTGTGTGAGAGAGAGATATACATTACATCATATCACATATGTTATATTCAGTTGCACTATATAATACACACTAAATCAGATTTTACTTCTAAAATTGTTTATCTAAAACTACATATTATATTAAAAGGTTATCACAGTACTTTTTAAAATTGTTCACTAATGCACTCATAGCTTTTAGCAGCTGCCAATCTAAACTTTTTTTAAAATATCTTCAAGAATAAAAAACGTATCTATGAGAAATTGAACACAGGCCACGTCACGTTTAAGACGGGCAACACACAAAAAATCATTCTCGTCTAGAAAAAATGGATCACCAATAGAATACTGGCTAAGATACTTATATATGGCTAATCCCAGAACGCTTGTGGTGTGTTAACGGCGTTTGATAATCGCGCAGTAAGTACCTGTGGTGTGTTAACTGTGTTTGCAAATCGCGCAGTAAGCACCTGTGGTGTGTTAATGGCGTTTGCAAATCGCGCAGTAAGCACCTGTGGTGTGTTAACTGCGTTTATAAATCGCGCAGTAAGTACCTGTGGTGTGTTAACGGCGTTTATAAATCCCGCAGTAAGCACCTGTGGTGTGTTAACGGCGTTTATAAATCGCGCAGTAAGCACCTGTGGTGTGTTAACTGTGTTTGCAAATCGTGCAGTAAGTACCTGTGGTGTGTTAACTGTGTTTGCAAATCGTGCATTAAGTACCTGTGGTGTGTTAACTGTGTTTATAAATCGTGCAGTAAGTACCTGTGGTGTGTTAACGGCGTTTATAAATCGTGCAGTAAGCACCTGTGGTGTGTTAACTGCGTTTATAAATCGCGCAGTAAGTACCTGTGGTGCGTTAACTGCGTTTATAAATCGCGCAGTAAGTACCTGTGGTGTGTTAGTTGCGTTTGCAAATCGCGCAGTAAGTACCTGTGGTGTGTTAACTGTGTTTGCAAATCGCGCAGTAAGCACCTGTGGTGTGTTAATGGCGTTTGCACATCACGCAGTAACTACCTGTGGTGTGTTAACTGCGTTTGTAAATCGTGCAGTAAGTACCTGTGGTGTGTTAACTGTGTTTGCAAATCGTGCAGTAAGTACCTGTGGTGTGTTAACTGTGTTTGCAAATCGAGCAGTAAGTACCTGTGGTGTGTTAACTGCACTTGTAAATCGCGCAGTAAGTACCTGTGGTGTGTTAACGGTGTTTGCACATCACGCAGTAAGTACCTGTGGTGTGTTAACTGTGTTTGCAAATCGTGCAGTAAGTACCTGTGGTGTGTTAACTGTGTTCGCACATCGTGCAGTAAGTACCTGTGGTGTGTTAACTGCGTTTGCAAATCGCGCAGTAAGTACCTGTGGTGTGTTAACTGTGTTTGCAAATCGTACAGTAAGTACCTGTGGTGTGTTAACTGTGTTTGCAAATCGCGCAGTAAGTACCTGTGGTGTGTTAACTGCGTTTGCAAATCGTGCAGTAAGTACCTGTGGTGTGTTAACGGCGTTTGCAAATCGCGCAGTAAGTACCTGTGGTGTGTTAACTCTGTTCGCAAATCGCGCAGTAAGTACCTGTGGTGTGTTAACGGCGTTTGCAAATCGCACAGTAAGTACCTGTGATGTGTTAACTGTGCTCGCAAATCGTGCAGTAAGTACCTGTGGTGTGTTAACGGCGTTTGCAAATCGCACAGTAAGTACCTGTGGTGTGTTAACTCTGTTCGCGAATCGCTCAGTAAGTACCTGTGGTGTGTTAACTGTGTTTGCAAATCGCGTAGTAAGTACCTGTGGTGTGTTAACTGTGTTTGCAAATCGCACAGTAAGTACCTGTGGTGTGTTAACTCTGTTCGCGAATCGCTCAGTAAGTACCTGTGGTGTGTTAACTCTGTTCGCGAATCGCTCAGTAAGTACCTGTGGTGTGTTAACTCTGTTCGCGAATCGCTCAGTAAGTACCTGTGGTGTGTTAACGGAGTTTGCAAATCGCACAGTAAGTACCTGTGGTGTGTTAACTCTGTTCGCGAATCGCTCAGTAAGTACCTGTGGTGTGTTAACTGCGTTTGCAAATCGTGCAGTAAATACCTGTGGTGTGTTAACTGTGTTCGCAAATCGTGCAGTAAGTACCTGTGGTGTGTTAACTGTGTTCGCACATCGTGCAGTAAGTACCTGTGGTGTGTTAACTGTGTTCGCACATCGTGCAGTAAGTACCTGTGGTGTGTTAACTGTGTTCGCAAATCGCTCAGTAAGTACCTGTGGTGTGTTAACTGTGTTCGCACATCGTGCAGTAAGTACCTGTGGTGTGTTAACTGTGTTCGCACATCGTGCAGTAAGTACCTGTGGTGTGTTAACTGTGTTCGCACATCGTGCAGTAAGTACCTGTGGTGTGTTAACTGTGTTCGCACATCGTGCAGTAAGTACATGTGGTGTGTTAACTGCATTCGCACATCGTGCAGTAAGCACCTGTGGTGTGTTAACTGTGTTCGCGAAAGTAAAAATGCCGCATGACGTTTTAAAAACTGCAATTTACTTTTTTTACGAATTTTGTAGTTTTAATTTCTATTTATTTACTAAAGTACACTGCCTTATATCAACTTATAATTTTATATCAGATGTAAAAAATGTTTTTATGAATTACTAACGATAGGCTCATTCAATTACAGCGTTTTAAAAAGCAAATATTTGATTTGATACCTGCTAATTGACGTTTTTAAATACCTCTAATCTCATTTGTCTGTATTATTATCATTAATTGTTTTTATAACTGAATATTGTTTTTAACTTTGAGCTATTTTGTATGTACTTTTCAGTCTGCACCATGCATGTGCTGGCGCCATCTCGTGGTGAGTCTCGAAAGCTCACGTTCCTACTCTCCTCGAGGCTGATTTGTGCAATTTTCAAACCTTAGCTGCTTTTATTCTCGTTGTAATGCTTTGTGATGCAAATCAGACAAATTAAAAAGTATTAAATTGAAATAAATTGAATTACCACCATGTTCTCTAGTAACCTTATTAATATTATTATGTATATAGTTGTAAAGTTTTGTGATAATAATAATAATAATAACATTAATAATAATAATAATAATAATAATAATAATAATAATAATAATAATAATAATAATAATAATAATAATAATAATAATAATAATAATAATAATAATAATAATAATAATAATATTAATCATAATAATAATAAAAGTAGTAGTAATAATACTAGGATGGCACAACGAGTGGGCCTAATTTTTTTATGGAAAGAAAAAATTGAAGTACAGTGCTGCTGTATATCATTCAGTGTGAAAATGACATATGAAAACTTGACAAATTTTAAGTTTATATTTCAAGATTCAAGTTTACAGCTGAACTCACACCTGAGATAACGTGTGCACCACGTCACACCTGAACACATTTGAACTAAGTGGGACAGCACTGCTTTTTGTGCAAGAGGTTTAACCGCGAAGAACTTGTGGTGCGAATGCAATTTCAACTCTGTGCTAATAATTCTTTCACTGAGTAATTCTTGAAAAAATAGTATTTTCCTTTCAACTTTCATAGTTTACATTGTTTTGAGGTGTAGGATCCTCAGCCGGTTTAGCCCCGTTTCACGAATAAAATAAAATGATTTTAATAATAATATATCTCTTCAATTTGTTTTTCATTTCTTGCTTTAAATTTTAAAAGAGTTCTGATTAGCATTGAAAGATACTTGAACTTATTCTAATTTCAAATGAAGTTGGGACAAGATGCTGAGTTACACATGATACTAGACAAAGTGAAGAGTTATTTTTCTTAGTTGGTGTCATAAGTTTATAAACCAAGTTAACAAAGAGTGTACAGTTAGTTGTTTGTACAAGGCGAGGCAGCGTGGATGTATAAAATTATGACTGTATGTTTACCTTTAATGATTGTAGAGCAAAAAACTGATAAAAAGGACAAAGTGCAAATTATTTCATGTCGTGTCTGTAGTTACACCAGCCATTTATACAAGTTCTCGATCAGCAGAGAGGTCAGAAAATTCTATTAGCAAAAGAAATGGCAACTTCATTAGACGAGCCGCAAACTCCAGCTGAAAGGGTTGATGCGATGGGTAACTGGAACGAGAGACACGATTATGTTTTTGGTAACGAAGATTTCCAGGAATTATGTGATGCAACTTTTTCAGTTGGTGAAATCATCATCAACGCTAGTCGGTACTTACTTGCACTCAGAAGTGACGTTTTTAAGAGGATGCTGTTTGGGCCGCTGTGTCATAAACTTGGTGATGTCATACCAATAACCGATGTTGAACCTGAAGTGTTCCTGCTGCTTTTGAGGTTTATTTATACTGACAAAGCTGAATTAACTGGTGATAATGTTCTTTCAATACTTTATTTAGCTAAAAAGTACAACATTCGTGAACTTGAAAAAATGGCTGTTGATTTCCTTAAATCTGAAATCACAACTGACAATGTCTGTACCATTCTGACAGCTGCTTGTTTCTATGAAAGACGAGATGTAGAGAGGAACTGTTTGGAGGTTATTAGTATCGAGACGGAAGCAGTTATAGAGTCCGACAGTTTTAATTCCTTGAGCTACGACAGCTTATTGAGGATTGTCAAACTTGATGAACTGACAATTAGTGAAGAGGGGAAACTATTTGATGCAGTTTTAAGATGGGCTGATGCTGAATGTAAGCGAAAGAAACTAGAGCAAAATGTGTTCAACAAGAGAACAGTCTTATGTGACATCTTGTTTCAAATCAGATTTCCCACAATGGATCCAGAGTTATTCATCAAAGGACCGGTAGCAACTGGAATATTAAATGACAAGGAGCAACTGAATGTTTTTATCAATCACCATCAAAAAGAGACATCAGAATCAATATTTCCAAAAACGCAGAGAAACTACGCAGAAGTGTCAGTCATGTGTGCTGTACCTGTTAAGAAAATTGATAGATTAGGAATATTATGTGCACTTCCTATATCAGAAAAGACTGCAATCATTGGTCATGCTGATGAGCTTGACATTTGGCTTTCCAGATGTAATGATAGAAACTGCTCCAATACTGGAGATAACCATGGTAAAGGCTGTTGCTTGAATTTAGCAGTTCATTCCTATTCTTCTCGTAGCATTTGTAAGAACAGTTACATTGAAGTGATTAACAATAATCCACAAAGGTCACTCAAAACTGTCCTAAATGAAGATACAAAGTACTGGGATGCAAGAAATATTGCACAGTTTAGAACCGTCATGGACCCTGCTTCCGGGTTTATTAATGATGGAAAATTTCGGTTAAAAGTTCTGATGCTGCTTAGAAAATGAATTGAAAGGAAAATCATTCCTTGAAACTGATGCTTTCACGATTACGATTGATTGTTTATAGACCAATAAATATTTACACCCCGTACGTTGCCGCCCATTTTGAAGAAGTAAGTCGGTTTGTCATGATTGATTATGATCAGCATAACAATGTCACGTACAAGCTGTATCGTATGATTTGGCATTCGTAAATCTCCTTGTTCTTCAACATTTTTTCATTCAAGATTTTGGTCAACTTATAGCCAACACAGAGAAAATACCAGAACTAATCGAGTTGTTTTTTAGGTCTAGGTACATCGTATAGTATACAGTAATTGTGTTTTAGGCCTAGGTACATCGTATAGTATGCAATAATGGTGTTGTTTTTAGGCCTAGGTACATCGTATAGTATGCAATAATTGTGTTTTTTAGGCCTAGGTACATCGTATAGTATACAATAATTGTGTTTTTTAGGCCTAGGTACATCGTATAGTACACAATAATTGTGCTTTTTAGGCCTGTGTACATCGTATAGTATACAATAATTGTGTTTTTTAGGCCTAGGTACATCGTATAGTATACAATAATTGTGTTTTTTAGGCCTAGGTACATCGTATAGTATACAATAATTGTGCTTTTTTTCATCATCGTGCATCGACGATAGAGGAAATTACAGAGGGCACTGTTGTTGATGTTGAAAAGTCACCTGTAGCCTCTTTTGCAGCTACAACCTCCCATGTTTTTTTATAATCACTAGCTGCGTCATTTATGCCATTAATAATGACGTCATCTGCAAGCTTATGGTTTTTTGGTTAAAGTTAACGAGCCTTTTATTAAATAATTTGACGATAATTTTTTTGGCCCACCTGTATAATGACTTTACGATTACCATCATCATTTGAATAATTATTTCACTTGTTTCTGATATTATTGTGTTACAGATACATTTTTTGTTAAATTTGTATTTTTGTATACCTGTGTTTTTCTTCACTGGTGAATATACTTCGATATTATTCTGATATTTACTCATTATAGTACGTACAATTCGTTTATTATTAGGCCTATGTTTGCTTCAAATTACCATCAATCACGTTAATAAACTATTATTATATTTGAACAAAATCAGCGTGTTGCAATAGTTTCTTCACTACAGGCAACTATATAATATATAATTTATTTATTAAAATGCAAACAAGAGCTGGACCACTACTGAAAAAAGAAAGATCTTAAATCATGATTAGCGATCAATAGAGCTCGAGGATACAGTTTCTATACACGGAAAACATGTTAAAAAATTGTCTCATAACTCGCACAATTAGAAAATAAAATGTAGTGTCTCTAACTAGCACTAGATGGCGAAAGTGTCCATGTAGAACCAAATCTGAAAAGGCAAACAAATTATAAAAAACTGTGCTGTGTCTACTGTACTTTACTCTCATAAATTGAAATTAATGCAAACTATTAAATATGAAAGTGTCTCTAACTAACGCTAGATGGCGAAAGTGACAATGTAGAACCAAATCTGAGAAGGCAAACAAATTAGGAAAAACTGTGCTGTGTATACTGTACTTTACTCTCATAAATTAAAATTATTGTAAACTATTAAATACGAAAGTGTCTCTAACTAACGCTAGATGGCGAAAGTGACAATGTAGAACCAAATCTGAGAAGGCAAACAAATTAGGAAAAACTGTGCTGTGTCTACTGTACTTTACTCTCATAAATTGAAATTAATGTAAACTATTAAATATGAAAGTGTCTCTAACTAGCACTAAATGAAATTTAATGTCTCTAATTAGCACCAGATGGCGAAAGTGATCATGTAGAACCAAATCTGAAAAGGTAAACAAAAAACGGGAAACAGAAAAAAAAACTGTGCAATTTATGAGGGTAGAGTACAGTAAAAACTACTAAATATGAAAGTGTCTCTAACTAGCACTAGATGGCGAAAGTGACCATGTAGAAAAGGGAAATGGAAAAAAGTATTAAAAAAGAACTGTCTTGTGTCTACTATACTATACTCCCATAACTTGCACAATTAGAAAATGAAATGTAGTGTCTCTAACTAACACTAGATGGCGAAAGTGACCATGTAAAAAAGTGAAATGGAAAAAAGTATTAAAAAAGAACTGTCTTGTGTCTACTGTACTCTACTCCCATAACTTGCACAATTAGAAAATGAAATGTAGTGTCTCTAACTAGCACTAGATGGCGGAAGTGACCATGTAGAAAAGGGAAACGGAAAAAATTATTAAAAAAGAACTGTGTTGTGTCTGCTGTACTCTACTCCCATAACTTGCACAATTAGAAAATGAAATGTAGTGTCTCTAACTAGCACTAGATGGCGAAAGTGACCATGTAGAACCAAATCAGAAAAGGTAAACAAAAGATCTTTAGTTAGCACTAGAGTGAAAGAATTATTACCACACAAACACAATTTCGCGTTCGTGCCACTAGTTCTGTCCTGTTACACGCATTTCATCATTCGCTAACTGGACGGGCACTAGCGCCTGCATTACGGAAACGCATTGCACGAAAACAATTGCTGTACCTCTCAGTTCAGATGTGTTAGTTTGTGACGAACTACACACGTTCGTCAGGTAATGCATGAGCACAGCGGTGAATTTAAAATTCCATAAAATTTAATAAAATGTTTAACCTATTATTTATTTATCTGAAACGCTTTTGCAGCATTAATTGTGTTAAAATAATAATAATAATAATAATAATAATAATAATAATAATAATAATAATAATAATAATAATAATAATAATAATAATAATAATAATAATAATAATAATAATAATAATAATAATAATAATAATAATAATAATAATAATAATAATAATAATATCAACAATAATAATAATAATAATAATAACAACAACAATAATAATAATAATAATAATAATAATAAGTTTACTTATCATCATTACAACCAAAAAAGAAAAATTACAAAATATAAAAAATTGAAAAAGAATAAGCAAGGCAGAAGATACATTGACAAGCACCATTACACTGTTACAAGATACATGAACAAAATTAATTGAAATGAATCAAAACATTATCGTCATCACCATTATTATTATCATTATTTTAATTATGTATTATGATTATAATAACAACGATGACGGTGGGAATGACGACGATAAAGATGGTAGCTACAACCGTCACGTAACATGTTTGTAAAACAAAGCCTTCTGCCACATCAGTTCAGAAAAATGAACTTGGTAAGGTTCTAGATTGCTGTTAAGACTGTTACTATTACAACAGCAATGGCTGCGAGGCGTTGTCAAATGTACACAGACGCGCTGTCTGGTACACTTAACCTTTGACCTTTTCACAATCATCATCAATCGCTGGAACTGTGAAAAGGCTCATTTCTAGCTGAACACAAGTACAAAATGAAACAGCAAAAATTAGCGTTGTAAATTCTCCATGGCTTCACGCGTGGGTGTCCCTAAATGTGAAAGAGTTAAAGAAGGAGAGATAAGCAAATTACTACGCACCATTAACGGCTTTACGACTCTCGGGGGGTGGGGTAGGGTACCCAGAGGGGCCGTCTTTTACTGATTTTACGCTTGTAAAGCAGACAGTAAACGAGCCATCTTCATCAGACTCCACATCTGAATGACTGCTTAATTATCTCAGTGAAATTAGGAAGATAATTGTAATCTTTCTAGTTTTAGTCAAGCACGTAAAGCAAAAGCATTGAAACAGTTAAAGTCACAGCCATTTGGAGGTGGTGGAAAAATGGCTTCAGTCGTGAGAGACGTCATGCTGACGTCATATGTTTAGTCGTGTGACGTCATGCTGTACGAAAAAGAGACTGGTAATTCGTAAAATGACAAAATCAGGCCATAGCAAGAATAATTCTACATTTGAACATTTCATGAACATGAACAGGAACATTTCGTGAGCATGAACATGAACATTTCATTATGATGAACATGAACATGAACATGAATATTTCGTGAGCATGAACATGAACGTATAATGAACATGAACACGAACATTTCAAGAACATGAACATGAACATGAACATTTGCTTACACGTAAATGATGATAAAATTTTTTATATTTTTCATGTTATGCTACCTGTATCTATACTAAGATTACATAAATTTGTTACGTGTGTTTTTTTGTCTCAACAGGTATAATGTAGTAGCTCTGTTTTGTACTTTTGTATTTTGTTGTTGTTTTGTTGTGTGTATGTCACTGTAGTATAATGTATAATTGTACATGTCAATAACAACAACAACAACAACAATAATAACAATAATAATAATAATAATAATAATAATAGTAATAAACATAATAATAATAATAACAACAACAACAACAATAATAATAATAATAATAAGTTTACTTATCATCATTACAACCAAAAGAAAAATTACAAAATATAAAAAATTGAAAAAGAATAAGCAAGACAGAAGATACATTGACAAGCACCATTACACTGTTACAAGATACATGAACAAAATTAATTGAAATGAATCAAAACATAATCGTCATCACCATCATTATTATCATTATTTTAATTATATATTATGATTATAATAACAACGATGACGGTGGGAATGACGACGATAAAGATGGTAGCTACAACCGTCACGTAACATGTTTGTAAAACAAAGCCTTCTGCCACATCAGTTCAGAAAAATGAACTAAGCAAGGTTCTAGACTGCTGTTAAGACTGTTACTATTACAACAGCAATGGCTGCGAGGCGTTGTCAAATGTACACAAACGCTTTGTCTGGAACACTTAACCTTTGACCTTTTCACGATCATCATCAATCGCTGGAACTGTGAAAAGGTTCATTTCTAGCTGAACACAAGTACAAAATGAAACAGCAAAAATTAGCGTTGTAGATTCTCCATGGCTTCACGCGTGGGTGTCCCTAAATGTGAAAGAGTTAAAGAAGCAGGGATAAGCAAATTACTGCGCACCATTAACGGCTTTACGACTCTCGGGGGGTGGGGTAGGGAACCCAGAGGGGCCGTCTTTTACTGATTTTACGCTTGTAAAGCAGACAGTAAACGAGCCATCTTCATCAGACTCCACATCTGAATGACTGCTTAATTATCTCAGTGAAATTAGGAAGATAATTGTAATCTTTCTAGTTTTAGTCAAACACGTAAAGCAAAAGCATTGAAACAGTTAAAGTCACAGCCATTTGGAGGTGGAAAAATGGCTTCAGTCGTGAGAGACGTCATGCTGACGTCATATCGTCAGTCGTGTGACGTCATGCTGTACGAAAAAGAGACTGGTAATTCGTAAAATGACAAAATCAGGCCACAGCAAGAATAATTCTACATTTGAACATTTCATTAACGTGAATATGAACATGAATATGAACATGAACATAAACAAGGACATGAACATTTCATGAACATGAACATTTCATGAACACGAACATTTCATGAACATGAACATTTCATGAACATGAACGTTTAATGAACATGAACATAAATATTAAATACGTTTTTAAATACCTCTAATCTCATTTGTCTGTATTATTATCATTAATTGTTTTTATAACTGAATATTGTTTTTAACTTTGAGCTATTTTGTATGTATTTTTCAGTCTGCACCATACGTGTGCTGGCGCCATCTCGTGGTGAGTCTCGAAAGCTCACGCTCCTACTCTCCTCGGGGCTGATTTGTACAATTTGCAAACCGTAGCTGTTTTACGTATATAGTTGTAAAGCTTTGTGATGCAAATCAGACAAATAAAAAACTATTGAATTGAATTACCACCATGTTCTCTAGTAACCTTATTAATATTATTATGTATATAGTTGTAAAGCTTTGTGATGCAAATCAGACAAATAAAAAACTATTGAATTGAATTACCACCATGTTCTCTAGTAACCTTATTCATATTATTATGTATATAGTTGTAAAGTTTTGTGATGCAAATTAGAGAAATAAAAAACTATTGAATTGAATTACCACCATGTTCTCTAGTAACCTTATTCATATTATTATGTATATAGTTGTAAAGTTTTGTGATGCAAATCAGACAAATAAAAAAGTATTGAATTGAATTGAATTAATTACCACCATGTTCTCTAGTAACCTTGTTAATATTATTATGTATATAGTTGTAATGCCTTGTGATGCAAATCAGACAAATAAAAAAGTATTGAATTGAATTAAATTACCAACATGTTCTCTAGGAAAGAATTCCACATTTAAGAAGCTTGGAAAAGAACGATTTTATTAATTTGTCTTACTGTACCACAGGCTCAGTTATTATTCTGACAAACATTGTCCACATTTTCTAATGACGTCATCACCATGACGTCACAATCTTACAAGGCAAGCATCATGGGCGCTTGCTGATAATATATGAGAGTTGGCATTTCGAGGTAAGTGGATCTTAGTCAACTGTCGCCATCTGTTGGCCACCCAAGAAATCACTACACGCAGTGATTTTACTAACACGTAGTGTTCGAATTATCACAAAAAAATATTTTTTAACTTGAAAAGCTACAAA
>JAQGDQ010002486.1:0-19465 GCA_030141605.1 Tubiluchus corallicola | reverse complement strand
CTATTGATTATAGTAATTTTACTATATTTTTAAAAGGGGGTCTTATGAAAAATCAAAATAGAAAATCAAATAAAAGCTCTATAGTAAGGGTTATTATATCAAACTTTGATAGTGAAAAAATAAAGGAAATAAAAGTGCTTTATACAAAGCAAGGAGGGGTGGATGTTTTTAATGTTAGTCACGATAAACTTGATAAAGATAAAGATGGCGGGGACATTAATTTTGATGTAGAAAATATATCCACTGAAAGTAAATCAATAAAAATTGAAGGCTCAGAAAAAGGGTTTGAAGTAGAAAAAAGAGATAAGTATACAGGAGAAATTACTAGAAAGTATATTGTTTACGGTGAATATAAAAAAACTAATAAAGAAGACATATTGGTAGAAGTGTATGTAAAAGATATATTGGAAAAAGATAAAGAGGGAGAAAAAGAAAGAAGAAGAGAAGAATCTTATACAGAAAGAGTACTTTTGAGAGAAGAAATATGTAAAAATTACTCTTTAATTGCAGATTGTAAAAAAGAGGAAATAGATTCACGAGAAATATATAAAATAAAAAGATTTTTATCATATAGATCAAATATGCTTATTTATTTTGCTTTTATAAATGATTTTTTAACAAAAGATACAGGTACAAAAGTAAAAGGTAAAGGTGGAAAATATGAAAATATAACAGAAATATGGAAAATAAATATAAAGGATGTATCTCCTGAGAAAAGAGAAGAGTTTTACAATAATTTAGCAGAAAAAATATCAGAAGACTATATACATAAATTTATAGAAAATCATAATAATAAAATAGATAATTATGTAAAAAAAGTAGAAGAAAAAAAATGGCAAAATAAAGAAGTAGAGGAAAAATTAGATTTTATTAGTAAAGAAAACTTTAAAGCTGATATGGAAAAAATAGTAGCTTTATTTGCTGATTTTAGGCATAAACTTATGCATTACAATTATAGATACTTTAGGGATTTACTTACTGATACAGATGCAAATGTAGAAGTAAAATATAAAAATGGAAAAACTCCAATAAGTGAACTCTTAGATTTAAATATTTTTGAAGAATTATCAAAACTTAAAAATATAAAAGAAGAGGAAAAAACTAATTACTTAGAAAAAGAAACAAAAATAAGAATACTTGATAAAGATAAAAAGGCAAAAAAATTATATGATTTATATCACAGTATTTGTAATAGGAAAAATGGTTTTAATAATTTTATAAATTCATTCTTTGTGAGTGATGGAAGAGAAAATAGAGCACTAAAGACATTAATGAAAGAAAATTTTACAAGTAGAAAAAGTTTTCTTGAAGAATCAATAAAAACTGGAGAAATTAAAGAGAAAAAAATAGAAGAAAAAACTAAAAAATCAATGAATGCAGAGCTAAAGGAAATGAAAAGATTAGAAAGGCTTATTGGCGAAGAAAATATACCATATGTATGGGATATACATAATTGTGAAAATTATAAAAAGCTATATAATAAAAGAAAAGAATTAGTGGATAAACAAAGTAAACTAATTGAAAGAAAAGTAAATAGAAATAAAAAAGAGATAACTAGTATTAATGAAAGTCTTTTAAATATCAAAGGTAAAATGGAAGAAATAACGAAGCTAAACTCAAAGTATAGATTAAAATACAAGCTTCAAATGGCATATGGGTTTTTATATAAAGAATTTGATTTTAGTATTAAGGAATTTAAAGAAAAATTTGATACAACAAAGCTAGAAGAAATATCAAAATATAAAAGTAAAAGAGAAGAATATCTAGGAGCTAAAATAAGTAAAGAAGAAAGTAACTTTAATTTAGGTGATTTATATAAAAATATAAAAACTATAAAAAAAGAACAATCATATTTTTTAAATAAAGATAGATCAAATAATTTGATTAAGTTTTATACTGTAATGTATCTCTTAATTCCTGTAGATTTAAGAGGGGATTTTTTAGGTTTTGTAAAGAAAAATTATTATGATATGAAAAATGTAGATTTTGTTTCTGAGAGCTCTAATAATAAAGATACTTTTTTTCATAACTTGAGGCTGTTTGAAAAAAATTCTAAAAAATTTGAAATTATTTCTTATGAATTAACAGAACTTAGAAACTTACAAGATGATTTTAACAAAATATATAAAAACATTGGTATAAATACTTCAGAAGTTATGGTAAGAGAATACTCTGGTATAAAAGAAAAGAAAATTTTTGACAAAAATATTATTATTCCCCTTATAAAATATTATCAAGATATTTTCAAATTAACAAATGATATAGAGATTCATGCTCTTTTTAAATATTTAGAAAAAAATAAAAATATAAAAACTATAATGGATGTGTTAGAAAATAATAAATTATCTAAAGAATATAACTTTGGAAAACTAATAGAAAATACAAAAATAAATAATATTTGTTTAAGAAAAATTAGAAATAGTATAGCTCATCTAGACTATCAAGACTTATTTTTAAATTATCCATTTAGTAATAACTTATCTTTAAGTGAGAAAATAGACTGTATTACTCAAAGTATCAAAAATGAACTAAGTAGTATAAATCTTGGAATGAATTTTATCAATGATTATTATATGAAAAAGAAAAAATTTATTTTTAATTTAAACTCAACTCATAAAGAAGATCTTGTAAAAGAATTTGAAGAAAAAAATAAAGAAAGAATATCAAATAAAGAAAAAAAATATAGAAAAGAAGAAGAGACTTTGAAGAGATATGGATTAAATAAAAACGACCTTCCAAAAATATTAGAAAAATATAATGAGTTTATAAAAATAAAAGATACTGGAAATATTGGGTATAATATACATAAGCAAATATCTGAAATAGAGGTTTTTATTGAGAAAGGGAAAAAGAAACAAATGAGAGAACTATTAAAAAATGCATCAAACTATGAAGATAATATAATGGGAGTTATAAAAAGAGAAAGCTCACAACTACTAGGGATATATAAAAAATATATAATACAAAAAGTAAAGGATAAACTTGTAATAGAGTTAACTTGTGGAGAAAAAAGGAGCATAGAATTAAGTGTAATAAATAATAAAAATGTAAAAGAAACGTATATTATTCATGAAAAAAGAGAAATTGAAAAGTTTATAAAAGAAAAAATATTGAAAAATGAAAAAGAAATAGAAAATCCTAACGATATAAGCTATAAAATAGAGAAAAACACATTTAAACTTGTAGATAAAAAAGATAATATTTTAGAAGACTATACAGGGATCATAAAAAGTAAAAAAGTATTTTATGGATCCCATAATAAATAGTATCATATAAAATCTGTTGATTTTTAATTTAAAATATGATAACATCATTTATAGGTACTCTTAGAGAGGCTATCGAATTAAAAGTATGGATAACTTAGCAAAGACGTTAAGTCAAAATACTTTTAAGGAGATGATAATTATGAAGGATATAACTATGGTTATATCTATGATATGCCGAATATGCCAACTTATAGTTGATTTAATGTATCTTTTGGCTATCTAAAAGTTACCCTTTAAGGGTACCTACTTTGTCAATGTATAATAATGCAAAAATTGATGCACTATAAAATATAGACTTCTATTTGAAAAAAAGCATTTATTGTATAGATCGATAATATTAGCACTTTAAAAGCAATAAATTAAGTATATAAAATATATACGTGAGACTATACCCACATAGTGGGAATAAAACTCTTCTTTACCATTTACATAGTTTTCTATTATCTTTGAGACTATACCCACATAGTGGGAATAAAACTAATTTCCTATTTTCCATAATTGTCCATCTTCATCATAGAGACTATACCCACATAGTGGGAATAAAACCGTTCTCCTCTACTTTATCCCAGATGGATTTATTTATAGAGACTATACCCACATAGTGGGAATAAAACTATTGAAGTTGTCAATATCCCTTTTTCTTTTATCTTGAGACTATACCCACATAGTGGGAATAAAACTTGTCATGGTAATATTTCCATTGACCTGTTTCTTGTGAGACTATACCCACATAGTGGGAATAAAACTAGTTTATTATTTTTCTTAATTGCCCATTTTCATTGGAGACTATACCCACATAGTGGGAATAAAACTTTCTATTGTCTCAAGATTTATTTTTCCATCGAGAGGAGACTATACCCACATAGTGGGAATAAAACTCTCTTTGTCCATCTTTATAATTTTCTGTCAATTCTAGAGACTATACCCACATAGTGGGAATAAAACAAGGAAAACCAGGTGTATAGTTCATCACCTTCATTATGAGACTATACCCACATAGTGGGAATAAAACTTGTCATGGTAATATTTCCACTCATCTTCTCTTTTAGAGACTATACCCACATAGTGGGAATAAAACGTATAATATTTCCATTTACCTTGTTTTTTTCCATTAAGAGACTATACCCACATAGTGGGAATAAAACAGATTATTTTTATACATTAAGTCTATTATTTTTCTAGAGACTATACCCACATAGTGGGAATAAAACAATATTTTCATCTAATATTGCTTGAATTTTTGCGGGGAGACTATACCCACATAGTGGGAATAAAACAATTTTGTATTTTATAAGTAAAAAAAATTAAAAAAAGAGACTATACCCACATAGTGGGAATAAAACTCAACTAGAGAAAGGTAAGCAAATCTAAGACTTGTTCGAGACTATACCCACATAGTGGGAATAAAACGACCCGCAATGGTTTGCGAGCCCAGAAGGACCCGAACGAGACTATACCCACATAGTGGGAATAAAATAAGTTTTGACGGGTTTATAAAAAAGACAAAATGATATAGCTAAAAGAGTAGACAAATTAGTGAATTATGGCACCAAGCTATATTATATAAATAGCCTTATAATGCTTCATTTCAATTCTTACAGTTTTTAAAACTATATATAAAATAATAGTGAAATAAAACTTTTCAACTTTGACATTTTCTAAAGTTCATATTTTGAGATTCTATCTACCAAGCAGTAAAAAAATTTAAAATATTATTTATGACTTAATGCTACAATAACAACTATGAAATGGACTAAAAGTGTTTAATTTAGTTAAAAATAAATTGTGATATAAATAATTAAAAATTAATATAAAACAAGGAGGATTTATATGTCTAAAAACGCTAAAAAATTGACTCTTGGAATGTTTGTACTGATGATGATAACTTCTGTATTTGGAGTAGTAAACATTTCAATAGGTTATTACAGAATGGGTTATGCTGCGATACCATTTTTTATAATTGGTGGTTTATTCTTTTTTATACCATTTTTATGTATGATGATCGAATTTGGTACAGGATTTAGAGAAACAGAAGGTGGGATCTATAGCTGGATGAAACACTCTACTAATGGTAAGTTTGCATTATATGGTATATTTATGTGGTACTCTTCATACTTAATATGGATGTTTACCAAAGCTTTAAATACTTGGATACCTCTATCATTTACGCTATTTGGTGTAGACAAAACTACTAATATGGGACCACTGATGCTATCAGTTTTAGGTTTATTTCTTATATTTGGAATAACAGTACTTTTAAAAAGAGGGCCAAATAGATTTGGAAAAGTGGCATCAATTGGTGGTATAGCAGTTATATCACTTAACATTGTCCTTTTAATTGGTGGGATACTTGTTTTAGCATTTAATGGATTTGTATTTGCAGAGCCTATTAGCTTAGTGGCTTTTGGATCATCTCCAAATCCTAGCTTTCATTCAGCTATGCCGTTTTTAGGTTTTTTAGTATTCTCTGTTTTTGCATATGGTGGCACAGAAGCTATGGCAGGAGTTTCTGATGATTTAGAAAATCCAAATCGTGACCTTAAGAAAGGAATTGCAATAGCAGGTACTTTTATTGTTTGCTTTTATGTGCTAGGGTTTTTATTTGTAGGTGCTATTATGTCATGGAGCGGATTTCCATCAGAAGGAATTAATTCTATGAACTCATTGTATCTAATAATGACTAACTTAGGTATTGAAGTAGGTAATGTATTTGGAATGAAAAATCCAAAAATATTAGGTGAATTTCTAATGAGATATACAGCTCTTGCAATATTTCTATCATACATGGGTGCACTAATTACATTGACTTATGCCCCACTAAAACAGCTAATTGAATCAACTCCAAAGAGTTACTGGCCAGACCACTTTCAAGATAAAAATGAAAACGGAGTATACTACAATGCAATAAAAGCTCAAATGTATGTAGTATCAGGGTTTATTGTTTTAAAAGGGATCTCAGGGTTATTTTTTGGTGACACAGCAGATGAATTATTTGATATGCTAGTTACAATGATAAATGTAGGTATGACATTACCATATCTATTCTTGATATATGCATGGTATAAATACCGTACAAATGACAAATTGTCTAAAGATGTAATTTTAATAAAGCCTTCTTTAGTTTTACTAGCAACTATTATGACCTTTATAATTGTGCTATTTGGTAATGCTTTTACAATAATTCACCCGTTTATAAGTGGTGATCTAAATACAGGAATTTGGACTGTACTAGGTCCAATTGTATTTATATCAATTGCAACTGTTATAGCAAATCATGGAGAGCATCATTAATATTTTAATATAGCGTTTAGATACAGACAAGTCTGTATCTTTTTTTACTAGAATATTAGGGGTTTTTATGATAAAAAAAAAAGAAATAATTGATAGGTTTATTAAATATATAAAAATTGACACACAATCAGATCCGCTATCTAAGACAAGACCATCAACAATGAAACAATTTGATTTACTAAATGTACTAAAAGATGAGTTACTTGAGCTGAATTTAGAGGTGGAGTTAACAGATAAAGGTATTTTATATGCTAAAATTCCAAGTAATAGCAAGCGCAAGGTTGACCCAGTTGCTTTTATTGCTCATGTGGACACATCTCCTGATTATTCTGGAAAAGGAGTAAAACCACAAATTATTGAAAATTATGATGGTAATGATATTATTTTTGATAATGGTTTTTCACTTTTAACAAGTGAATTTCCAAGTTTAAAAAAATATATAAATAAAACAATAATTACAACAGATGGAACAACACTTTTAGGAGCAGATGATAAAGCAGGTATTGCAGAAATTATGGAAGCCTGTAAGTATTATGTTGATAACCCAGATATTAAACATGGAGACATTTTAATTGCTTTTACTCCAGATGAAGAAATTGGAATGGGAACTGTTAACTTTGACGTAAAAAAGCTAGGGGCAAAATTTGGCTATACACTTGATGGCTCCAAGATAGGTGAACTACAATTTGAAAACTTTAATGCGTCAATGGTGGAAATAGAAATAACAGGTCGTAATGTTCACCCAGGAACTGCTAAAGGTGTAATGGTTAGTAGTAGTGAAATTATTAGAAAAATTGATAGCTTAATACCAGAATATGAAAGACCGCAATATACAAGTGATAAAGAAGGTTTTTATCATTTAATGGAAATGAATGCTACTGTTGAAAATGGACATATGTTATATGCTCTTCGTGATCATGATATAGACTCATTTAATGCTAGAAACGAATATATCAAAAAAATAGCTAAAGATGTGGAGGCTAGTTTCCCAAACTCTAAAATTGAACTAAAAACTACGTATCAGTATAAAAATATGCTAGAAGAAGTAAAAAAAATGCCTGAAATTATTGAATATGCCAAATCTGCAATGAAAAAAGCTTGTATTACTCCAATAGTTGAAGCAATACGTGGGGGAACAGATGGAGCTATGTTAGCATTTAAGGGCTTGCCTTGCCCAAATATTTTTACAGGGGGACATAATTTTCATGGCAAACATGAATACATATGTGTAGAATCAATGATAAAAGCAGTAGAAGTAATTATTAATATTGTAGATGAAATTCACGAAAGTTAGTTAAATATAATACTATCTAACAATACAATTATCACTAATGGTGTTTAAATAAAAATATAAGGAAAGCTAAAATTTAGCTTTCCTTGTACCTTTAACTATTAGATTGATCTACTTGAAAATTTATATTAATGCTTTTAATGGAAGTATCTAGTTTATAATAATTAACTCCACTAGAATCAAACATCTTTTTAGCAGCTTTATTCGAATCACTATTGCTGTATTTATCGTGAAGATATATTATACTTGTTATACCACTTTGTATTATAAATTTTGCACATTCATGACATGGGAAAAGAGATACATACATTTTACATTTTTCAAGTGACCTTGTGCTATTTAAAATAGCATTTTGTTCTGCATGGCTTACATATGGATATTTTGTTTCTAAAAAGCTACCTGTTTTCCCCCAAGGGAACAAATCATCACTACACCCTTTAGGAAAACCATTATACCCTATACCAACAACTCGGTTGCTTCCATTTACAATGCAAGCTCCTACTTGTGTTGAAGGATCCTTACTTCTTTTTGCAGAAAGAAGAGCTATACCCATAAAGTATTCGTCCCAATTTATATAGTTTTTTCTTTTCAATTTGACTTTCTCCTATCATGAAAAATTATGAAAAAAGATCTGAATTTAGAGCTTTTGCTGTAAGGTATAAGTCAGCAATAGCAACAGCACAAGCGTTTTCAACAATGATAGTAGACCTAGTTGCAAAACATGCATCATGTCTACCATTTATAACTAACTCACTTATCTCATTAGTTTTAAAATTAAAAGAGCTTTGAGGTTTAGAGATGCTAGAAGTAGGCTTTGCAACAACATTAAAAATTATATCATTTCCGTTACTTATTCCTCCGTTTATGCCTCCATTATTATTGCTTGAAGTATGACCAAACTTGTTAATTATCAAATCATTGTGTTCACTTCCTTTCATTTTTGAGGATTTAAACCCTGCTCCAAATTCGATTCCTTTTATACCTGGAATAGAGAATATGATGTGAGATATAACTGACTCAACAGAATTGAAAAATGGTTCACCGAAACCAATAGGAACATTATTTACTCTACACTGGATTATTGCTCCTAAAGAGTCTTTATCTAAACTGTTTTTTTCTATTATTGAATTTATATAGTCTATATTATCTTCTTTATACTTAATGCCTCCTACTTCTATTAATGAAGCTTCAATGTTTAGCTGTATAGGGAGTAGTACTTTTTTAGCAATAACTCCTGCAGAAACAAGTGCTAAAGTAAGCCTTCCAGAAAAATGTCCTCCTCCTCTTATGTCATTGAATCCCTTATACTTTTTACTAGCAACAAAGTCTGAGTGTCCAGGTCTTGGCATATCCAAGAGATTACTATAATCTTTTGATTTTGTGTTTTTATTTTCAAAGAATATATTTATAGGGGATCCTGTTGTTTTATTATTATAAACACCTGAAATAAAAATAGGAAAATCTGATTCTACTCTAGATGTAGTGCCTATTTTTCCAGGTTTTCTTCTTGATAAATCTTTTAAGAAATCTTCTTCTACAATATCTATTCCTGGTGGACATCCATCAAGTACAACACCGACTCCAGACCCATGAGATTCTCCATAAATTGAAATTTTAAAGATATTTCCAAAAGTATTCATAATTATTTTTCCTCCAATATATAAATTTTAAAATTTATGTAAAAGACTTTATTTCTATAATTTGTTTTCGTATCATAATTGCTGCAGCTATAGATGCTAAAAGATCAGCTATAGGAAAAGATATTATTATACCTAAAAGTCCATAAATATTTGGGAGTATACAGAGCAAAGGGAATAAAAATATTACCTGCCTAGACAGTGATAAAAATAACGCTGGTTTTACCTTTCCAATAGCTTGAAAAAAAGTAACTCCTATTATTTGAAAACCAATAAATGGAAATATCAAAACGATAATTCTCATAAAAGGTGTACCTAAATTTAAAAATTCAGCATCAGTTGTAAAAACAGCTAAACTTAATCTAGGAAATATCTCTATAAAAATAGTCCATATCATAAAGTAAATAAAACTCCACAAAATACTTGTTTTAACTACTTGTATAACTCTTTTGTAATTTTTAGCTCCATAATTAAATCCAATAATTGGCTGTGCACCGTGAGCAATACCAAAAGATGGTATAAGTATAAACATTAAAAGTTTGTTTATTGTGCTAAATAATGCTATAGCTATAGAGCCTCCATGTTTATTGAGTAATATGTTTAAAAATACAATTATAAAAGATCCTGCTACATTTCTAAAAAAAGAAGGGGAGCCAACAGTAAATATTTCTCGTGCAACTTTATAGTCAAATTTGAGCTTTTTTATAGAAAACTTGAGCTGAGTTTTAGAAAATAGAAAATAAAAAAGCAAAATAATGAAAGAAACAATTTGTCCTATAATTGTTGCTAGAGCAGCACCTTTTACACCTAGCTTTAGTCCAAATATAAAAATGGGATCTAATAAAATATTTGTAATTGCTCCAGCTAGCATTATTATCATAGACATCTTAGCATTTCCTTCAGCTCTTACAATGTTATTAGCTAGCATAGCATATGACATAAATGGAATTCCTAGTAAGATAATTTGTATGTATTCTTTAGCGTAGTCAAAGAGATCTTCATTTCCTCCAAATGCTATAATAACCTGATCTAAAAAAGAGTAAAAAAATGTCATGATTATAATAGAAGTAAATAAGATTAGTGCAAATGATGTTGCAACAGATGTTTCTACCTTGTGGTATTGTTTAGATCCAAAAGCTCTAGATACAATTGAAGCACATCCAGGTCCTATTGTTAATGCAACTCCTATGGCGATAGTTTGAATAGGTAGTACTATACCTAAAGCTCCTAAAGCGTGAGTCCCTACTCCTCTACCTACACAAATTGTATCTACTAGATTATATAAAGCGTTAACCAACAAACCTATAGCAGAAGGAGTTGATAGTTTTAATAATAGTTTATTTACTGGATCACTTTCAAGTGACTTTGAATGCTTATTCATTATAAAATACCTCTCAATTAAAAATAGAAACCTAGAAAATAAGTTTAATCTTGGTTTCTATACTTATACTTTAAACAAAACTAAAATAGTTTTCTATTACAGCCCGTGTTTATATCTGAAAAGATTATCATCGTTTAAAATTTCTATTTCTATAGGTACAATTCCTTGAGAAATAGAAGCGATTTTTTTAAAAGCAGCAGGGCTTAAGTCAATGACTCTTCCTGCAATATATGGGCCTCGATCATTTATTTTAACAGTAACTGATTTACCATTTTCTGGATTTATTGCCTTAACTATAGTCCCAAAAGGAAGGGTTTTATGTGCTGCAGTTAATTCGCTTACATTATATCTTTCACCACTAGCAGTTAATCTTCCATTGAAAAAGCCGCCATACCAAGAAGCTTTTCCTCTTAATGCATGACCTTTAGAGTACTTTGTTGTTAGGTTGTTACTTTCTATAACAGGAGGCCTTGACACTGTCTGAATAGCTAGTGCTACTTTTTTTTCTTTTATATAGTCTGTGTATAACTTGCTTTTAACTTTAGACGTAGAAATAGAAAATAAAACTAATATAAAAAATATAGTTAATGTCTTTAGCATAGCTTCCTCTTTTCTTTATTAATTATAAAATTTTATAAAATAAATAATACAATATTTTTCATATTGTATTATAAAATGCAGAAAATGTAAAGAAATATAGTATATATACATGATAAATATGATATTTTTAATTTGAAATAAACTATTAAGTATGAACATTGATTTTTACTATTAAATGTGATATCTTGTATTATATAAAATGAAAAAAGGTGGTATTATGTTATATCCATTAAAATTTGAAAAAGTGTTTAAAGAAAAAATATGGGGTGGAAGAGCATTTGAAAAGTGTTTAAACATGGAACTTCCAAATGAAAAAAAGTATGGAGAATCTTGGGAGGTGTCATCTCATAAAAATGGAATGAGTATAGTGTCTCAAGGAAAATTAGCTGGAAAAACTCTACAAGAATTATTAACAACATATAAGGAAAAGCTAGTTGGTAAAGATGTTTACTTAAAATGTAAAAATAAATTTCCAATTTTAATTAAATACCTTGATGTAAATGATAAACTTTCAGTTCAAGTACATCCTAGTGATAAATATGCTTATGAAATTGAAAAAGAACCTGGTAAGTCAGAATGTTGGTATATAATGGGAGCTAGCGATGATGCAAAATTAATTTTAGGAATTAATAAAGGTATAAATAAAGAGGAATTTGAAAAAAAAATAAAATCTGATGACTTTTTCAGTGTATTTAATGTCATAAATATAAAGAAAGGTGATTTTATAAATTTAAAGCCTGGATTAGTACATGCAAGTATAGAAGGAAGTGTTTTATTTTGTGAAACGCAGCAAAACTCAGATACAACATATAGGTTATATGATTTTGACAGATTAGTTAATGGAAAACCAAGAGAGCTGCATATTGATAAAGCTCTTGATGTAATAGATTTTGAAATGGTACCTGAGATTTCAACAAATGAATCTAGAAAAAAAATAGATTGCGGAACATACTCATATGAGGAATTAATAAGAGGAAGTTATTTTAATTTAGACAAACTCAACATAAAAGATAGATATTTAGAAAAAGAAATAAAACATTTTAATATTTATTCAATAATTTCTGGAAATGGTATAATGAAATATAATAATGAAATTTATAGAGTTTTTAAAGGAGAGACATGGTTTATCCCAGCTAATATTCAAGTAGAGCTAAGTGGAACCTTAGAGATAATAAAAAGTTATTACTAATAGTAGAGGTGATATAATGATAATTGGAGGAATAGAGGCTGGAGGAACAAAATTTGTTTGTGCAGTTGGTGATGAAAAAGGCAATATAAAGGAGAGAATATCTTTTCTCACAACAACTCCAGAGGAAACAATGAAAAGAGTAATTGAGTTTTATAAAAATAAAGATATAGAAGCTTTAGGAGTAGCATCATTTGGGCCAATTGATCCAGATGTAAATTCATTGACATATGGGTACATAACTACTACACCAAAACCTTATTGGAGCAATTATAATATTGTTGGAGAGCTAGAAAAGTATTTCGATATACCAATTACTTTTGACACAGATGTAAATGGAGCTGCTTTAGGTGAAGTGAAATGGGGGGCAGCTAAAGAGGTAGAAAATTGCATATATTTGACTGTTGGAACTGGAATTGGAGGAGGAATATATACAGATGGTGTATTAGTGCATGGTTTATTACACCCTGAAATGGGCCATATCCAGATAAGAAGGCATCCAGATGATACTTTTGAAGGAAGTTGCCCATATCATAAAGATTGCTTGGAAGGTATGGCAAGTGGACCAGCTATTGAAAAAAGATGGGGAAAAAAAGCTATTGATTTGTCAAATGATACTAAGGTGTGGGAAATAGAGTCTTATTATCTTGCACAAGCGTTAGTTAACTATATACTGATTCTTTCTCCAAAAAAAATAATTTTAGGAGGGGGAGTTATGAAACAAAGTCAGCTCTTTCCACTTATTAGAAAACAAGTATTAAAGCTATTAAATAACTATGTTGACAAAGATGAGATAATAAAAGATATAGATAGTTACATTGTAAATCCTAAATTAAAAGATAATGCAGGTATAACGGGGGCTATTGCTTTGGCTTTAAGAGGTATATAGTTTATCTTTAAGGGAGTGGGGAATGATAAATTTTAAAATAAATGAAGATTTGTGTATAAAATGTAACTTATGTGGAATAGATTGTCCACTAAATATAATAGAGTGGGCGTCAAGCAGTGAATTTCCATACATAAAAAATGAAAATGAAAAAAAATGCATAAAATGTCAGCATTGTCTAGCTATATGTCCAAAGGGAGCATTATCAATTTTAGGAAAAAACCCTAAAGATAGTGTACATTTAGAATATCCAGAAATTGAAAAAATAAAAAACCTTATGAAAGGTAGAAGGTCAATAAGAAAATTTAAATCTGAAAATATTCCAGATGATGTTTTAACTAATATACTATCAACAGCTATACATGCGCCAACTAGTAATAATTCTAGAAAAGTACATTATTTTTTAATTAAAAATAGAACTGTATTTAATACGCTTAAAGAAAAATGGTATAACCAGCTTAGTAATATATATAAAGAAATGGAAAAATCTAATAATTATTATGAATTAGTCAAAGAAATGCTGCATGCTAAAGAAAAAAATGAAGATATATTCTTTAAAAACGCCCCTCATATGTTAGTAGTGACCAATGAATTTGCAAAGTCAGGAAATATTAATTCAATTATAAATTTGTCTTACGTTGACTTGCTTGCTCAAAATATGGGGATAGGCACTTTGTGGGTTGATCTAAGATATATTTTTGATTTGATTCCAGATATAAAAAAAGACCTAAAAATACCTGAAGATCATATATATGGATTTGCCTTACTTTTAGGTAAAGCAAAATATGGACATGTCCGTGGAGTTCAGCGAGAAAGTGATCTAAAAGTAAAAGTTATAAAATGATGTAGAAATAAATTTTGAAAGAGCTGAAAAAATGCTCTTTTTTCTCTATATTTTATAAAACTTCAAGTGTAAGGAAGCTACCTAGCATGCAGAAAACTTATAGCAAAGGGAGACGTGAGATGGCAAGTTTATTTATTGTTCCAACTCCAATTGGAAACTTAGAAGACATATCAATAAGAGCCTTAAAAACTTTGGAACAGTGTGATATTATTGCTGCAGAAGACACTAGAACAACATTAAAGCTATTAAATCATTTCAATATAAAAAAAACGACTATTTCTTATCATAGACATAATGAAAATACTAAAAAAAGAAATTTTGCAAAAATAGAAAATGAAGATAAAAATATTGCACTAGTAACAGATGCAGGAACTCCATGTATTTCAGATCCAGGCTATGAACTAGTTAAAGAGGCTAGAGAAAAAAACATTGATGTAATAGGAATCTCTGGAGCATCAGCACTCAGTATTGCTTTATCTGTTGCGGGCTTAGATACAAGTACTTTTGCATTTTACGGATTTTTACCTAAGAAAAATGCTTTGTTTATAAAGAAGCTAAAAGAAGTTTTAGACGCTCCAGTAAAAACAGTGGTACTTTATGAATCTCCTAAAAGAATAGAAAAACTATTAGAGGCTATAAATGATATTAATTCAGAAGTTAAAGCATGTCTTTGTAATGATTTAACAAAGTATTATGAGAGAATATATTTTGGAAATATAAAAGATATACTTAAAGAAGTAAGTAAAAATCCAAAAAAAGAAAAAGGGGAGTATACTATTGTTATTAATTTAAATAAAGATAAAGAAAAAAATGTAAGTAATAAAGATAAAAAAATAACACTTGAAGCATATCTAATAGAAGAAATGGTAAAAAATGATGTAAGTGTAAAAGAAGCTATAGCTATTGTTTCTAAGAAATATAAAATACAAAAAAAAGAAGTGTATGATGCTTCTTTATCTTTAAAAAGAGTTATAAAAAATATACTGTAAAACTTTATTAGTAATACTGTTTTATATTAACTATAATTTGTATAAAAATATTTTTATGATTCATATGGTTTCAATATGTAGAAAAATAGCAATAAAAAGATATATTTTAGGTGATGTAAGAGTTAGTTACATAAAATGGAGTGATATTAATGAATATAAAACAGTGGTTAGGAAAAGAAAATAAATTAGGTATAGATATATGGAAAAACAAATATAGATATGAAAATGAGTCTTTTACAGACTGGCTGGAACGAGTTGCAGGTAAAGATCAGGAAATTAAAGATACTATTTTTAATAAGGAATTTATTTTTGCAGGAAGGATACTTTCCAATAGAGGATTATATAAGCAAGGAAAAAAAGTGACCTATTCCAATTGCTATGTACTGCCAAAACCTGAAGACAATATAGAATCAATTTTTGAGACAGCAAAACAACTTGCAAAGACTTATTCTTATGGAGGAGGGTGTGGAGTAGATATATCTAATTTGCGTCCTAATGGAGCTAAAGTAAATAATGCAGCAAAAACAACAACTGGGGCAGTCTCTTTTATGAATTTATATAACTTAACTACAGAAATAATAGGACAACATGGTAGAAGAGGAGCTTTGATGTTATCAATTGATATAAAACATCCAGATATTGATGAATTTATAAAAATAAAATCAAATTTAGACAGTATGCAAAGAGCTAATATATCTATAAGAGTTAGTGATGAATTTATGAACGCTGTTGAAAATAAAAAACCTTTTTTAACTGAATTTAAAATAAAAAATTCTGAAGAGTGTATAAGAAGAGAAATTGACTCCTTATCTTTATTTAAGGAAATTTCTTATAAAAACTGGAATTATGCAGAACCAGGCATTTTATTTTGGGATAGAATTTCAAATTGGAACTTATTAAGTGAAGACCCACAATTTGAATATGCAGGAACAAACCCATGCGCAGAAGAACCTTTGCCTGCAGGTGGGTCTTGCTTGCTTGGCTCTATAATACTTCCTACTTTTGTAAAAGATGGTATTTTTGATTATGAAAAGCTAAAAAAAGTTATAAAAATATCTATTAGGGCCTTAAATGATGTGCTTGATGAAGGTCTTGATTTACACCCTTTAGAAATACAAAGAGAATCTGTAAAGGCTTGGAGGCAAATAGGGCTAGGTGTTTTAGGTGTAGGAGACATGCTTATAAGACTAGGCTTAAAGTATGGAAGTGCAGAGTCTTTTGAGGTTTGTGATTTTATATCAAAAACAATAATAGATAGTGCTTTAAAAGAAAGTGCTCTTTTATCAAAACAATATGGAAGCTACCCAAATTATAATTCTGAGTATGTGTTAAAATCGCCATTTTTAATTGAAAATTCTTCAAATGAAACTTATGATTTAATAAAAAAATATGGGCTTAGAAATTCACAGCTTTTAACTATTGCACCTACAGGAAGCATAGGAACAATGCTTGAAACTAGTACAGGGATAGAACCAAACTTTGCATTTTCTTATACTAGAAAAACAGAAAGTTTGCATAAAGAAGATAGATTTTACACTATTTACACGCCAATTGTAAAAGAATATATGGAAAAACATAATATTAAAAAGGAAAAAGACCTTCCTGACATATTTGTAACAGCGCAAAATTTGGATCCTTTTAATAGGGTGAAAATGCAAGGAGTCTGGCAAAAAAGAATTGATGCTAGCATATCTTCAACAATAAATTTAACCTCTAAGTCAACAGTTGAAGATGTAGAAAAGATATATATTGCAGCCTGGAAAGAAGGTCTTAAAGGAATTACAATTTATAGATCAGGTGGAGCAAGGGAAGGAATATTAAGTGTAAAAAAAACGAAAGATCTAGTAAGAGGAGATTTAAAGCCAATAGCTAAAGATACTGTATATTATCCAAAAAAGATACATATAGGATGTGGAAAATTGAAGCTAATGATAGGTTACTCTACATTAGAAAGAAGAATACAAGATCTTTATGTAATAAAAAGCGGTTTAGGTGGTTGTGAAAAAAATATACAATCTACAGTAATTTATATGTCTGGAATATTGAGACTTGGAGGAAATTTGTTTATGTTAGACAAAGCAATAGAGGGGATAAGTGGTTGTACTTCATTTGCTATGGCAAGATTTAATAAGGAAAAAAAGTTATCAAAAGGAAGTACGTGTTCTTCAGCTATATTGTACGCAATAAAAGAATTTGAAAAAAGTATGGATCTTAATGACTATGAAGTTGCTAAAAAAATGCAATTAATGGAACTTATAAAGAATGATAAAGATACTCATGAAAAAAAACTAATTATAAAATCTAAAGATAATAAGTTAATATGTAGTATATATCAAGAAAATTAGAAATTTCAAGGAATTATTCTTGTAGAACCTGTGGATATTCAAAATGTGATTAAGAATAAGTGAAAAAAGCTATGGCTATAGGCTATAGCTTTTTTTTATTAGAAATAAAATTAAATAATAGCTTTTAAAATAAAAAATATTTATGTTTGACTAAGTGTATATAAAAATAAATAAATTAAAATATAATAAAAATTTATTTGTAGAATTTAATTTTACAAATTCTTATTGACAAGCGCACAATTTTAATTGTACTAAAATGGAAATGAATATTTTACAAAAATTAATAATCAAAAATTGTAAAAAATAAATTTCCTTAAAAAGAATAGTAAACTTTTTTGTTGTGCGAATTTTTTAGTTAATACAGATCTCTTTTTTTGAGGTGAAATTTTAAAAAATTGACGATATTTTTGAAATTAAATTATGATTTTACAATATTTATTTATAGATAATAATAGTTTTTTTATAAAAACCAAAAACAAATAATTAAAATAAAAAAGATTTTATACATTAATGTATGCTTTTTTTTTTATTTCAAAATTTTGAATTTTTTGAATTAACCTTAATAAAAAAGTAGTAAAAAGTAAAAAAATGTTGTCAATAATTTTTTTTTTACTTTTTAAAAAAAAAACTAAAAATTCAATGTTAATAAAAATAAAATAAGTTATTTTTGTAAAAAGAACATTAAATTTGTACAAAATTTTATATAAGAAACGTTATACATTTAAAATTTTCAATTGATAATATTCATTTAATAATATTAAGTAGCTTTCAAAGCCTCTACAACTTCTACAAATAACAACAAAGGAGGGACTATGTATGATTAAACTTTCTATTTGTAAACATTATTTGGACAACTTTTTTGTCCAATTTTTATTTCGACACTTCTGTGTGTTAAAAAATGATTTTGCAAAAAACCTCTGATATCCCTATATTCAAATGAATAATATTCAATTAATTGTAACTCTAAATTTTACGCTATCTCTCAAAGCTTTATAACATATTATAAATTGAGGGATTGAATTTACACTTATAAATATTATTTAAGCAGGTTTTTATTAAAGATTTAGAAAATTATATAGCTTTTGTATTTTCAAGGAGGCAAAAATGGGTATACCTATTAATAAAAAAAATTTTATATTTAAGGAGATTAATGTGAAAAGCAAAAAAATTATTTATCTAATATTAATGCTATGTGTATTTTTTATAGGACAAATAATTTTAGGAGATGATTTTGGAGATGCACCAGAAAGTTATAGCACATTATTAGCAGATGATGGTCCAAGACACGTTAATGATGGTGTCAATTTTTTAGGAGAAAGAATAACAGATGATACAGATGGGTTTTCTAACGGAATAGATGAAAGTGAAAATGCCACAGATGACGACGGAGACGATGGAGTAAACTTAGGTGGAGTGTCATTACAAGGCCAAAAACTTTTAATAGGGGAAACAATTCCACTAGAAATAAGCGTATCAGGTAATGGAGGAGTTTTAAGTGCTTGGATAGATTTTAATGGAAATGGTAGATTTGATACAGGTGAGCAAGTAATAGATGATGAGTTAATCTTTGGAGGTTCAAGAACAATAAATATTGAAATACCTTCATCACAAACCCCAAGAGTAACTTATGCAAGATTTAGGTATTGTACCTCAACAGATGAGTGTAATGTCCCTATAGGATTAGCTTCAAGTGGAGAGGTAGAAGATTATGAAATATCTTTAATTGAAGACATAGACTATGGAGATGCC
>JAQGDQ010000417.1:12500-203588 GCA_030141605.1 Tubiluchus corallicola | reverse complement strand
CAAAGGATTTCCTTCAGCACTTTTAATGGATAAAATTCTGTTCTTTTATTTGCCTATAATCGCATTATCAATATTATACACAATAATATGGAAGGCTGCACGGAGGCAAGTGTTGAGAATTCATCAAGAAAATCCACAGTCTAGTGTAAAGGTGGCAGAAATGAAAGCAACAAAGATGTTGCTTGTAACCACTGTTGTATTCTTCGTTTGCTGGGGACCTAATTTCATAATTGCACAAGCAGGTCCTGCAGATAACATCGTAAACATCTTCAGCCTTTGGCTTGGCTTATGCAACAGTTTTGCCAATCCAATTATCTATGCTGTAATGAATACCAAGTTTAGAACAGCTTTCAAGAAAATCTGCTTGTGCAGATAAAGATTAATCTGATATACTTGTGTGTATGCAAACTATCTTCTACCTTTGGCTTGGCTTATGCAATAGTTTTGCCAATCCAATTATCCATGCTGTAATGAATAACAAGTTTAGAAGAGCATTGAAGAAAATCTGCTTGTACAGATAAGGATTAGTCTGACGAACTTGTGTGTATGCAAACTATCTTCTACCTTTGGCTTGGCTTATGCAATAGTCTTGCCAATCCAATTATCCATGCTGCAGTGAATAACAAGTTAAGAACAGCTTTCAAGAAAATCTGCTTGTGCAGATAAAGATTAATCTGATGTGCTTGTGTATATGCAAACTATCTTCTACCTTTGGCTTGGCTTATGCAATAGCTTTACCAATCCAATTATCCATACTGTAATGAAAAACAAGTTTAGAACAGCTTTCAAGAAAATCTGCTTGTGCAGATAAAGATTAACCTGATGTACTTGTGTGTATGCAAACTATTTTCTACCTTTGGCTTGGCTTATGCAATAGTTTTGCCAATCCAATTATTCATGCTGTAATGAAAAACAAGTTTAGAACAGCTTTCAAGAAAATCTGCTTGTGCAGATAAAGATTAATCTGATGTACTTGTGTGTATGCAAACTATTTTCTACCTTTGGCTTGGCTTATGCAATAGTTTTGCCAATCCAATTATTCATGCTGTAATGAAAAACAAGTTTAGAACAGCTTTCAAGAAAATCTGCTTGTGCAGATAAAGATTAATCTGATGTACTTGTGTGTATGCAAACTATTTTCTACCTTTGGCTTGGCTTATGCAATAGTTTTGCCAATCCAATTATTCATGCTGTAATGAAAAACAAGTTTAGAACAGCTTTCAAGAAAATCTGCTTGTGCAGATAAAGATTAATCTGATGTACTTGTGTGTATGCAAACTATTTTCTACCTTTGGCTTGGCTTATGCAATAGTTTTGCCAATCCAATTATTCATGCTGTAATGAAAAACAAGTTTAGAACAGCTTTCAAGAAAATCTGCTTGTGCAGATAAAGATTAATCTGATGTACTTGTGTGTATGCAAACTATTTTCTACCTTTGGCTTGGCTTATGCAATAGTTTTGCCAATCCAATTATTCATGCTGTAATGAAAAACAAGTTTAGAACAGCTTTCAAGAAAATCTGCTTGTGCAGATAAAGATTAATCTGATGTACTTGTGTGTATGCAAACTATTTTCTACCTTTGGCTTGGCTTATGCAATAGCTTTACCAATCCAATTATCCATACTGTAATGAAAAACAAGTTTAGAACAGCTTTCAAGAAAATCTGCTTGTGCAGATAAAGATTAACCTGATGTACTTGTGTGTATGCAAACTATTTTCTACCTTTGGCTTGGCTTATGCAATAGTTTTGCCAATCCAATTATTCATGCTGTAATGAAAAACAAGTTTAGAACAGCTTTCAAGAAAATCTGCTTGTGCAGATAAAGATTAATCTGATGTACTTGTGTGTATGCAAACTATCTCCTACATTTGGCTTGACTTATACAATAGTTTTGCCAATCCAATTATCTATGCTGTAATGAATAGCATGTTTAGAAAAGCTTTCAAGAAAATCTGTTTGTGCAGATAAAAAGTAAAGAGATTTACTTATGTATATGCCAGGATTGCTTAACCAACAAAAAATACATCGATATCATGGCAACAAAAAAACTGAAACACATTAGCTGAATGTTTTACAGGCAAAGCCATTAAGGGAAAACATTACTCTGTTCAGAAACAACAGGTGTAATTGCAATAAATAATGCAGTAAAGGCATTATACATCAGCGTACAGGTATTGTGAAAATAAAGACCAATAACATATTTACACAGGTGGTGTCTTTCAGAGAACGAACTCATTTGAGAAGTTCTCTTTAGTATCTTCTTGGTTCTGGTGACTGACAAGATACAAAAATTTCAAAACATCGAACAAGTTTTTGCTTAATCGTAGTCTACTTAAATGTTGTCCAATGGACAAGTGTGAAAGCATTTACCAGTGTGTGGGCTTCTACTTTAATGTTGTCCAATGGACAAGTGTGACAGCATTTACCAGTTTGTGGGCTTCTACTTTAATGTTGTCCAATGGACAAGTGTGACAGCATTTACCAGTTTGTTTGCTTCTACTTTAAGGTTTTCCAATGGACAAGTGTGAAAGCATTTACTGGTTTGTGGGTTTCTACTTTAATGTTGTCCAATGGACAAGTGTGAAAGCATTTACCAGCTTGTGGGCTTCTACTTTATGTTGTCCAATGGACAAGTGTGAAAGCATTTACCAGTTTGTGGGCTTTTAGAATTTCCATCTGGCATGGGGCTTTCAGTTGAATGGGTTTACCGTCAGTCGAATGTACAGCAGATATTAAGCTATTAGCTGTTTCCAGTGTGAAGCAAGAAGAAGAACAGGGCGAGTAGTTTAGGAGTCGCCAGACTAGAATTCTTTCACCCATCTGGGATTTTTTGGAGTTGGAATCTTTGAAACCTTCCGGGTGAGATTTTGTGATTTGTCATAACTTCAGAGCACAGCATGCATTTTTGGGTTATTTATTCCTTCGTTTAGTAAAAAAACTCCCAGAATGTAGTCACAGTTACCACTTGAACGTTCCACTTACCCTAACAATGTACTGCAATCGTTAAATTTTTGAAATTGAAGCTTAACAAAACTTTGAGCAAATCTTTTATAAATCTGGATTTGAACCAGCTATCTTTAATGTGTAGGTTTAATGCCGTCACCAGACAATCTCTTGCGATCAGTCTTTGTTCTAGTCTAATTCCAGACAGGACAATTCATTTTAAAGTATTAAGGCACACCTGCTGTAATTAATAAGCAAATGAGATTTTTTGTGTACTTGATTTAGTGCCTAGGATAATCCGTAATAAATTATTGCACACTAAGGTGTGCCTTAAGGTCCTGCGATACATGCAAATCTTCTTTTTCACAAACAGTTTATTTATTTGTTTTTATTCTTCATTATGACACCCAATAACTAAAAGACCTCAATACCAAAAGTCACGAAACTTGAAGGGTAGACATCTGGTGTAGGGGCTCAGATGGTGACATATAGTGACGTTTGACATTTGACCACAAAAGCTACGTATAACTAATGCAACAGAAAAGTAAACAGACTCTAATGTGCTCCAGGCAATATTGTTTGTTTCATACGTGACACACGGTTTTTAATGAACAGAGCAATAAAGTCTCTATTTGATGGTAAATAGAAATGTCGTCATGTCTGTTGCATTTGATAGACAGTAAGTGATCTGTAAACGAAGCCTTCACTTAGTATATAACACACCACTAATTGTTAAGATCTTGTTCCATGCAGCTCAGAGCTTTTTTCATTAGGCTAAAACAGAGTCCATTGCGTAGACATGCAAACTCGATCTCTCTTAAACTTTCATCAAAAACATGTAAAATGTGGTATTTGTACACTAAAAAATACATTGTGTGGTACTTTATAAAAGAGAACTGTTTGAGGTACCTAGGATGATAGACTAGTGCATTATCGAATTAAACATGGCTCTTAACTTTTGCATGTATGATGGATAATTGTACAGCAAATGCGACCGGAGAAGCAGAGGTGAAAAACTTGCATATTTGGCAAATTGTTTTATACTTGTTTGTGGTCACTGCTTTTGCTGTGATTGCTGGCAACACGTTAATTCTTGTCGCAGTTTACAAGTACGAGCAGCTGCGAACGAAAATGAATGCTCTGAAAGTGAATAAACAGACACTAATGTGCTCCAGACAATGCTGTTTCATACATGACACACCTTTTCTAGTGAACAGAGCAACAAAGACTCTATTTGATGGTAAATAGAAATGTTGTCATGGCTGTTGCATTTGATAAACAGTAAATGATCTGTCAACGCAGGCTTCACTTAGTATATAATACACCACTAATTGTTAAAATCCTGTTCTATGCAGCTCAGACCTATTTTCGTTAGGCTAAAACAGAATCCAATGCATAGACATGCAAACTCGATCTCTCTGTAAATGTTCATCAAAAACATGTAAAATGTGGTATTTGTATATTGGAATATTGTGTGTAGAGAACTGTGCAAAATACAATTAGAGGGCAGTTAACATGCGTGTATGATGGATAATTTTACGGCAAATGCGACTGGACAAGCAGAGGTGAAAAACTTGCATATTTGGCAAATTGCTTTATACTTGTTTGTGGTCACTGCTTTCATTGTGATTGCTGGCAACATGTTAATTCTTGTCGCAGTTTACAAGTACGAGCAGCTGCGAACGAAAATGAATGCTCTGATCGTGTCACTAGCCGTGGTGGATTTGTTGGTTGGAGAAATAATGCCTTTGCAAGTAATTCGCTTGAGACTAGCTAACGAAATTTTAAGACATGTCATTCGCTTCACCATGACGCTTTTGACAAATGTGAGCATAATGCACCTATGCATTATAGCTGTGGAAAGATATTTGGCTATTTTACATCCCTATAAGTACAACATCTACATCACGGGGAGGATGATAGCTGCTTTCATTTGTGCTACTTGGCTTCTTGGGTTTGCTGCAGCCTATTTAATCATATCACTAAACTTGAAAGGATTTCATTCAGTGTTTCTAATGGATAAAATTCTGTTCTTGTATTTGCCTGTAATCATACTATCAGTGTTATACACAATAATATGGAAGGCTGCACGGAGGCAAGTGTTGAGAATTCGGCAAGAAAATCCACAGTCTAGTGTAAAGGTGTCAGAAATGAAAGCAACAAAGATGTTACTTGTGAGCACTGTTGTATTCTTCATTTGCTGGGGGCCTAATTTCATAATAAGAAAACCAGGTTCGGCAAATAGCACTCTGAATTTTTTCTTCTGCATTTGGTTTGGATATTGCAACAGTTTTGCCAATCCAATCATCTATGCTGCAATGAATAGCAAGTTTAGAAAAGCATTCAAAAAAATCTGTTTGTGCAGATAAAAACTAAAGAGATTTACTTATGTATATGCCAGTATTGTTTAACCAACAAAAAATACATCGATATCATGGCTACAAAAAAACTGAAACACATTAGCCGAATGTTTTACAGCCATAGCCATTAAGGGAAACGTTACTGTGATCAGGAACAACAGGTGTAATTGCAGTAAATAATGCAGTAAAGGCATTATACATCAGCATACAGGTATTGTGAAAATAAAGACCAATAACATATTCACACTTGTGGTCTCATTCAAAGAACGAACTCATTTGAGAGGTTCTCTTTAGTATCTTCTTGGCTCTGGTAACTGACAAGATACAAAAAGTTCAAAACATCAAACAAGCTTTTGCTTAATCGTAGTCTACTTAAATGTTGTCCAATGGACAAGTGTGAAAGCGTTTGCCAGTTTGTGGGCTTCTACTTTAATGTTGTCCATTGGACAAGTGTGAAAGCATTTACTGGTTTGTGTGCTTCTACTTTAATGTTGTCCAATTAACAAGTGTGAAAGCGTTTGCCAGCTTGTGGGCTTCTACTTTAATGTTGTCCAGTGGACAAGTGTGAAAGCATTTACCAGTTTGTGGGCTTTTAAAATTTCCCCTTGGCATGGGGCTTTCAGTTGAATGAGTTTACCATCAGTCGAATGTTCAGCGGATATTAAGCTATTAGCTGTTTCCAGCGTGAAGCAAGAAGAAGAACAAGGCAAGTAGTTTAGGAGTCACCAGTCTAGAATTTTTTCACCCATCTGGGATTTTTTGGAGTTCGAATCTTTTAAAACTTCCGGGTGAGATTTTGTGATTTGTCATAACTTCAGAGCACAGCATGCATTTTTGGGTTATTTATTCCTTCGTTTAGTAAAAAACTCCCAGAATGTAGTCACAGTTACCACTTGAACGTTCCACTTGCCCTAACAATGTACTGCAATCGTTAAATTTTTGAACTCGAAGCTTAACAAAACTTTGAGCAAATCTTTTATAAACCTGGATTTGAACCAGCTATCTTTAATGTGTAAGTTTAATGCCATCACCAGACAATCTCTTGCGATCAGTCTTTGTTTTAGTGTAATGCCAGACAGGACAATTCATTTTAAAGTATTAAGGCATACCTGCTGTAATTAATAAGCAAATGAGTTTTTTTTTGTGCAATTGATTTAGCACCTAGGATAATCCATAATAAATTATTGCATACTCAGGTGTGCCTTAAGGTCATGCGAATCTTCTTTTTCACAAACAGTTTATTTATTTGTTTTTATTCTCCACTATGACACTCAATAACTAAAAAAACCCAATACGTAGAGTCCCAAAACTTGAAGGGTAGACATCTGGTGTAGGGGCTCAGATGGTGACACATCATGACGTTTGACATTTGACCACAAAAGCTACGTATAACTAATGTAACAGAAAAATAAACAGACACTAATGTGCTCCAGACAATGCTGTTTCATACATGACACACCTTTTCTAGTGAACAGAGCAACAAAGACTCTATTTGATGGTAAATAGAAATGTTGTCATTGCTGTTGCATTTGATAAACAGTAAATGATCTGTCAGCGCAGGCTTCACTTAGTATATAACACACCACTAATTGTTAAGATCCTGTTCCATGCATCTCAGAGCTTTTTTCATTAGGCTAAAACAGAGTCCAATGCATAGACATGCAAAGTTGATCTCTCTTAAACGTTCATCAAAAACATGTAAAATGTGGTATTTGTACAGTAAAAAATACATTGTATGGCACTTTATATAAGAGAACTGTTTGAGGTACCTAGGATGATGGACTAGTGCATTATCGAATTAAACATGGCCCTTAACTTATGCGTGTGTGATGGATAATTTTACAGCAAATGCGACTGGACAAGCAGAGGTGAAAAACTTGCATATTTGGCAAATTGCTTTATACTTGTTTGTGGTCCCTGCTTTTGCTGTGATTGCTGGCAACACGTTAATTCTTGTCGCAGTTTACAAGTACGAGCAGCTGCGAACGAAAATGAATGCTCTGAAAGTGAATAAACAGACACTAATGTGCTCCAGACAATGCTGTTTCATACATGACACACCTTTTCTAGTGAACAGAGCAACAAAGACTCTATTTGATGGTAAATAGAAATGTTGTCATGGCTGTTGCATTTGATAAACAGTAAATGATCTGTCAACGCAGGCTTCACTTAGTATATAATACACCACTAATTGTTAAAATCCTGTTCTATGCAGCTCAGACCTATTTTCGTTAGGCTAAAACAGAATCCAATGCATAGACATGCAAACTCGATCTCTCTGTAAATGTTCATCAAAAACATGTAAAATGTGGTATTTGTATATTGGAATATTGTGTGTAGAGAACTGTGCAAAATACAATTAGAGGGCAGTTAACATGCGTGTATGATGGATAATTTTACGGCAAATGCGACTGGACAAGCAGAGGTGAAAAACTTGCATATTTGGCAAATTGCTTTATACTTGTTTGTGGTCACTGCTTTCATTGTGATTGCTGGCAACATGTTAATTCTTGTCGCAGTTTACAAGTACGAGCAGCTGCGAACGAAAATGAATGCTCTGATCGTGTCACTAGCCGTGGTGGATTTGTTGGTTGGAGAAATAATGCCTTTGCAAGTAATTCGCTTGAGACTAGCTAACGAAATTTTAAGACATGTCATTCGCTTCACCATGACGCTTTTGACAAATGTGAGCATAATGCACCTATGCATTATAGCTGTGGAAAGATATTTGGCTATTTTACATCCCTATAAGTACAACATCTACATCACGGGGAGGATGATAGCTGCTTTCATTTGTGCTACTTGGCTTCTTGGGTTTGCTGCAGCCTATTTAATCATGGCACTAAACTTGAAAGGATTTCATTCAGTGTTTCTAATGGATAAAATTCTGTTCTTTTATTTGCCTGTAATCATGCTATCAGTGTTATACACAATAATATGGAAGGCTGCACGGAGGCAAGTGTTGAGAATTCGGCAAGAAAATCCACAGTCTAGTGTAAAGGTGTCAGAAATGAAAGCAACAAAGATGTTACTTGTGAGCACTGTTGTATTCTTCATTTGCTGGGGGCCTAATTTCATAATAAGAAAACCAGATTCGGCAAATAGCACTCTGAATTTTTTCTTCTGCATTTGGTTTGGATATTGCAACAGTTTTGCCAATCCAATCATCTATGCTGCAATGAATAGCAAGTTTAGAAAAGCATTCAAAAAAATCTGTTTGTGCAGATAAAAACTAAAGAGATTTACTTATGTATATGCCAGTATTGTTTAACCAACAAAAAATACATCGATATCATGGCTACAAAAAAACTGAAACACATTAGCCGAATGTTTTACAGCCATAGCCATTAAGGGAAACGTTACTGTGATCAGGAACAACAGGTGTAATTGCAGTAAATAATGCAGTAAAGGCATTATACATCAGCATACATGTATTGTGAAAATAAAGACCAATAACATATTCACACTTGTGGTCTCATTCAAAGAACGAACTCATTTGAGAGGTTCTCTTTAGTATCTTCTTGGCTCTGGTAACTGACAAGATACAAAAAGTTCAAAACATCAAACAAGCTTTTGCTTAATCGTAGTCTACTTAAATGTTGTCCAATGGACAAGTGTGAAAGCGTTTGCCAGTTTGTGGGCTTCTACTTTAATGTTGTCCATTGGACAAGTGTGAAAGCATTTACTGGTTTGTGTGCTTCTACTTTAATGTTGTCCAATTAACAAGTGTGAAAGCGTTTGCCAGCTTGTGGGCTTCTACTTTAATGTTGTCCAGTGGACAAGTGTGAAAGCATTTACCAGTTTGTGGGCTTTTAAAATTTCCCCTTGGCATGGGGCTTTCAGTTGAATGAGTTTACCATCAGTCGAATGTTCAGCGGATATTAAGCTATTAGCTGTTTCCAGCGTGAAGCAAGAAGAAGAACAAGGCAAGTAGTTTAGGAGTCACCAGTCTAGAATTTTTTCACCCATCTGGGATTTTTTGGAGTTCGAATCTTTTAAAACTTCCGGGTGAGATTTTGTGATTTGTCATAACTTCAGAGCACAGCATGCATTTTTGGGTTATTTATTCCTTCGTTTAGTAAAAAACTCCCAGAATGTAGTCACAGTTACCACTTGAACGTTCCACTTGCCCTAACAATGTACTGCAATCGTTAAATTTTTGAACTCGAAGCTTAACAAAACTTTGAGCAAATCTTTTATAAACCTGGATTTGAACCAGCTATCTTTAATGTGTAAGTTTAATGCCATCACCAGACAATCTCTTGCGATCAGTCTTTGTTTTAGTGTAATGCCAGACAGGACAATTCATTTTAAAGTATTAAGGCATACCTGCTGTAATTAATAAGCAAATGAGTTTTTTTTTGTGCAATTGATTTAGCACCTAGGATAATCCATAATAAATTATTGCATACTCAGGTGTGCCTTAAGGTCATGCGAATCTTCTTTTTCACAAACAGTTTATTTATTTGTTTTTATTCTCCACTATGACACTCAATAACTAAAAAAACCCAATACGTAGAGTCCCAAAACTTGAAGGGTAGACATCTGGTGTAGGGGCTCAGATGGTGACACATCATGACGTTTGACATTTGACCACAAAAGCTATGTATAACTAATGTAACAGAAAAATAAACAGACACTAATGTGCTCCAGACAATGCTGTTTCATACATGACACACCTTTTCTAGTGAACAGAGCAACAAAGACTCTATTTGATGGTAAATAGAAATGTTGTCATTGCTGTTGCATTTGATAAACAGTAAATGATCTGTCAGCGCAGGCTTCACTTAGTATATAACACACCACTAATTGTTAAGATCCTGTTCCATGCATCTCAGAGCTTTTTTCATTAGGCTAAAACAGAGTCCAATGCATAGACATGCAAAGTTGATCTCTCTTAAACGTTCATCAAAAACATGTAAAATGTGGTATTTGTACAGTAAAAAATACATTGTATGGCACTTTATATAAGAGAACTGTTTGAGGTACCTAGGATGATGGACTAGTGCATTATCGAATTAAACATGGCCCTTAACTTATGCGTGTGTGATGGATAATTTTACGGCAAATGCGACTGGACAAGCAGAGGTGAAAAACTTGCATATTTGGCAAATTGCTTTATACTTGTTTGTGGTCCCTGCTTTTGCTGTGATTGCTGGCAACAAGTTAATTCTTGTCGCAGTTTACAAGTACGAGCAGCTGCGAACGAAAATGAATGCTCTGATCGTGTCACTAGCCGTGGTGGATTTGTTGGTTGGAGTAATGATGCCTTTGGAAGCAATTTGTGGGAGACTAGCTAACGAAATTTTAAGACATGTCATTCGCTTCACCATGATGTTTTTGACAAATGTGAGCATAATGCATCTATGCATCATAGCTGTGGAAAGATATTTGGCTATTTTACATCCCTATAAGTACAACATTTATGTCACGGGGAGGATGATAGCTGCTTTTATTTGTGCTACTTGGCTTCTTGGGTTTGCTGCAGCCTATTTAATCATGGCACTAGGCATGAAAGGATTTCATTCAGTTGTTCTAGTGGACAACATTTTGTTCTTCTATTTGCCTCTGATCATACTGTCAGTACTGTACACAATAATATGGAAGGCTGCACGGAAGCAAGTGTTGAGAATTCATCAAGAAAATCCACAGGCTAGTGTAAAGGTGGCAGAAATGAAAGCAACAAAGATGTTACTTGTGACCACTCTTGTGTTCTTCATTTGCTGGGGGCCTCTTTTCATAATTAGAAATCCAGATTCAGCAAATAGTGCTCTGAATTATTTCTTCTACATTTGGTTTGGATACTGCAACAGTTTCGCCAACCCAATCATCTATGCTGCAATGAATAACAAGTTTAGAAAAGCTTTCAAAAAAATCTGTTTGTGCAGATAAAAACTAAATAGATGTGCTTTGTATATGCTAGTCACTGTGTTATCAACAAAATTTCACTGAATTTTTTACTTCGAAAATGGAAACACACGTAGCCGAATATTTCGTAAACAAAGCCATTACTAGAGAACATTACTGTGATTATAAATAACAGATGTAAAAGCAAGCAACAATGTACAGGTATCGTGAAACAATGACGAACAATACCTCTTGTGATGTCATTCAAAGGCCAAATTCAGACGAGCTTACCAACAATACTTCCCACTTACACCTACATGCTTGATTAAATGTGTTATAAACAGGTGGGAACTTAGTATCTGTGCAGTGAAAAAGTAATTAACCTGCAACATTTTAAAGTAGTGAGTTACACAACGTGTCCAGGATAAGTGACTACTGATCAAATAAGACATCTAACTTCCCCACATAATGTTAAATTGTACAGTAAATCTCACAGATCAAGCAGAGCAGAGAGACCGAATTATTTTATGTTTGTACCTGTTTACTGCTGTGGCTATAATTGCTGTCAACACGTTAATTCTCATCTCAGTTTACAAGTACATGCAGCTGCAGACAACAATGAATGCACTGATCGTGTCACTAGTTGTGACTTGCAAATCGGAATAATAATGCCTTTGTCGATAATTTGTTTAAAATTAGCTAACAAAATTTTCAGTCAGGTCAATAGGTCCACCATGATGCCTTTGACAAGTGTGAGCATAATACACCTGTGTTTTTCGGCTGCTGAAACATATCTGGCTGTTTTACATCCCTGTAGGTAGAACATGCATGTCACTGGGAAGATCATAGATGATTTTATTTGTGTTATTTGTCTTCTTGGATTTGTTGCACCCTACCTAGCACTAGACATGAAAACGTTTCATTCAGTATTTCTGATGGATAACATTCTGTTCTTTTATTTGCCTCTAATCATACTATCAGTACTGTACACAATAATATGTAAGGCTGCATGGAGGCAAGTGTTGAGAATTCATCAAGAAAATCCACAGACTAGTGTAAAAGTGGCAGAAATGAAAGCAACAAAGATGTTACTTGTGACCACTGTTGTATTTTTCATTTGCTGGGAGCAATGAGAAGATCCGCTACTTTCGTTTTAGCCTATTCTTGAAGCAAAACTCTTGAAGAAGAGCATTTTTCAGTCCAGGAATATATTTGATTTTTTCTTGCTAAAATCTAGAGGATTTAAATCACTACTGTTTTCCAAGATATGCAGATAAAGAAACATTAAAAGCTAAGTTTCTTTGTCAATTAAAATGATATGTTTTGGAGGTAATTTCCTTTTCTTTGCTATAGAGATACAATTTTAAACATCACATTTTTAAAAAATTCATAAAATGTCAAAGACAAGACTTAGAATTACATTTTTTATTGTGTATAAAGAAAGTAAATATTCACTGTTTCTCATTGTTGTTCTGTTAAATTTTTCTGCTGTTTTGATTCATAATTTTTATTCTATTAAAGAATTTATGGGTAATGTTTTTCCTGGGCAACCCAAAAGCACTGCATGATTATTATAACAAAGAAAAATAAACAGACACTAATGTTGTCCAGAGAATGTTGTTTGTTTCATACATGACAAATAGTGTTTAGTGAACAGAGCAACAAAGTCTCTATTTGACGGTAAATAGGAATGTTGTCATGGCTGTTGCATTTGTTGGGTAGTAAGTGATCTGTAAACACAGCCTTCACTTAGTATATAACACACCACTAATTGTTAAGATCCTGTTCCATGCAGCTCAGAGCTTTTTTCATTAGGCTAAAACAGAATCCAATGCATAGACATGCAAACTCGATCTCTCTTAAAGGTTTACCAAAAACATGTAAAATATGGTATTTGTACACTAAAAAATACATTGTGTGGCACTTTATAAGAGAGAACTGTTTGAGGAACCTAGGATGATGGACTAGTGCATTATCAAATTAAACATGGCTCTTAACTTGTACATGGTATGATGGATAATTTTACTGCAAATGCGACCGGACAAGCAGAGGTGAAAAACTTGCATATTTGGCAAATTGCTTTATACTTGTTTGTGGTCACTGCTTTCATTGTGATTGCTGGCAACATGTTAATTCTTGTCGCAGTTTACAAGTACGAGCAGCTGCGAACGAAAATGAATGCTCTGATCGTGTCACTAGCCGTGGTGGATTTGTTGGTTGGAGTAATAATGCCTTTGCTAGTAATTCGCTTGAGACTAGCTAACGAAATTTTAAGACATGTCATTCGCTTCACCATGATGCTTTTGACAAATGTGAGCATAATGCATCTATGCATCATAGCTGTAGAAAGATATTTGGCTATTTTACATCCCTATAAGTACAACATTTATGTCACGGGGAGGATGATAGCTGCTTTTATTTGTGCTACTTGGCTTCTTGGGTTTGCTGCAGCCTATTTAATCATGGCACTAGACTTGAAAGGATTGCATTCAGTTGTTCTAGTGGACAACATTTTGTTCTTCTATTTGCCTCTAATCATACTATCAGTACTATACACAATAATATGGAAGGCTGCATGGAGGCAACTGTTGAGAATTCATCAAGAAAATCCACAGGCTAGTGTAAATGTGGCAGAAATGAAAGCAACAAAGATGTTGCTTGTAACCACTGTTGTATTCTTCGTTTGCTGGGGGCCTAATTTCATAATTACACAACCAGGTCCGGCATTTATCTTCTACCTTTGGTTTGGATACTGCAACAGTTTTGCCAATCCAATCATCTATGCTGCAATGAATAGCAAGTTTAGAAAAGCTTTCAAGAAAATCTGTTTGTGCAGATAAAAACCAAAGAGATTTACTTATGGATTTGCCAGTATTGTTTAACCAACAAAAAATACATCGATATCATGGCTACAAAGAAACTGAAACACATTAGCCGAATGTTTTACAGGCAAAAGTCACTAAGGGAAAACGTTACTGTGATCAGAAACAACAGGTGTAATTGCATTGCCGGTAAATAATGCACTAAAGGCATTATACATCAGCATACAGGTATTGTGAAAATAAAGACCAATAACATATTCACACTTGTGGTGTCACTTAAAGAACGAACTCATTTGAGAAGTTCTCTTTAGTATCTTCTTGGTTCTGGTGACTGACAAGATACAAAAATTTCAAAACATCAAACAAGTTTTCGCTTAATTGTAGTCTACTTAAATGTTGTCCAATGGACAAGTGTGAAAGCGTTTGCCAGTTTGTGGGCTTCTACTTTAATGTTGTCCATTGGACAAGTGTGAAGCATTTACTGGTTTGTGTGCTGCTACTTTGTTGTTGTCCAATGGACAAGTGTGAATGCATTTACTGGTTTTGTGGGCTTCTCCTTTAATGTTGTCCAGTGGACAAGTGTGAAAGCATTTACCAGTTTGTGGGCTTTTAAAATTTCCCCTTGGCATGGGGCTTTCAGTAGAATGAGTTTACCATCAGTCGAATGTACAGCGGATATTAAGCTATTAGCTGTTTCCAGCGAGATGCAAGAACAAGAACAAGGCGAGTAGTTTAGGAGTTGCCAGACTGGAATTCTTTCACCCATCTGGGATTTTTTGGAATTCGAATCTTTTAAAACTTCCGGGTGAGATTTTGTGATTTTTCATAACTTCAGAGCACAGCATACAGTTTTGGGTTATTTATTCCTTCGTTTAGTAAAAAACTCTCATAATGTAGTCACAGTTACCACTTGAACGTTCCACTTGCCCTAACAATATACTATAATCGTTAAATTTTTGAACTTGAAGCTTAACAAAACTTTGAATAAATCTTTTATAAACCTGGATTTGAACCAGGTATCTTTGAGGTGTAAGTTTAATGCAATCACCACACAATCTCTTGCGATCCGTCTTTGTTTTAGTCTAATCCCAGACAGGACAATTCATTGTAGTCAGACAATTCATTTTAAAGTATTAAGGCACACCTGCTGTAATTAATAAGCAAATGAGTTTTTTTGTAATTGATTTAGCGCCTAGGATAATCCATAATAAATTATTGCATACTCAGGTGTGCCTTAAGGTCATGCGAATCTTCTTTTTCACAAACAGTTCATTTATTTGTTTTTATTCTCCACTATGATATTCAATAACTAAAAGACCTCAATACCTAGAGTCACAAAACTTGAAGGATAGACATCTGGTGTAGGCGCTCAGATGGTGACACAGTGACATTTGACATTTGACCACAAAAGCTTCGTATGTCGCTTATTGTACGCGATTGTATTATTATGTAATCTATTTAATTGTCAGTTTTCTACAAATGTTTCTTAGCTGCAGCCTCAATATGCCTCCCCATCTCCTAATTTCCATGACTACTGAAAATTAGATAAAGTTTGGAAGAGAAGCAACTAGTGAACTTAATGTATTCTGCTATATAAGAAGCCCAGTAGATTTGATGTTGGTTTAACATGTAGAGTAGAGGTGACCTTTGCATGAATTAATGTACCTTCCAATAGGAACTTGTATGTCTGGTCATGTGATTAGAGCTTTATTCTCCCAGGCATGCAAGTTCCGGTTGGTCTTGAGATAGCATTTGGAGAGGTTGAAAATTTTCTACTGTAGTGGTATCATAATGTGTCATAAAAGTTTATAATCTGTAAACATTGTACATTTTGCAATAAAATTGTTACAAGTTTTTTAACATCTGGTGCCGAAACCCGGGACGTTCTGAGGAACTGGAATTGGTTTAGATACACAGTGCATAAAGTGCCACATTTTGGAACTGGAATTGGTTTAGTTACAGTGCATTAAGTGCTACGTTTTGGAACTGGAATTGGTTTACATGCACAATGCACTGAGTGCTGTACTTAAAATTATTTCTTGCACTTACCTGCATTCCATACAGTATGACTAGGAACTGGAAATGGTTTGAATGCACAGTGCATTAAGTGCTGCATTTAAGAAATAATTTTCTTGCACTTACCTGCATTCGTTACAGCATGACAGATCAACTCAAATCTTCACAAGCTCAAATTCTTCCTGCACCGGAGGGCGTTTCTGATACCGAAATACGTACCTATGTAACTGGGCCGATACCGATGTCACGTCTAGAATTGATGGATCTTACACAAAGGGAATTGAAAGATCTCTCACGAGACAAGGGTCTACCAGTCTACGGTACAAAAGCTGAGCTGGTTCGCAGAATACTGGAATACAGAGAGCAAAATGCCCGTGCCAGCCCAAACGTGATACAGGAGGAACCGGAGACGTCAGCTGCAATGTCGAAGCCTGATTGTGATGAGGAGCCAGGAGAGAGTGAAGAGGATGAAGCATATCCACTGGTTCCACTGCTAGAAAAACCCAACATAGAGCTGCCCCTGGAAATTGATCAGGAGATTGAGATGTTCCTGCAGAAAATCAGAATACACAACCACAGATTTACTGAGATGCGGTATGACATGATTAGGTTTAGCAATTCTTTGTATAATTTGTTATGCTTTGAAAATATTGAAACTTTGATTGACAAAGCAAACAATTATCTTTCTGATTATACAGATACCGTACAGGAGTTAATTGAGACTTATGGAAAATTGATAGATTGTTATTATCGTTGTAATAATGACACCATGGCAGATGCAAGCCACGAATTAATTAATTCTAGGGCAGTTTTGAAACAAGATTTGTTAGGCTTACCAAAATTGCTACTACAGAAATTTAAAAGCAAAGGTAATTTTGAACTTAATCAGCAGAATTTGATAATAGCTGCCCTAGAGCCTGTATATCAACCAGCAAGTACTTCAAAAGCTTCTGGTGTGTTTGTTTCAAAATTCAAAAATGCAGGCAATGCTGCCTTTGCTGGACAGGCAGGTACTAAAGCATATGGCAGTAATGTTTATAATGCTCACGGTGATCAGAATTATCCCCCTTCATCAGTTTTCAATACAATGATGCAAACCATGGATATGATTGCATCACGTCTTGAACGTCTAGAATCACGTGATCATCACATGGCAGACACTAAACCAAAACCTAAACACAGTGTTATGGATAATACATTGCATGAGTCTGTCATTGCTCAAACTTCTAAAGTAACACCTTCACGTTTAGCAAGTATGTATGCTTCCCCAGTACAGGCATGCCATGCTTCACAGGCATCTAATGAAAGTGATTCTGATGCCTACTTTAGAAATTCGAGATTACCCAAGTTTCAATTACCCACTTTTTCGGGTGATGGTGATGATTTTCAGGGTTTCTGGTCAATTTTTCATGATGAGATTCACACACGTGCTGATCTGAAAGAAATGAAAAAATTGAATTACCTAAAAATGTCTTTAAAGGGTGTTCCACTAGAAATTGTGAAATCCTACCCAGCCATACCCGAAAGTTATCAGCAGGCAGTCAATCATTTGGTAAAGCGGTTTCTAAAGAAAGATGATTTGATAGATAGAAACTTAGACTTGCTTGAAAATTTAGAAACAGTTGCACCAAATGCTACAAACCTTCGAAAATTTCTTGACAAAATTGAGTCAATACTAAGAACTTTGGCCATGTTGGGGTATGAGGAAGAGCATTACATAGTCAGACAAATTACCAGGCGTCTTCCAGCTAACATAAACAATGAATTGCGTAGAATGTGCTCTGGTATGACCCATGGTTCAAGGTGGAAACTAGATGATTTGATCAGAACCATGGAGTGGTATGTTGAAGACATTGAAGCAATTCAAAAGGATAAGAATTCAGTGCCCACACCTACTGAAAAACCCATAAGCAAACCTTCATACAAAAATGCTAAATTGGGTTTTGCAGGTCGAAGATCAAACTACCAGCATGAATCTGTACTAAGTAATACTGAACAACAGATTGCATTCCAAAGTGAAGGTATTGGGCATCCTGGGTTATCAAGTCTACCACCTAACAAGGGCTCTAATAAACCTAAAGTGAACAAAGGTAAACCCAAATCAAACAAACCTGTTGGGTCTTCATCGGGATTCAAGAAATTCCCATGTTTCTTGTGTGGTAAGACTGGCCATCCGAGCAGGTACTGTCACGAGTTGTCAATTTCTGAAAAGAAAGCCATACTGAAAATGCAAAATAGATGTATGATATGCATGTCAAAAAGTCATACTGAAGATACCTGCACTAAACAATGTGTTGTTTGTTTGGGTCGTCATAACCTCACTTTGTGTGAAAAGGCTGCATTTAACAAACGGCCCAACCCACAATGCGTTGAAATTAGTGCAGTGCCCAAGCAAAGCCATCTCACTAATGAGTCTATGCTGTTGAACTCAAAACCAAATTCAAAAACCACAATCATGCAGACAGTATTATGTTATGCATTCAACCCTCAAACATTGATGAAAAGGGAACGAAAACTTCAAGATGGTGTAAGAATCAGAGGGTTTTTAGATACTGGTAGTCACACTAGCTACATAACAAAGTCACTAGCAGACCGACTTGATTTGCCATTGAGCAATAAATCCACTGTTATGTTATCTACATTTGCTAATCCTGAGCCAAAACGAATTGAGTGCTATGATAGTGTAATAACTTTAAACGGTGGTCCTACCTCTTGCCAATTGGAATTAGATGTAAGGGTTGTACCATTTATTGCTCAATATTCTCGAAGGCCTAGTCTCCCTTCTGACATTTATTCAAAGTTAAAGTGCTGGGAAGGTCTCATGGCCGATGTCCTACCAGGTACCCATTCTTCTGATGATGACCTGAAAGAGCAAATTGAACTCTTAATTGGAAATGATCATTACTTCAGAGTATTGGGTGCTGAGAAGAGAAAATTAGGACCTGACATTTTTATGTTTGCTAGTTGTCTTGGTTACATTATTGGTGGCACAGTTCAGAAAAAATCCATTGATGCTGAAAATGAAAATGTCACATGTAACACAGCATTATTGTCATTTCAGCCTGGTTTTGACACTTCAATGAATTTGATCATTGACAACTTGTCTAGTTTAGATGTTACTAAACCTGAAGTGCACTTGTCATGCATCGACATTGTTGCCAATTATGATGATAAGACAGAGCGTAGTTATCAGTTAGAGCGATTCTGGTCCCTGGATTCTTTAGGAATTCAGGATTCACCAACAGTTGATGATGATGAGATGGCTGTAAGAAAATTTGAAAACTCAGTAGAGTTTAGAGATGGCCGTTATATGGTCAGCTGGCCATTTAAACTTAATCACAAACCACTTCCTGACAACTATGCTCTAGCCTTTGGTCGCTTAAAGAGTTGTGTTGCAAAATTAATTGACCAACCTGAGTTGTTAAAGCGTTATCATGGTAACATTATGGAACAACTTGAATTAAACATAATTGAAGAGGTCACCCCCGAAGTTACTTGTGGAAAAATACAACATTACATTCCACATCATTGCGTCATTCGAGAGACGTCAAAAACGACTCAAGTAAGGATTGTGTATGATGGATCTGCTAAGACACGGCGCAGTAATCCATCGTTAAATGAAATTTTGTACCGTGGGCCCATTATCCTACCGCAATTATTAGGTATACTGTTACGCTTTAGATTGTTTCATACAGTACTGATTGCGGACATAGAAAAGGCTTTTTTAAATGTGGGCTTGCACGAAGGCGATAGGGACTGTACCCGTTTTTTGTGGCTGAGGGACCCAACTAAATTTGATTTTTCACCAAAGAATTTAGTCATATATCGCTTCAAGCGAGTAGCTTTTGGCATAATTTGCTCACCTTTCCTGCTTGCTGCCACCATCACACATCACCTGAAGTTGCATGATACAGAGCTTTCAAGTCAGATTTTACGAGATCTGTATGTGGACAACTTGCTGACTGGTGTTGATGGTGAAGAACAAGCAGTGAGTTTTTACAGTGCTGCTAAACAACTCTTCAAAGAAGCGGGTTTCAATTTGAGACAGTGGTTCTCTAATTCAAGTCAGTTCCTTGACATGTTACCTGATAGCGATCGAGTCACAGATCCTCACATGAAGGTTTTGGGACTGTTTTATGACCGATTGGAAGACACCCTTTCCTTAGTCAAAATTGATGTTACTGCCTTTCGTGAAGCTGACACCAAACGAAAGATCCTTCATTGCGTTTCTTCAGTCTTTGATCCAACTGGTATCAGTGCTCCATTGCTTCTTCCTGGAAAATTACTATTATCATCATTATGGCAACAAAAGCTGGGTTGGGACACTCAATTGAATGAAGACAACTTAAATTTGTGGCAACAGGCTGTAAACTTAATACAGTTTACTCAGACATTGACTGTCCCTAGATATATAGCTGCTGTCAATGCTCTATACACAATTGTGTGCTTTGCTGATGCTTCGCAAAAGGCTTACTGTTGTGTGCTGTACTTAAGAGTGCATGACATGTCACTTAACTCCTGTCAGTCAAACATTTTGTTTGCCAAAACACGAATTGTGCCACCCAATAAATTTACCATACCAAGGGCCGAACTTATGGCTGCCTTGATAGGATCTCGTGCGATTGTGTATGCCAAGCAACACCTTCATGTTGACATAGAACAAGCATTTCTGTTCATTGACTCATTATGTGTGTTGCACTGGCTGCATTCTCAAAAAAGGCTTTCTATCTTTGTCAGAAATCGGATTCAAGAGATAAAAGAAGTGCCCAATCTGGAAGTCAGGCACATTTCATCCGATTTAAATCCTGCAGATAAAGGGACGAGGATAACGGAAAGGCCTATTTCAGAATCATGGTTACACGGTCCTACCTTTCTTACCCAAGAGATCGTAACTTGGCCTGTCTCTTCTTCTGCTCCCAGTCTTACACAAGAGCAAGAAATTGAAGTAGAGTCTGAAATGCCCAATACCAAGGAAGTCTTCTTTGAAACATCTTGTGTAGCTAATGCCATAGCCTGCAAACAAAAAATTGGCAATGTGATTAACATCAATGATTACTCATCGTTAGACAGACTTCTAATAGTCACTGCCTTTGTACTCAGAATTATGCAAGTAATTGTACATTACAAAGAGGGCCTAAGATTGAGCGAAAATCTCGTTACCATACAGGAGACAACACAGGCTTTGAAACTGTGGATCAGATGGATACAGTTTACTTACCTTGATTTTGTTCAGCAAAAATTGCAAAGGGCCTCTTCTAATGTCACCTTCTTTGTGAATGATGCTGGTCTAATTGCTTGCAAAACAAGATTTCAGAATAAGCACAGTTTATTAACATCACAACCACTATTACTACCAAATTGTAAACTTGTAGAACTAATTGTGCAACATATACACAAAGTATATTGCCATGTTGGCGTATCACAGGTTTTGGCAATTTTCCGCATTAACTATTGGGTGCCTAATGGGCGCAATATCATAAGAGCTATCTTAAGAAAATGTTTAACATGTAGAAGATATGAAGGTGGTCCTTATTGCTCACCTCCATTTAAACAGTTACCTGATGAGCGTCTGGTACCCTCTTGTCCCTACTCTTATGTGGGAGTAGATTATATGGGGCCTATTTTGTATAAGAGTGGTACTTCTAAAACCAAGAACTTGACAAAAAAGTCTTGGATAGTGTTGTTCGACTGCTTGACAACTAGGGCAGTTCATTTAGCTCTAGTTACAGACATGACAGCAGAATCTCTAATACTAGTCTTGAGAAGGTTCATAGCTCGCTATGGCTGTCCTAAAAAAATGTATTCAGATAATGCACCCACCTTCAAGCTAGTTCGAAATACCATGGATGCTCATTTCAATTCTGTATTGCATAGCAAATTGTGTCAAGAATTTGCTACTAAATCTGGTTTTTCATGGTCTTTCATTATCCCCAAAGCATCACATCAAGGGGGTCATTATGAAAGACTTGTTGGTCTGGTAAAACGCACTCTCAGAAAAACAACATTGTGCAAACCTCTTCCTTATGAAATACTGGTGACTGTACTAGAAGAGATCCAGTACATTATCAACTCCAGACCACTCTGTTATGTTGACTCATCCACGTTAGAAGCATTGTCGCCAAATTCCTTTCTCATGCCTACTGGACATCGTCCACCAGGCATCCAAGACCTTGAAAGTAATGTGTGCAATGACCCAGATTTCCAACCAACGATAAAAGCATTAATTGAGAATTGGAAAAATGGTCAGAAACAAGTTAAACAATTTTGGAAACGGTGGCAAACTGAATACCTTGGAGACTTGCGTGCAAGAACCCAGTCAGAGCTGGTAACTAAAAGGGGTGCACTCAAACAAATTCCAAAAATTAATGATGTTGTTCTAATTAAGGAAGAAAATCACCCAAGAGGGAGATGGAAATTAGGCCGAATTTCTCGGTTGTTAGGCAGTAGTGATGGGGAAGTACGAGGTGCTGAAGTGGTACTGGCTAATGGAAACTCATTGCAAAGACCCGTACATCATTTGTATCCTATCACTCAGGCAGCATCTGACCAACCTCTTACTTGCAAGTCTCCAATGCTCGTCAAACGTATGTTAACTAAACGAGAATCAGCTGTCAAAGCAAGAAAAATTATCAAAGGTCTGATTGATAATGATAAGGTTTAAGTAATTATCTTACCTCACGCTGTATAATTACATTCACATCTTTCTCGTTGTACATCAGCGTCCAGAACAATGCAACCCATAAAGTTTTTATGAGTTGCGTACTAGTATTATTGTTATGTCTATGACTTGCGCATTAATATTACTGTTAAATTTTTAATGATTTTGAAGGGATAATTAAACTACATGGCCGTTAGGAAATGGCACTCGCAGTAGCCCATAGCACTGTTAGACCCTTCCTCAGTTTTTATTAATTTTGTTACATTGTTTAGTTTTGTTTTGAAATTGATTACATGATTACTAGTTGCTGATTACATTGATTATTAGACGACTTTAAATGTATTGTCGGTTTTGTAGTGCCAATTAACAAAATCTGATTTTGATAATGTATAATGGTAATTTTTTCTCTGATGTTGTATTGTATGTATTGATGTAGCTTTGTGATCCATGACATGACATTTTGTGTTTGCTCTGTAGCTAATGACTTTTTCCATTTTCCTTTTTTTTCTCTGTTGGCGCAGTGTCGCTTATTGTACGCGATTGTATTATTATGTAATCTATTTAATTGTCAGTTTTCTACAAATGTTTTTTAGCTGCAGCCTCAATATGCCTCCCCATCTCCTAATTTCCATGACTACTGAAAATTAGATAAAGTTTGGAAGAGAAGCAACTAGTGAACTTAATGTATTCTGCTATATAAGAAGCCAAGTAGATTTGATGTTGGTTTAACATGTAGAGTAGAGGTGACCTTTGCATGAATTAATGTACCTTCCAATAGGAACTTGTATGTCTGGTCATGTGATTAGAGCTTTATTCTCCCAGGCATGCAAGTTCCGGTTGGTCTTGAGATAGCATTTGGAGAGGTTGAAAATTTTCTACTGTAGTGGTATCATAATGTGTCATAAAAGTTTATAATCTGTAAACATTGTACATTTTGCAATAAAATTGTTACAAGTTTTTTAACTCATGTAATAGAAAAGTAAACAGACACTAATGTGCTCCAGATAATGCTGTTTGTTTCATGCCTGACACACAGTTTCTAGTGAACAGAGCAACAAAGTCTCTATTTGATGGTAAATAGAAATGTTGTCATGGCTGTTGCATTTGGTAGGCAGTAAGTGATCTGTAGGATGATGCTCACCTAGGATGATGCTCTGAATCATTTCTTCTGCGTTTGGTTTGGATATTGCAACAGTTTTGCCAATCCAATCATCTATGCTGCAATGAATAGCAAGTTTAGAAAAGCATTCAAAAAATCTGTTTGTGCAGATAAAAACTAAAGAGATTTACTTATGTATATTGCCAGTATTGTTTAACCAACAAAAAATACATCGATATCATGGCTACAAAAAAACTGAAACACATTAGCCGAATGTTTTACAGCCATAGCCATTAAGGGAAACGTTACTGTGATCAGGAACAACAGGTGTAATTGCAGTAAATAATGCAGTAAAGGCATTATACATCAGCATACAGGTATTGTGAAAATAAAGACCAATAACATATTTACACATGTGGTGTCATTCAAAGAACGAACTCATTTGAGAAGTTCTCTTTAGTATCTTCTTGGTTCTGGTTTAGTATCTTTTTGACGGACAAGATACAAAAATTTCAAAACATCGAACAAGTTTTCGCTTAATTGTAGTCCACTTTAATGTTGTCCAATGGACAGGTGTGAATGTATTTACCAGTTTGTGGGCTTCTCCTTTAATGTTGTCCAATGGACAAGTGTGAAAGCATTTACCGGTTTGTGAGCTTCTCCTTTAATGTTGTCCAATGGACAAGTGTGAAAGCATTTACCGGTTTGTGAGCTTCTACTTTAATGTTGTCCAATGGGTAAGTGTGAAAGCCTTTACCAGTTCGTGGGCTTCTACTTTAATGTTGTCCAATGGACAAGTGTGAAAGCATTTACCGGTTTGTGTGCTTTTAAAATTTCCCCCTCTCATGGAGCTTTCAGTTGAATGAGCTTACCGTCCGTCGAATGTACAGCGAATATTAAGCTATTAGCTGTTTCCAGCGAGATGCAAGAACAAGAACAAGGCGAGTAGTTTAGGAGTTGCCAGACTGGAATTCTTTCACCCATCTGTGATTTTTTGGAGTTCGAATCTTCGAAAACTTCTGGGTGAGATTTTGTGATTTTTGATAACTTCAGGGCACAGCCTGCACTTTTTGGTTATGTATTCCTTCGTTTAGTAAAAAACTCCCAGAACGTAGTCACAGTTACCACTTGAACGTTCTGCTTGCCCTATCAATGTACTGCAATCGATAAATTTTTGAACTTGAAGCTTAACAAAACTTTGAATCAATCTTTTATAAACCTGGATTCGAGCCAGGTATCTTTAAGGTGTAAGTTTAATGCCATCACTAGACAATCTCTTGCGATCAGTCTTTGTTTTAGTCTAATCCCAGACAGAACAATTCATTGTAGTCAAACAAAAATTTCAAGGCATTAACGCACACCTGCTGTAATTAATAAGCAAATGGGGTTTTTTTGTGTAATTGATTTAGCGCCTAGGATAATCCGTAATAAATTATTGCACACTAAGGTGTGCCTTAAGGTCGTGCAATACATGCGAATCTTCTTTTTCACAAACAGTTTATTTATTTGTTTTTATTCTCCACTATGACACTCAATAACTAAAAAAACCCAATACCTAGAGTCCCAAAACTTGAAGGATAGACATCTGGTGTAGGTGCTCAGATGGTGACACATAGTGACGTTTGACATTTGACCACAAAAGCTTCGTATAACTCATGTAATAGAAAAATAAACAGACACTAATGTGCTCCAGACAATGCTGTTTGTTTCATACATGACACACAGTTTCTAGTGAACAGAGTAACAAAGTCTCTATTTGATGGTAAATAGAAATGTTGCCAAGGCTCTTGCATTTGATTGGCAGTAAGTGATCTGTAAACGCAGCCTTCACTTAGTATATAACACACCACTAATTGTTAAAATCCTGTTCCATGCAGCTCAGAGCTTTTTTCATTAGGCTAAAACAGAGTCCAATGCGTAGACATGCAAACTTTATCTCTCTTAAACGTTCACCAAAAACATGTAATATGTGGTATTTGTACAGTAAAAAATACATTGTATGGCACGTTATATAAGAGAACTGTTTGAGGTACCTAGGATGATGGACTAGTGCATTATCGAATTAAACATGGCTCTTAACTTATGCGTGTATGATGGATAATTTTACGGCAAATATGACTGGACAAGCAGAGGTGAAAAACTTGCATATTTGGCAAATTGCTTTATACTTGTTTGTGGTCACTGCTTTTGCTGTGATTGCTGGCAACACATTAATTCTTGTCGCAGTTTACAAGTACGAGCAGCTGCGAACAAAAATGAATGCTCTGATCGTGTCACTAGCCGTGGTGGATTTGTTGGTTGGAGTAATAATGCCTTTGGAAGCAATTTGTGGGAGACTAGCTAACGAAATTTTAAGACATGTCATTCGCTTCACCATGATGCTTTTGACAAATGTGAGCATAATGCATCTATGCATCATAGCTGTGGAAAGATATTTGGCTATTTTACATCCCTATAAGTACAACATCTACATCACAGGGAGGATGATAGCTGCTTTTATTTGTGCTACTTGGCTTCTTGGGTTTGCTGCAGCCTATTTAATCATGGCACTAGGAATGAAAGGATTTCATTCAGTTGTTCTAGTGGACAACATTTTGTTCTTTTATTTGCCTATAATCATACTATCAGTACTGTACACAATAATATGGAAGGCTGCACGGAGGCAACTGTTGAGAATTCATCAAGAAAATCCACAGGCTAGTGTAAATGTGGCAGAAATGAAAGCAACAAAGATGTTGCTTGTAACCACTGTTGTATTCTTCGTTTGCTGTGGGCCTAATTTCATAATTACACAACCATGTCTGGCATTTATCTTCTGCCTTTGGTTTGGATACTGCAACAGTTTTGCCAATCCAATCATCTATGCTGCAATGAATAGCAAGTTTAGAAAAGCTTTCAAGAAAATCTGTTTGTGCAGATAAAAACTAAATAGATGTACATTTTATATGCTAGTCACTGTGTTATCAACAAAAGTACATGGAATTTTTTACTTCGAAAATGGAAATGCACCTAGCCGAATATTTCGTAAACAAACCCATTACTAGAGAACATTACTGTGATTATAAATAACAGGTGTAAAAGCAAGCAACAATGTACAGGTATCGTGAAAACAATGACGAACAATACCTGTTGTGATGTCATTCAAAGGTCAAATTCAGACGAACTTACCAACAATACTGACCACTTAAACCTACACGCTTGATTAAATATGTTCAAAACAGCTAGGAAATTAGTATCTGTGCAGTGAAAAGTAATTAACCTGCAACATTTTAAAGTAGTGAGTTACACAATGTGTCCATGATAAGTGACTAGTGATCAAATAAGACATCTAACTTCTCTACATAATGTTAAATCGTACAGTAAATCTGACAGATCAAGCAGAGCAGAGAGACTGAATTATTTTATGTTTGTATCTGCTTACTGCTGTGGCTATAATTGCTGTCAACACGTTAATTCTCATCTTATTTTACAAGTACATGCAGCTGCACTGATTGTGTCGCTAGTTGTGACTTGCTAATCAAAATAATAATGCCTCTGTCTGTAATTAGTTTAAAACTAGCTAGCCAAATTTTCAGTCAGGTCAATAGGTCCACCATTTTCTGGCTGTTTTACATCCCTGTAAGTAGAACATTCATGTCACTGGGAAGGTCATAGCTGATTTTATTCATGTTATTTGATTTCTTCGATTCGTTGCATCCTACCTAGCACTAGATATGAAAACGTTTCATTCGGTATTTTTGATGAATAACATTCTGTTCTTTTATTTGCCTGTAATCATACTATCAGTACTATACACAATAATACGGAAGGCTGCACTGAGGCAACTGTTGAGAATTCATTAAGAAAATCCACAGACTAGTGTAAAGGTGGCAGAAATGAAAGCAACAAAGATGTTACTTGTGAGCACTGTTGTATTTTTCATTTGCTGGGGGCCTAATTTCATAATAACAAAACCAGATTCGGCAAATAGCACTCTGAATTTTTTCTTCTACATTTGGTTTGGATATTGCAACAGTTTTGCCAATCCAATCGTCTATGCAGCAATGAATAGCAAGTTTAGAAAAGCTTTCAAGAAAATGGGTTTATGCAAATAAAAACTAAAGAGATGTACTTTGTATATGCTAGTCTCTGTGTTATCATCAAAAGTACATCGAATTGTTTACTTCGAAAATGAAAACGCACATAGCCGAATATTTCGTAAACAAAGCCATTACTAGAGAACATTACTGTGATTATAAATAACAGGTGTAAAAGCAAGCAACAATGTACAGGCATAGTGAAAACAATGACGAACAATACCACTTGTGATGTCATTCAAAGGCCAAATTCAGACGAACTTACTGCTGTGGCTATAATTGCTGTCAACATGCTAATTCTCTTCTCAGTTTACAAGTACATGCAGCTGCGGAAAATAAACAGTGCACTGATTGTGTCGCTAGATATGACTTGCTAATCAAAATAATAATGCCTCTGTCGGTAATTAGTTTAAAACTAGCTAGCCAAATTTTCAGTCAGGCCAATAGGACCACCATGATGCCTTTGACAAGTGTGAGCATAATAAACCTGTGTCTTATGGCTGCTGAAAGATATCTGGCTGTTTTACATCCCTGTAAGTAGAACATTCATGTCACTGGGAAGGTCATAGCTGATTTTATTTGTGCTATTTGTCTTCTTGGATTTGTTGCATCCTACCTAGCACTAGATATGAAAACGTTTCATTCGGTATTTCTGATGAATAACATTCTGTTCTTTTATTTGCCTGTAATCATACTATCAGTACTGTACACAATAATATGGAAGGCTGCACGGAGGCAAGTGTTGAGAATTAATTAAGAAAATCCGCAGACTAGTGTAAAGGTGGCAGTAATGAAAGCCATTAAGGGAAAACCATTAAGGGAAAATGTTACTGTGATCAGAAACAACAGGTGTAATTGCAATAAATAATGCAGTAAAGGCATTATACATCAGTTTACAGGTATTGTGAAAATAAAGACCAATAACATATTTACACATGTGGTGTCATTCAAAGAACGAACTCATTTGAGAAGTTCTCTTTAGTATCTTCTTGGTTCTGGTGACTGACAAGATACAAAAATTTCAAAACATCGAACAAGTTTTCGCTTAATTGTAGTCTACTTTAATGTTGTCCAATGGACAGGTGTGAAAGTATTTACCAGTTTGTGGGCTTCTCCTTTAATGTTGTCCAATGGACAAGTGTAAAAGCATTTACCGGTTTGTGAGCTTCTACTTTAATGTTGTCCAATGGGTAAGTGTGAAAGCATTTACCGGTTTGTGAGCTTCTACTTTAATGTTGTCCAATGGACAAGTGTGAAGGCATTTACCGGTTTGTGAGCTTCTACTTTAATGTTGTCCAATGGACAAGTGTGAAAGCCTTTACCGGTTTGTGGGCTTCTACTTTAATGTTGTCCAATGGACAAGTGTGAAAGCCTTTACCGGTTTGTGGGCTTCTACTTTAATGTTGTCCAATGGACAAGTGTGAAGGCATTTACCGGTTTATGAGTTTTTAAAATTTCCCCCTCTCATGGAGCTTTCAGTTGAATGAGTTTACCGTCCGTCGAATGTACAGCGAATATTAAGCTATTAGCTGTTTCCAGCGAGATGCAAGAACAAGAACAAGGCGAGTAGTTTAGGAGTTGCCAGACTGGAATTCTTTCACCCATCTGTGATTTTTTGGAGTTCGAATCTTCGAAAACTTCTGGGTGAGATTTTGTGATTTTTGATAACTTCAGAGCACAGCCTGCACTTTTTGGTTATGTATTCCTTCGTTTAGTAAAAAACTCCCAGAACGTAGTCACAGTTACCACTTGAACGTTCTGCTTGCCCTATCAATGTACTGCAATCGATAAATTTTTGAACTTGAAGCTTAACAAAACTTTGAATCAATCTTTTATAAACCTGGATTTGAGCCAGGTATCTTTAAGGTGTAAGTTTAATGCCATCACTAGACAATCTCTTGCGATCCGTCTTTGTTTTAGTCTAATCCCAGACAGAACAATTCATTGTAGTCAAACAAAAATTTCAAGGCATTAACGCACACCTGCTGTAATTAATAAGCAAATGAGGTTTTTTTGTGTAATTGATTTAGCGCCTAGGATAATCCGTAATAAATTATTGCACACTAAGGTGTGCCTTAAGGTCGTGCGATACATGCGAATCTTCTTTTTCACAAACAGTTTATTTATTTCTTTTTATTCTCCACTATGACACTCAATAACTAAAAAAACCCAATACCTAGAGTCCCAAAACTTGAAGGATAGACATCTGGTGTAGGTGCTCAGATGGTGACACATAGTGACGTTTGACATTTGACCACAAAAGCTTCGTATAACTCATGTAATAGAAAAATAAACAGACACTAATGTGCTCCAGACAATGCTGTTTGTTTCATGCCTGACACACAGTTTCTAGTATACAGAGCAACAAAGTGTCTATTTGATGGTAAATAGAAATGTTGTCATGGCTGTTGCATTTGACAAACAGTAAATGATCTGTAAACACAGCCTTCACTTACTATATAACACACCACTAATTGTTAAAATCCTGTTCCATGCAGCTCAGAGCTTTTTTCATTAGGCTAAAACAGAGTCCAATGCGTAGACATGCAAACTTGATCTCTCTTAAACGTTCACCAAAAACATGTAATATGTGGTATTTGTACAGTAAAAAATACATTGTGTGGCACTTTATAAAAGAGAACTGTTTGAGGTACGTAGCATGATAGACTAGTGCATTATCGAATTAAACATGGCTCTTAACTTTTGCATGTATGATGGATAATTGTACAGCAAATGCGACCGGAGAAGCAGAGGTGAAAAACTTGCATATTTGGCAAATTGTTTTATACTTGTTTGTGGTCACTGCTTTCATTGTGATTGCTGGCAACATGTTAATTCTTGTCGCAGTTTACAAGTACGAGCAGCTGCGAACAAAAATGAATGCTCTGATTGTGTCACTAGCTGTGACAGATTTGTTGGTTGGAGTAATAATGCCTTTGGAAGCAATTCGTTTGAGACTAGCTAATGAAATTTTAGAATATGTCATTTACTTCACCATGACGCTTTTGACAAGCGTGAGCATAATGCATCTATGCATTATAGCTGTGGAAAGATATCTGGCTATTTTACATCCCTTTAAGTACAACATCTATGTCACAGGGAGGATGATAGCTGCTTTCATTTGTACTACTTGGTTTCTTGCAATTGCTGCAGCCTATTTAATCATGGCACCAGACACGAAAGGATTTCATTCTGTAGTTCTAATAGATAAAATTCTGTTCTTTTATTTGCCTCTAATCATACTATCAGTACTGTACACAATAATATGGAAGGCTGCACGGAGGCAAGTGTTGAGAATTCATCAAGAAAATCCACAGACTAGTGTAAACGTGGCAGAAATGAAAGCAACACAGATGTTACTTGTGACCACTGTTGTATTCTTCGTTTGTTGGGGACCTTATTTCATAATGCGAAATCCACATTCAGCAAATAGTGCTCTGAATTATTTCTTCTGCCTTTGGTTTGGACATTGCAACAGTTTTGCCAATCCAATCATCTATGCTGCAATGAATAGCAAGTTTAGAAAAGCTTTCAAGAAAATCTGTTTGTGCAGATAAAAAGTAAAGAGATGTACTTATGTATATGCCAGTATTGTTTAACCAACAAAAATACATCAATATCATGGCTACAAAAAAACTGAAACACATTAGCCGAATGTTTTACAGGCAAAGCCACTAATGGAAAACATTACTGTGATCAGTAACAACAGGTGTAATTGCAATAAATAATGCGGTAAAGGCATTATATGTCAGCGTACAGGTTTTGTGAAAATAAAGACCAATAACATATTCACACTTGTGTCATTCAAAGAACGAACTCATTTGAGAAGTTATCTTTAGTATCTTCTTGGTTCTGGTGACTGACAAGATACAAAAATTTCAAAACATCGAACAAGTTTTCGCTTAATTGTAGTCTACTTTAATGTTGTCCAATGGACAGGTGTGAAAGCATTTACCAGTTTGTGGGCTTCTCCTTTAATGTTGTCCAATGGACAAGTGTAAAAGCATTTACCGGTTTGTGAGCTTCTACTTTAATGTTGTCCAATGGGTAAGTGTGAAAGCCTTTACCAGTTTGTGGGCTTCTACTTTAATGTTGTCCAATGGACAAGTGTGAAAGCATTTACCGGTTTGTGGGCTTCTACTTTAATGTTGTCCAATGGACAAGTGTGAAAGCCTTTACCAGTGTGTGGGCTTCTACTTTAATGTTGTCCAATGGACAAGTGTGAAAGCATTTACCGGTTCGTGGGCTTCTACTTTAATGTTGTCCAATGGACATGTGTGAAAGCATCTCCAGTTTGTGGGCTTCTACTTTAATGTTGTCCAATGGACAAGTGCGAAAGCGTTTACCAGTTTGTGGGTTTCTACTCTAATGTTGTCCAATGGATAAGTGTGAAAGCTTTTACCGGTTTGTGGGCTTCTGCTTTAATGTTGTCCAATGGACAAGTGTGAAAGCATTTACCGGTTTGTGGGCTTCTACTTTAATGTTGTCCAATGGACAAGTGTGAAAGCATTTACCAGTTTGTGGGCTTCTACTTTAATGTTGTCCAATGGACAAGTGTGAAAGCGTTTACCAGTTTGTGGGCTTCTACTTTAATGTTGTCCAATGGACAAGTGTGAAAGCATTTACCAGTTTGTGGGCTTCTACTTTAATGTTGTCCAATGGACAAGTATGAAAGCATTTACCAGTTTGTGGGCTTCTACTTTAATGTTGTCCAATGGATAAGTGTGAAAGCATTTACCGGTTCGTGGGCTTCTACTTTAATGTTGTCCAATGGACAAGTGCGAAAGCTTTTACCGGATTATGGGCTTCTACTTTAATGTTGTCCAATGGACAAGTGTGAAAGCGTTTACCGGTTTGTGGGCTTCTACTTTAATGTTGTCCAATGGACAAGTGTGAAAGCATTTACCAGTTCGTGGGCTTCTACTTTAATGTTGTCCAATGGACAAGTGTGAAAGCATTTACCGTTTTGTGAGCTTTTAACATTTCCCCCTGACGCGGGGCTTTCAGTTGAATGAGTTTACCGTCAGTCGAATGTACAGTGGATATTAAGCTATTAGCTGTTTCCAGCGTAAAGCAAGAAGAAGAACAAGGCGAGTAGTTTAGGAGTCGCCCGACTAGAATTCTTTCCCCCTTCTGGGATTTTTTGGAGTTCGAATCTTTGAAACCTTCCGGGTGAGATTTTGTGATTTTTCATAACTTCAGAGCACAGTATGCAGTTTTGGATTATTTATTCCTTCATTTAGTAAACAACTCCCAGAATGTAGTCACAGTTACCACTTGAACGTTCTGCTTGCCCTAACAATGTACTAATCCCAGACAGGACAATTCATTGTAGTCAGACAATTCATTTTAAAGTATTAAGGCACACCTGTTGTAATTAATAAGCAAATGAGGTTTTTTTGTGTAATTGATTTAGTGCCTAGGACAATCCGTAATAAATTATTGCACATTCAGGTGTGCCTTAAGGTCCTGCGATACACGCGAATCTTCTTTTTCACAAACAGTTTATTCATTTGTTTTTATTCTCCACCATGACACTCAATAACTAAAAAAAAAACCAATACCAAAAGTCACAAAATTTGAAGGGTAGACATCTGGTGTAGGGGAGGGGTTCAGATGGTGATACAGTGACATTTGACATTTGACCATAAAAGCTACGTATAACTAATGCAACAGAAAAGTAAACAGACTCTAATGTGCTCCAGACAATGCTGTTTGTTTCATACGTGACACACAGTTTTTAATGAACAGAGCAACAAAGTGTCTATTTGATGGCAAATAGAAATGTCGTCATTTCTGTTGCATTTGATAGACAGTAAATGATCTGTAAACACAACCTTCACTTAGTATATAACACACCACTAATTTTTAAAATCCTGTTCCATGCAACTCAGAGCTTTTTTCATTAGGCTAAAACAGAGTCCATTGCGTAGACATGCAAAGTTGATCTCTCTTAAACGTTCATCAAAAACATGTAAAATGTGGTATTTGTACAGTAAAAAATACATTGTGTGGCACTTTATAAAAGAGAACTGTTTGAGGTACCTAGGATGATAGACTAATGCATTATCGAATTAAACATGGCTCTTAACTTGCGCGTGTATGATGGATAATTTTACAGCAAATGCGACCGGACAAGCAGAGCAGAAAAACTTGCAAATTCCACAAATTGTTTTGTACTTTTACGTGTTCACTGTCTTCGCAGTGATAGCTGGCAACACATTAATTCTTGTCGCAGTTTACAAGTATGAGCAGTTGCGAACGAAAATGAATGCTCTGATCGTGTCACTAGCCGTGGCAGATTTGTTGGTTGGAGTAATAATGCCTTTGGAAGCAATTCGTTTGAGACTAGCTAATGAAATTTTAGAATATGTCATTTACTTCACCATGACGCTTTTGACAAGCGTGAGCATAATGCATCTATGCATTATAGCTGTGGAAAGATATCTGGCTATTTTACATCCCTTTAAGTACAACATCTATGTCACAGGGAGGATGATAGCTGCTTTCATTTGTACTACTTGGTTTCTTGCAATTGCTGCAGCCTATTTAATCATGGCACCAGACACGAAAGGATTTCATTCTGTAGTTCTAATAGATAAAATTCTGTACTTTTATTTGCCTGTAATCATACTATCGGTGCTGAACACAATAATATGGAAGGCTGCACGGAGGCAAGTGTTGAGAATTCACCAAGAAAATCCACACACTAGTGTAAAGGTGGCAGAAATGAAAGCAACAAAGATGTTACTTGTAACAACTGTTGTGTTCTTCGTTTGCTGGGGGCCTGCTTTCATAATTGCAGAACCAGATTCAGCGAATAGTGCTCTGAATTATTTCTTCTGCCTTTGGTTTGGATATTGCAACAGTTTTGCCAATCCAATCATCTATGCTGCAATGAATAACAAGTTTAGAAAAGCTTTCAAGAAAATCTGTTTGTTCAGATAAAAACTAAGAGAGGTACTTTTTATATGCTGGTCACTGTGTTATTAACAAAAGTCCAGAAAAGTTTTTACTTCGAAATTCGAAATGCACATAGCCGAACCTTTTGTAAGCAAAGCTATTACCGGAAAACATTACTGTGATTATAAATAACAGGTGTAAAAGCAAGCAATAATGTACAGGTATCGTGAAAACAACGACGAACAATACCTCTTGTGATGTCATTCAAAGACATATTCAGACTAACTTACCAACAATACCATTCTTGAAACAAAATCTTTTTTTAACTTTTTTCAGTCATCTTGGAACAAATTTATTTATCATCGGTTATCTTGGAACATCTTTGATTTTTCTTTTGGATGATACACTTGCTGAGATAACTAGTCAGGCATGCTAAAATGTAAGAGATTTGTACCATGGCAGTTTTATAAATTATGCAGATAAATAAACATTAAAAGCTAAGTTTCTTTTTTATCTGAATCAGTAAATTTTGGAAAAAAATCATTTGCCTTGTTGTAGAGTCTGTTGGCAAAGAAAAATAAACAGACGCTAATGTTCTTCAAACAATGCTGTTTGTTGTGTGTATGTAGCACATAGCTTTTAGTGAACAGAGCAACAGAATCATTATCATATGACAGTCAGAAATAATGCCATGGCTGTTGCATTTAGACTATAAGTAATCTGTAAACACAACGTTTCCTTAACGTAACACATCAATAATTTTAAAATTCTATTTCATGCAATTCTGCACTTTTTTCCATTAGGCTAAAACAGAAACTAATCAATAGACATGCAAACTTGGCCTATTTTAAACATTTAATAAAAGCATAATAAATGCGGTATTTATACACTGGAAAAATGCGTTGTGTGGCATTTTATAGTAGGGAGCTGCATATGATAGCCAGGATGATGGAGTAGCTAGTGCACTATCAAGTTAGATATGGCAGTTAACTTACACATGTATGATGGCTAATTCTACAGTAAACGCGACCTTACAAGCAGAGCAGAAAAACTTGCAAATTCTACAAATTGCTTTATACTTGTATGTGTTTACTGCTTTCGCAGTGATTGCTGGCAACATGTTAATTCTTGTCGCAGTTTACAAGTACGAGCAGCTGCGAACGGGAATAAATGCTCTGATCGTGTCACTAGCCGTGGCGGATTTGTTGGTCGGCGTAATAATGCCTTTGTCGCCAATTCGTTCGCGACTTGCTAACGAAATTTTAAGACAAGTCCGTCGCTTCACCATAATACCTTCGACAAGTGTGAGCATAATGCATCTATGTGTTATAGCTGCTGAAAGATATTTGGCTGTTTTACATCCCTATAAGTACAACATCTATCTCACAGGGAAGACGATAGCTGCTTCTATTTGTGTTATTTGGTTTGTGGGATTTGCTTCAGCCTATGTAATCATAATACTAGACGACAAAGGATTTCCTTCAGCACTTTTAATGGATAAAATTCTGTTCTTTTATTTGCCTGTAATCGCATTATCAATATTATACACAATAATATGGAAGGCTGCACGGAGGCAAGTGTTGAGAATTCATCAAGAAAATCCACAGTCTAGTGTAAAGGTGGCAGAAATGAAAGCAACAAAGATGTTACTTGTGACCATTGTTGTATTCTTCGTTTGCTGGGGACCTAATTTCATAATTGCACAACCAGGTCCTGCAGATAACATTGTAAACATCTTCTGTCTTTGGCTTGGCTTATGCAATAGTTTTGCCAATCCAATTATCTATGCTGTAATGAATACCAAGCTTAGAACAGCTTTCAAGAAAATCTGCTTGTGCAGATAAAGATTAATCTGATGTACTTGTGTGTATGCAAACTATCTTCTGCCTTTAGTTTGGCTTATGCAATAGTTTTGCCAATCCAATTATCCATGCTATAATGAATAACAAGCTTAGAACAGCTTTCAAGAAAATCTGCTTGTGCAGATAAAGATTAATCTGATGTACTTGTGTGTATGCAAACTATCTTCTGCCTTTGGTTTGGCTTATGCAATAGTTTTGCCAATCCAATTATCCATGCTGTAATGAATAACAAGTTTAGAACAGCTTTCAAGAAAATCTGCTTGTGCAGATAAAGATTAATCTGATGTACTTGTGTGTATGCAAACTATCTTCTGCCTTTGGTTTGGCTTATGCAATAGTTTTGCCAATCCAATTATCCATGCTGTAATGAATAACAAGTTTAGAACAGCTTTCAAGAAAATCTGCTTGTGCAGATAAAGATTAATTTGATGTACTTGTGTGTATACTAACATTGTGTTGATCTACAAAAAAATAATTGCGTAGTGTGTTCAAAAAATCATCGAAAAGTCACAAAAAATCATCGAAAAGTGTGTAGTCTAGCGTTGTATAAACAAAGCCGTTGACAGAAAACTACTGCCATTACAAACAACATTTTTAGTTGAATGAATCTACCGTTCAGGTGAATGTGCTACAGATGTTAAGCTGTTTCAAAGGTGAAGGAAAAAGAACAACTGCACAATGCGAGTAGTTAGTGTTGCCAGGCTTGCAAGTTTTCACTCATTCTGGATTAGATTGCAGGATTTCTCAGAATACAGCATGCAGTTTTGGGTTATTTATTTCTTCTTGGAGTAAAAACCTCCCACATCGTACAGCTACCACTTGTAAAAAATACAAGCTCCAATATCACACAACCGCTTGTCACAACTCAAATTTTCAAAGTTGAATCAGAACAAAACTTTGAATAAATCTTTTATGAGCCTGGATTTGAATCAGGGATTTTTAGAGGGTAAGTCTAGTGCCATCATCTGACAAATTTTTGTGATCAATCAAAGCTGTAGCCCAATCCTAGACAGAACAACTCATGTTAACCAAACAAAAATTTCAAAGTATTAGCTTACGGTAATCAATAAGTAAATAAAGTTTTTTTGTAATTGAGTTAGAGCGTAAAATACTCGTTAAAGAATTATTGCATTATTTATTATCTTATTTATTTCTCTATGATTCCTTATGTTGGTCTCTCAGTAACCCACTAGCCGAAGTAGGACAATTGGCGTACATGGGCTAGCCCAAGTAGGACACGTCGTACATGGGCTGCCCAAGTAGGACACGAGAGACAGGTCTCAAATTGAATCGTTAACCGTACTGGCAGCACCCGCTGTCCTTGTTTATTTAATAATAATAATTGAAAACGTCGATATTCGTTGAATAATTTATTATATATCTGGTAAAATAAAAGAATCTTATTTTGAGTTAGTAAAATTTCCAATACTAAATTTAGCTTCGATATTAATGTTTTTGAAGTGAAATAAGCCAGTTTTTAGGCGATTCCAACATTTGCTTAAGGTATATCGTTTTCATTCCGTGTCGCTTCACAGACAGGTGATCAGTTCCACTACCTCTTGGGCAGATAACTGTTTTCTACTAAGTAAATGGGTTAGCCAGTTATGTGCCCTACATAGTTTCTCTCTTTAAAACATTAGATGATATTTATGGAACTAATAATAATAATTATTGTAAAAAACACAATAATCATTGTAAATTGTCAAGGACTATCCATCATTATTATAAAGTTCTTTTTTTCTAAAACAAATTTAGTTTTATGTTTGATTATGTCATAATTCTCGACAGAAATCGCCTGCGCCCTACCTGGGCTGCCCATGTACGATGCTGCTTTTCCGTAAATTTAGCACATGCGTTTTACCGGAAGTGTCCTACTTTGGCTAGTGGTTTACTCGGCTCCCTACACCTTAATTCGGTGTGTAATTCTCACTTTTGTTTATCACTGAGCTAATCATTCAGCTGTTCAGTAAAATCCTGCAATATTGCAGAATCCTGTTCATTTCAAACTGCTTATTTATTTTATTTTGCTGAGAAAATAGCAATAAAAGAGGTTCAACGACAGCAAATGACATTCGATAAACAAGAGCTTGCACTCTATGGAATTGGAACAAATGAGTTACAACTAGACTGACTTTTGTGGTCTGTCTAGTGGGTTAAAATATCAAACTGAGACCAGGTGTAACTGAAATGCTCCACAGAAGGTAGACAAGTGGATTTGTTTGGATGAAGCAGACCTTCAGGAATTCGATAATTCAGCCGTCTCGGTTTATTTGCTACATTCATAGACATTTCTGAAAGATGTTCCTCATAAGCACGTTTTCAAAAATGTCCATTAAAGAGTTATGAACTCAGAAAATAGAATAAAATAAGATGGGTACATATCATCGTTATTTACCACGTATTTACATGTCATGTGTGATGCAAAAATCAGATAACGTGGCAGTTCTTTTCCAATGACAAATACTGATGATGATAATAGCATTATTGACAAATTGAAAATTACAAATATAATTAGGGTCTGCGTTGCCCAAATGCCTTGAACTCAGGCACCAGTGAAAAATGTCTCTGTCTTTCATTTTAGGCAAAAATGGAAACAGCTTACCAACCAGGCTGTTTGACAGCAACAGACGAACATTTTATGTTGGCACTCAGGATTGGTTTCTGATGACGACACCGCATGCTCTTGGAGAGTTAGTGGCCATCGAGCTGTGGCACGACAATTCCGGCAATTCTCCGGACTGGTAAATGTTTGTGGTTTAATGCGCGGTTATGCGCTCTTGCATAGATAAATTTCTCAATGGCGAAAGAAAACCATGCTTTCTGTGTGCTGTATTGAATACTTTAGTGTCTTGCTTGAATGCATTCTTAAAGGAAGACTGGACGATTTTTTATACTCAATCTCATTTTAATTTACTGTTCAAAATATATTTTTCTTGCCTATAAAAGTTAACAATTGTTTCTTGTATTTGAATAATTAGCTTAGAAAGTTAATTAATGATAACCGAACACAGCTATTGCTTACGTCAGAAACTAACCACAGTTTGTGCAATGGCAGGCGTCTTCTCTTGTGCGTTAAGCACATTTGCATAAGTGTTACAGTACTGCTTAAATGCATGATGTCACGAAAAATGGGCTTTACATCATATAACGTCATGAAACTAACACAGCAGTTCATGATCATGGTTATCATGGTACCGCCTACTATTTGTCGGCCACGTGAATGTGACAAAAAGGAGCCACTGCCAATCTTAATAGGTTCACTGAGCCACGTGTAGCTTTCAAAGTTTAACAAAATTTGAGTATCCGAGGCAATTATTATTTAATCTAAGCTTTCGTTCAAAATAAGCTATTGTAGTTTTCAATATGTTAGAGCATTATTTATTCTGAACTCGTGTTTACACAATCGTCTGATTTTTCGTTTAAAGTTTTACAATTAAATACCGCAGTTTAACATTGCATAATTTGCCAGTCTCCCTTGTTCAACTCGTTACCCGCAACTGTTTATGAACATTCTGTCACTCACAGTCGTGATCTAATTAATAAATATCATTATCACCTATTGTGCGTCTATGTACATTTCTATAAAATCTGTTAGAAATACTTAAAATTATCAGAATTGCTATGAATTTGATACAAAAATTATGTTAGTGAAAATTAACTGCATTTTGTACTGTATTTTTGCTGATACTGGCTTTTGTGCTTTAAAACGAATAACAAACTGTTTGAACAGAACGGTACACAGAACCGTTTTCACAGCATTATAGGCCCCTGGGCAAAGCTTCTAGCCAATTGTGGAATTTCTTGTATATTGGATGACAAATCAGATTTTTAAAAGCCAAGTATATACTTTGTGCTAAAGGCAGGTTCACATCGAGTGTGTATTCACATGACACGTAATATCAGGTTGAATTGCTGTTTCTGTGTTTTTTTAGGTTCTTGGCCCATGTTGTCATTCGGGACATGCAAACTAACCAAGCTTTTTGTTTTGTTTGCAATAATTGGTTAGCTGTTGACATTGGCTTACAGACCGTTCACACGGAACTAAGTGTGTCTCCTCCTACAATGCTTCGGGTAGGATTTGAGTAATAGTAGAAGTTTTTTGTTTTATCAACATTTTTCACCATTTGTAACAAACACCCATCATGCGCAAACATTAAGTGATTAATGCAAGGATCAATTGATCAAACATCTGTGCTTAAGTCGTGAAAGTGTTGAATAAATAAAATAGGCGACATTTTCACACCTTGACGAACCCCATTTCCGACTCTAAACAGTAGCGAATTGAAATTTCTCCGCCTCACTAACAAGTTTTGTTGCGAATAATAAAACGTTAGTAAACAAATCACAATATTTGGAAAATTAGTATCTTTTAGCTTTAAGAACACTTTGTACTATTTACTCTTTCAATAACCTTTGATGAATATCTAAAAACTGACCTCCCTCATTGCAAATAATAATCATTTACCTCTTTCTTGGTGTATAGACATGCACATTTCTGTTCCTAATTTTTCGTCCTAACCAACACAGGTACAGTAATATTTCCAAAAAGTTGCCTGACACCTTGGTGCAGTAGCAAAAACTGTCCAACTTATTCCTGCAATATGGCGATCACTTATCATTGACGCTGAACCAGACCTCCCTCCCCCCGTCAGTAATGTGGTTGTGACCGTCTTGACCATCTTTGGTACAGCATATGGAAAAAGTATCAGTATTAGAACACATATGAAATGCGAAAAATTATAAATATTGAAAATTTCTTAGTAAGTGGGACAAAAAAGTTGTTTGCATTTGCATTTTGTCAACGCTTTTATTTGGCATTAGTCTTTAGTCACTTTGGATTGAGTATTCCCGTGTCCAAAGACTCCAGCCTGGATTTCTGGGTTTCAGAATGCCATGTGGATGTACATAGTTATCTTAAAACACTACACACCATTTCTTAGCGTTTTTTTTTAAACTCAAACAAACAATTTAAATAGTGTTGTTGCACTTATATCCGTTTTGTTTGTTAAAGGGCAAGTTAACCGTTTTTCTTTATTAGTAGCTTATTACACTTTTGGTACACTGTGAGTACTTTTGGAGTGACACAGAAAACTATGCTAAGCAACACAAAGCCTGTGCAAGTAAATGTAGGGACGGCCACTGGGAAAACTGCTCTTGTGTTGTTTTGTACATGCCTCTGATATTTCTTTTGCTGATAGAAGCTGTACAATTGTACATGTGTCCATCCACGCCTGGGAAATGTCTGTCTGTTCTGTGTTCCATCCTAGAGGACCACCGCTAATGATGAAGCAAGTGTTGATCTTGCTACGACTGTTTGCAGTCAGTAGACCTTTTTATTGGGTAGTAGATCAAAACTTATTAAAGTGATTTCATTTTTTGGGTGTAGAAATTCGGACACGTGTTTGGAAGCAACGCAATGGAAGGCATTAGAGATACCCATCTCTGGGCAAGCATCTTCTGGCGTCCACCTAGAAGCACTTTTACACGTGTCCAGGTACTAAATTTTATATAGTTAGCAACAGTGATTTTAAGCATCTAAGCAAATCTTGGCTGCACAAAATGGCAGCTAGCACAGGTGAAATATGCAATCAATCAATCAATGTCAGTCAACCAGCGGGGCCCCTCCTTGCAACGGCCAGTCGGCACTTCTTTCATTTTCTTAGCTGACAGCTGCTGTAGTGTAACAAAATTTACTCACAAGCATGCCAGTGGAAAATGTTACTAAACATACTAAATTTACTGCAAGAGTCCAGTGTGCATTATTCTCATTATTATCTTTTTACCATTTTATTATTTGACATTTTGTGCTGTTAGTATTGGCTGCTGGTTACATGGAAGACAGGTATACAGACTTCACATATTTTATGCACTAAATGCACAGGTTAGTGTTATTGGTTATATTAGTCTTTCATCATTTGTTTGATATTACAGTAAGTCCTCTCTTGATGACGGTAATGCTTTCCAGCAAAATTCGACATTAAACAAAACATCGTTAAACGAAACCAAAACATTCACAGAGGAAGTAATGTAAACGAATTGAGATACGTTCCCGAACCAAAGATCAATGCCTCAGTGCTGCTTAAATCATTCAAATGAAACGTTTTGTGTGTTTTATTCATATTTCTACTGATTCATAATTCTTGCACAGTAACTGGTTCCATGCTGGGCCAGCGCTGGCTGCTTGAGTCGGGCCTTAATGAAGCCTTAATACAGCCAATTCTAGTACAATAACTGGTTCCATGCTGGGCCAGCGCTGGCTGCTTGAGTCGGGCCTTAATACAGCCAATTCTTGCACAGTAACTGGTTCCATGCTGGGCCAGCGCTGGCTGCTTGAGTCGGGCCTTAATGAAGCCTTAATACAGCCAATTCCGGCACAATAACTGGTTCCATGCCGGGCTATTGCTGGCACCCAGAATTGGGTCAGTAAACATGACGGATCTGACGTGGTACAGGCAAGTTACTGGTCCAATTACCGGTTTTGGCTTGCCTGTACTGGGCCAATACCGTACATGCCATAATGCCAGTAATGGCCCACAACGCGACCATAGGCTATAATTATTACCTTCGTTAAGGTGTCAGAATACTTCATGCAAACTATCTGTAATTTATTCAGGAAAACATAACGTAACCTCTAACAAGTGATGGATATGTTCTCGTTTGTTTAATTGTTTTCTGCTTGTTTGTAGAGATTATCTTGTGCCCTCTCTCTGATGCTCACTACCATGTTGAGCAACATAATGTACTACGGCATTCCTACTGATAATCCAGAAGATCAGGTTTCCATTGGCGAAATCGCGTTTTCTTGGGCACACGTTCGTATAGGTACGTGTTTGTTGTGTTTTGTTTCTCTCGGAAGGCTCGTAGAGAAAACCAGAGAACACTTCGTCAAATTAAACTAGTTTATTAAGCGAGAATTCTACACCGCAAAAGTATGCAGTAATGCGAAATGATTACAGTAAACGTGAAAATCTGGAAAATCGTTTAAGTGTATCTGAAAATACAGGTATACAAGAGAATGTGTAAGTGGCGTCCGTGTGAATCTGCGTGTGTCTCTCAGCGGCCTACTTTGCCTTATATAGGATGCCAGGGAACATTCTAGTTGTTTCTTTCTAGAACATTCTACAAGGTAAGACGATTATTCTAACGGAACATTCTACAATGTTCTATTTAATTCTAATAGATGCCAGCGATCTCCACAACAGTATTCCTCGTCGATTTCTCATAAAACTCACGATACTGAGAAATGAAACAGGATATTCAGCATACTTAGTTTATTATCACTCGTGGTGGAGATTCGGTCTGACCACCGGCTATACGCTCATTTTTTGCAAAACGATCTCTGAAATAAACTATTTATTCTCTCGTATAAAATGAAGATTTATACACCAGAACAAAAGAAATTTGTTGGAGTTCAAAAGTCAAGTTCCGAAGAATAAGATGGCTAGGACATCTTCTAAGATTACCAAATGAAGCAACAGTAAGAATCACCTTAAAGGAAGCCTTAAAACCTTGCAAAAAACCACCTGGTAAACCTAAAACAACTTGGATGGCTAAGATAAATAAAGATGTTCGACAACTTCAGCCAAATCTGTCTTTAAGAGTAGAAGAATTTACGCTGTTAGCTGCATATAGGAGTGGGTGGAATACTAATAAATACCTCAATGCCTACAACAGGTGGAATGAGATTTTGAAAAAAAAATTCCCTCATCAGTGACATACCTCAATATGTTACTGATAAGGCTGCAGCTACCATGCGTTTAAACGCTATTGCAAAATGTTTTTCATTAATACATACACTAATTTTTGTCACATACGTAATTGTTATATATGCTGTCTTTATGGCACTATGTGAGTTCACACAAATTTTGTCAATTCAGCTTGAAAATATATTAATGGTGATAATGACTTTATTATTATTTTATTATTAATATCATTGGCATCGTTGTTATTATTTTATTATTAATATCATTGGCACAACACCGGTTTTCACATCGACTTACTCTTTCTGTTTCTCTGTCTTTCTTCTTTTTCATTGTTTTCATCCCTCCCTCTCTTTCTCCTTTTCCTTTTTTTCCTGCGGTTGCCTTTAATTTATGTGGCTGTTTTGCCATTTTTGGATCTCCTCAGCCACACGGCTTTACTATTTGTAGTTCAAATATATTAATTTTTTGTGTTGTTTTTTTTTCAGCTATGTTGTAAATTTCTATTTGTAGTTTGTAGTTTACTTGGTGAAAATAAATAAATAAATAAATAATAAATGAATAAATAAATATTATACTTCTTGTGCTGAAATCCAATTCCTTTGTTCTGCTTTGAAAGTTGTTTTTGTGTAAAACCTAACAAACTAGCAATGGCGATAAAAACTTAATATCGATGGCGGATTTAATTATGATGCATTTTAGTTAAAACTCATTGCTTTATTGCCGGGATTTGCTTAATTTCTTTTTTCCCAGAAGGGAACACAAACTGAAGTTCGAGATTTGTAGTCCATTTTATTACTGTTTTCTCTATTTTCGTTATTTATTTTGCAGGTTTTTCCAGTTTGCTAGTTGTACTTCCAATTAATCTTATAATCATACAAATTTTCCGTGGTTCCAAGCAGCGACCAACCGAGGATTCACCGGAACAGCCTGCATCTAATTATATAGTAACTGATTCTCATTCGTAAGTTGTATTCTTATGTGGCTATCTTTATGCATGACAGTTTATGCAAAAATACCAGTAGTAAGAGATTAACTCAAGTAATGAAATGAATAGTTATTTTAATAAATTAATTAAAAATAACTATTTGACAATAACAGGCACATATGATGACCAAGATATGTCACTTTGCATTTTCGAAAAGAAGTTCATATTGTAGCGGCTCGCAGGATTAGACCTTCTCAGAAACCACGGGCTTCGTGAAATTGTAGTGTATTGAGTGTAAAATTGCGTGAGCCAATCAGAGCTCAGTTTTCTAGGCCAATTTTCTCGAGCGTGTAACCAGTTCTTGTAGATTCGAGGGCAGTGCATTCTGGGCCATGTTCGGCTTCGGTTTCATTTTGTTTTTCTTGGTTGCTGTTATTAACTCAGTCGTGATTCAGTAATTTTTGGTTGAACCCCTTGGTTTGCATTTTGACTCAACGCGTAAGTGTCAGTTATAAACTGTTGCTAAGTGTTTCATTTTACGCTTTTCTTTCTTTTCTTTTTTTATAATTTTTTTTAGTTACGACATGTAGTGAATTATGAAGTCTTGTTATCATAGATCACAATATGATGACCAACATATGTCACTACATTTTCGAAAAGAAGTTGATATGAAGTTGGTTCTGATTGGCTGGTTAGCATTACTCGTTGTGAAACAACTCCAACCCCACTACTGTCAAACTTTTCTACAATGTTTCTACAATGGCCGTAGCAGTGAAATAAACAGACCCGGGTGACTGCACTCAGTGCTGAACTTGGGCGGCAGTCTACCGCCTTCCGTCCCTTGCATGAAAAACATAGGCGGCAGTGTGCCACCTTCCGTAGTGAAAGGGTTAATTAATAAACAATGCACCATCACTTAGATCGCCTGTTCTGCAGACCGATTGTTTGAAAACCGCACTAGAATGTTAAACTTAAACGTCCAGTATCCCCGTGTTTTTGCAATCATTAAATCTCGGATAGTTCCCCCTTTATTTACATTCGTCTTCTTGTAGGGATGAAGAAAACCAAGAGGAGACGCAGAACGGATCTTCTGTCTACATTACTGCACCTCATTCATTAGAAAACAAAGATGAGGAAGTGGAGAAAATATCTGATTGGGTAGCGGCTTTTTAACAAAATTACTAATTTATTCACTTATTAAATAAACTTAAGGACAGCAGGACCCAATCTTAAACTGCAGCTCAAAACAATCTATTCTATAAAATACTGAAAGGAAACAAACTATTTTTCCCAGGAAGGCTTACATGAAAGAATTATAACTGCACAAACACAATTTCATATTCGCGCCGCTAGTTCTTCACTGTTACATGCATTTCACTATTTGGAAGTTAGACGGCAATAGCGCCTGCATTTCAGAAACACATTGCAAAAGAAACAGGTGCTGTACCTTTCAGTTTAGGTGTGTTAGTTTATGACGAACAACACACGTTTGATATCTCTTTTGTGAGCACAGCAGTAAATTTGAATTTGAATTTTTATCTTAAAACTCGCCTAGTTTTATCAGAACACACTGAATCTGTTGCAGTAGCACTGTACTTCAATTTTCACTTTCGCAAACACGTGCAACACGCTCCTGAAATGTTTGTGCTGTTGAAAATTATGTTAGTTTGTGATGCAAATCACTGAAGATATGCCCGCCATTTATTCCGTTTTTGAGCTATTATTTGTCGTAAAAAAAGCTTTGGCATTATTATAGATGTTGAAATTTATACATTTCTCCGTACTTCAAAATTATGTAGGATATGAAAAATCATCCTGTTTTCCTTTAACCCAATTGGGTAGTATACAGGATAGTTCAGAAATAATAACATATTTTAAGAAGCTGGTATAAATTCATGGACAAGTTCTCCATAGTTTTTCCAGTCATAGTCAATCCAGGCTGTGCTCCAGGTTTAATTCATCAAGTGGTAATTTTGAAGCTAAGATTGTAAATAATTAATTCAAATGTCTGATTCTCAACTGTGCTGGAAATTTAGCATTAGCGTTCTTAGCAGCCTTCTCTTGTTGTCTGCTTGTGGCGATTTTTAAGCATGATCACATGATCATGTCTGATCTGGTGGAGTAGACTGAATTTTGTTAACCCAGTGGAGTTTATAAGCCGTTAAAATATTTTCGTGTTGTGTGTTTTGAAAACTCATGATTTGGGGGGAATAATGTATGTATATTCTTTTATTACTTTTAAAATTGGTTATTTAGTTAAATTACAAATTAGTTAAAAATTACTGCAATGCTGTAGTGTAAAAACTGCTAAATTATATATAATTATTGATCTTATGGTTATTGGTATTTTTTGATGAGTAAGTGAGTGAGAGAGAGAGAGAGAGAGAGGGGAGAGAGAGAGAGAGAGAGAGAGAGAGAGAGAGAGAGAGAGAGAGAGAGAGAGAGAGAGAGAGAGAGAGAGAGAGAGAGAGAGAGAGAGAGAGAGAGAGAGGAGAGAGAGAGAGAGAGAGAGAGAGAGAGAGAGAGAGAGAGAGAGAGATCATTTAATGCATTTCTGTTTCTCAAATTTACCAATAATTTTGGTAGCACCAACACAAGATTTTCTTCCTGGTGCTGTCCAGAGGCATACCAGTAGCTTCAATAAAAATTTTATATTAATATTTTTTCTGCAGCAAAATTTGTGTTCATTTAGTGCTTTCTGTGTAAATTATCATTGTATGGTCGTGGTAAAACTAGCAATAAATTCTAATTCCAATTCTAAATTCTATGTTTGCAGAATTAGGACTGAATCATTCTTCTCGGGTATTCCGTCTTAATTACTAATTACTAATCTGTTATTTTTAGGATTCTGTTAAACACAAGAGTACTTTGTCGTCTGTGTCTCAAAGTAAAGGACATCGCCGGAGTTTGAAAAAGCCTTCGAGAGAAGCTTCGAATCGCCAAACCAATAAACCTGACAAGTATTTGCAGTGAGATTTAGTTAGCACAGTCAATGTTGTTTACGTATATGGAAAAACGTTTTTGTTTTTCGTACTTTTTTAAACTCATTTAAACTCTTGCTTAGTTAGTGAACAGTTTGCTACGAATGCTCTGGTTATTTTTTCAAACTTTGCTCAATGTTATCTCTACTATTCCAAATGACTTGCCGTCAAAATGACTGCGTCTAGTGGTCATTGGTCATCAACAACCGACATTGGCAGGTTTATCAGACTGTTTTTGAAGTTGCGATGTTCGTGTTAAACAGATGTAATCACTGGATGAAAACATGGTTTAACTTTGTGATCTGTATTTTACTCAAAATCATAATCTCATAGTCAGTCCACATTGGTTTAACTTTGCAATCTGTATTTTACTCAAAATCATAGTCTCATAGTCAATCCACATATACAAGAAAATGGTAAACATAATCAACAGTAGTAAAAGTTAGAGTAAATCCACCAGCCAATATATCATTGGGTCAAAACGTTATTATAACCACACAACTGTTTAACCCTATTGCCTGTCCTCTCATCTTGCTACCAAGTGTGAAAAACTACTGCATTCACAGAGAAGCCCAGTAACCCAGTTCCATACAAACATATAGCAGTAGCAAGTACATACATATATTGGAAACTTCCAAGGGTACAAACAGATGTCAGCACTGACTTAGCGGTAATGAAAGACTAAAGTTTAAAACTACAAATCAAAATTAATAATAAACTGTAAATTAAATGCTCACATCTGCGACAGGCAGGGACATAATAAAATAGTCATACTACTGAGAATTTTATTGTAAGCAGAATCGTATTATCGTGATTCGACTGTAAAGTTATATTTTACTGAAAAATATACTATTTTATTCAAAAAATAACTACAGTCGACCCTCATTTAACCGGACCCTGTTAGCCCGGATATTGGATAAGACGGACATCATCCGTGGTAAAGGAAACTGACCGATTTCCGACCGAGCCGGAGCGCTAAACACAGCACGGCCAACCTACTCACCACAAGCCATTGATGGGCCGAAGCGGCTCGCGGTGCCGCCCAGGCTGCTACGATTCCCGCCAAAATTCAGTTTGCTTACCCCATCGAAAGCACTCACTAATTTCTTTATCCTCACGGGTTAACTATTTTAAAGTAATATACAGTATAGTATACATTGCACGGTATATAGTGCAATGTATATAGGCCTTATTAAGGTGATTATTCCTGTATAATATAGACCATATATAGGCATATCGGATAAATCGGACAATCGGCTAAACTGGACCCCCCCCAATTAGTCCGGTTTAATTAGGGTTGACTGTATATACTATTATTAGCGATAATACTATTTATTAATTACAATTATTGAATGATTTGTGTATCTACACTTTTAATCAAGAAACCTTGGTCCCTTATAATTACGTACTTCATTATATATCATTAACATATTTATTTCTTTTTAGTTTTAGAGAATCAGCAACTACTGGACAGCAGCCACGAACGTTTAGAGAGAGATCTAGACGATTTTCGTCAGATTCTATTCGACGACTGTCAAGTTCCTCTATAAAACGCTCTTCATTAACCAGATCATCGGTAGATTCTACCGTGGAAGACGAACCTGCGGTGAGCTTTTTGTATTTACTGGAGTGAGTGATTTGATAAGTGTTGAATCCACAAACCCGTATTTGTGTGAGTTCAAATCACTCTTGGCCACAATTGTTTAGACCTTGACAAAATTCAGAGTTAGTTTCTTTCTTTCACCGAATTTTTAATTTAACGGGAAGAAAAGACAATTTTAAAGGGAGTTTTAAAGAAAACTTTTCTACACAAAGTTATATTGCTTTAACTTACACTTCCCAGTGTGCACCACTGACTCACAAAATACATATTTATAATTTTACTGAAAAGATAAAGTAATTTAAGCTCTTGCTTATTTATTGAAGAGTTTGCTAGATTGCTCTGGTTATTTTTTCAAACTTTGCGCAATGTTATCTCTACTATTCCATATGACTTACCGTCAAAATGACTGCGCCTAGTGGTCATCGTGGGAGTTCAAATTTACAAATTTTGTACATTGTTACTGCTAATGCAAGCTCTGTATGCAATGGTACAACATATAAGTGATATAAAATTTCAAGATACAAATTTTTTAAGTTTAAAGCTTATATAAGTGAAGGGTGTTCTTGTGTTTTAAGTTTTTAATAGCTGTAAGTTCATTTCAGAGGTGGCTGCTCCTTTGCAGATTAGTAAATTTTGTAGTTTATAGGTTTGCATTAAATCATCAAAATTATCATTGCCTTTGTCAAAATTATGAACTTCAAACATTTGACATTTTAAAGGAAAAGTCAATAGCATGCAGGAATTTTTAACAGACCAGATTTTGTCCGATATCCATAAAGGCGATAACCAGCAAACCGAGATATGAATGTACAGTGTCCAGTCTGTCAACTTGACCGAACTTTTTTCTTTATTTAGCCGAAGATTTTATCCACCTTTAGCCAATACATTTTGGCACTAAAGCGGCTTTATCTTTTCAGGTTGACCAAGAGTTTGAATTGTCCGTGGACTATCTAAATCGGCACATTACAAAAACCGATGACAGCATGAAAGCAATTCTTTTGTGGCTTTACGAAGCAAAGGCTGATTCTGAAGAATTGTTAAGAGAACTCGAGGAAACGAGGAAGAAGCAAATGGTCACGTTGTTCCTGAGAGAAAGAGACACCATAGTTGAGGAGCGGAGCTATGATTTGATACAGGAAGCAAAAGTGCGGAGAGAGGCTTCAAAATTGCCTTCAGCCATGAGAAATTTCTTTACCGTCGAGGCGGGACCGGGGAATCTGTTACCTTGGTGGTGTGTTTATATAGGATGGGTGATCGTCATCGTCACTTGCCTCATTTCCTCTTATCTAGTCATGCTGTACGGTCTGAAATACGGTTATAAGAAAAGCACTGATTGGTTGATTTCCATGCTGGTGTCGTTCTTTCAGACAATTTTCATTATTGAACCTGTGAAAGTTGTGCTCTACGCGGTACTTTTGTCACTTATGTTCAAGGAACCGGCTGAGGTGCAGCATACTTTAAATAACGTACCCATAGAGCCTTACGTGCGGGATAAGGAAGAAGACATTGGCGAGTATGAGAGGTATGAATTATTTGTTTGTACAAATGTTGCCTGTTTTAGCCCAGCTAATAATGAGCAGCCGGAGTATACGATGCTGGTCCAACAATAGATTGCAATTGTGAACGGCATGGGAACAAGTTTTGCGCAGCGATCAGCACAGCTTAAAAATTCCACTTGATTCTGTGCTTATTGCCAGACATGGTGCCCACAAAGCCGGCGACAGAGGTGGTAGCGCTATTAATAAACGTTTACTATTTCGTATTAATGTTTGTCTTGAAGAAATTCCTTGCTGTTGACACCGCCACATGTTGTTTTGATGTATACTTAAAGACTAAGTTCCACTTTACAATTTTATTTATGTTCAGGTTTCAGTCCATCTTTGAGCGGCGACGAGCATACAGACCCCCGGAAGAAGAGTTTGTCGCCGCCGAGAGAGAACGGCGAGTTTGGGAACGTAAGAGTAAATACTTCATCAGAGAGTTTATGTTGTTTGCCTTTTTCACCTTGCTTTTGTCTGTCCTTGTCTTCCAGTTCCGGGACAAGAGGTACGTTGTCCATTTCTTACCTTCATTACATGTAATTTTGTGTCAGACGGAAGTAGGGTAACTAGGGTGCGCTTTTTACACCTTATTTAATATCAGACCAGCATGAGTGTCCTCCAACAAAGATTAATGTAGAGGTCAAGGTCACCAGCTTGACTGTCTTCCAACAGTCGGGACCAAACCAACATGATTGTGGACGTAAAAGATTTTGGGCCAAGGTCACTGAACTTCACTGACCTCCAGCTGACGTGAATGTGGACGAAAAAGTTAGTAGTCAAGGTCACCAAACATGATTGACATCGAGCAGACATGATTAGTCAGAGGTCTAAGCCACCAAACTTCATTGACCTTCGTCAGACATGAGTGATCAGAGGTCTAGGTCACCAAACTTTATTGACCTCCAGCAGACATGAATGATCAGAGGTCAAGGTCACTAAACTTGATTGACCTCCAACAGACATGAATGGTCAGAGGTCAAGGTCATCAAACTTCATTGAAATTCATCAGACATGAATGCTCAGAGGTCAAAGTCACCAAACTTCAGTGACCTTTGTCAGACATGAATGGTCAGAGGTCAAGGTCATCAAACTTCATTGAAATTCATCAGACATGAATGCTCAGAGGTCAAGGTCACCAAACTTCAGTGACCTTTGTCAGACATGAATGATCAGAGGTGAAGGTCAGAGGTTAATGTTACTGCCTTAGGCCTAAAGCTTTTTTGATGTGAAGAAAGGCAAATGGAAAAGCGGACCTGCCAACCATTTGATTTAAAAATAAGTGTGAAACATGGAAAGCCCAGGCCTAGGGATCATCTTGCCAGTTGCAGGAGTGTAAGGGCCGAATTTATGCTCCATAAATTTTTGCATTTTTAGGTATCAAAATCAAAAGTCAAAAAATTTAAAAATAACAAGGCAAAAAATAAAAAAAAATTAAGGGCAATTATTGAGGTACTAATGAACTTTCTTACGCTGTTACTACAGTTCATTATGCTTTATAGATATCTAAACGGTTTTTTGCATAAGTGAATAAAATCTCAATAATACACAGAAATGTTTAATTTTCAATTTTAATAATGCACTTTAGTATAGCCAAAACATCACGAGACTCATGAACTCTGCTATATTATAGAGTAGTATAGCCAAAACATCACGAGACTCATGAACTCTGCTATATTATAGAGTAGTATAGCCAAAACATCATGAGACTCATGAACTCTGCTATATTATAGAGTAGTATAGCCAAAACATCATGAGACTCATGAACTCTGCTATATTATAGAGTAGTATAGCCAAAACATCACGAGACTCATGAACTCTGCTATATTATAGAGTAGTATAGCCAAAACATCATGAGACTCATGAACTCTGCTATATTATAGAGTAGTATAGCCAAAACATCACGAGACTCATGAACTCTGCTATATTATAGAGTAGTATAGCCAAAACATCATGAGACTCATGAACTCTGCTATATTATAGAGTGTGGTACTATTAGTTGTATTAGGGTTGGTGCCCATGGTAAATAAAAGGAAATCCGATGTTTTGCAAACTTGCATACGAAGTTGTGGAATGTGTGTGCACGTGTGCAAGTTTTAAAACAAAACCAGAACCAATCTTAAACTGTAGGTCAAAACAATCTACTCTTTAAAATTGAAGGGAAACATACTATTTTGTTTGTGATTATGTGAAAGAATTATTACCACACAAACACAGTTTCACATTCGAGCCCCTAGTTCTTTGCTGTTACGTGCATTTTGCCATTCTCCAGTTAGATGGGCATAAGCGCCTGCATTTGAGAAACGCGCTGCTCAAAAAACAGGTGCTACATCTCGCATTGCAGATTGTTAGTTTGTGACGAACCACACATGTTCGACAGACATACTAGTATTGTTTTTTGTTCATTAACATTATCATTATTTGTAGGTTCCATATGGTGAGTCATACTGTTGAGGATCTAGTACTTAACACAAATTACTACGGAAAAACTAAATTTACAGATGTGAGTTCGTATAATCATTAATTATAATTAAAAATACAACCTTGCAGAGCCGTATTTTATCTTTAATTGACATGCGTTCATAAACTTGAAAGATTAATCAACATTTACTGTCAACTTGGCTCCTGGACGCCTTGGGTATTGGGTCATTAAAGACGTCACTTTTGCTGTCCAAACATGGCAGTGAACCATACTGCATTCACTGTCCGTTTTTATGGAATAACTGAAAAGCATGAAGGCACAAACTAATTTTCAGACAGATTTCTTCACATTTGATAAAGCCAAATTTGTTCTTATGTTTAACTCGATTGCATCTGAATTTTGTTAGATAAAAGACATCATAAGCATGTGGGATTACATCAGTCATACTTTGCTGGCTAATTTATTCCCGGACACAGCTAACATTGAACAGTTTGCACCTCCGGGTTATGCAGCGGACCTGGTCAGCTGGCCCGTGGGAGTAGTTAGACTGCGTCAACTGAGAGTAAAAGAGGGTAGGAGTTTAATCATTCGTTATCTTCTTTTCAAAATTATTAATGATGGAATAAATCCACAATTGTTGAGTTTTGAAATTCGAAGGAAAGGAAATGTAAAAAAGTCGAAGACAGGATGCGGATTCGAACAGCTAGCAAAAATGAGGAAATCTTACATATGTACGTAAAGTAGTACATTATGTAATGTACAACTGCGCAACCTTTATCAGTAAAGCCGTCGCACATAAGTGTACATTTCAATTCTACAGTAGTTTTGTTGTGCTGCTTACGAATTTGTAAGTGTTATTTGCGTTTTGCTGTTCAATTTTGATTAAGGTTAATATTAAGATCGTTTATTTATGTCCTTTAAATTTTACAGTACAAGAGAGGCATAATAATGATTTTGACAATTTGACTTGGTGTTAAAAAGAAAGGTTAATTGTATGGAGAAAGGGTGGCGAAAGACCAAACAGTCAACTAAGTCAGCCACTCCTATTTAATACCTTTTGCACATGGCTGGATTAGAGTTCATTTATAATATTACTGAGTTTAGAAATTCCTTCAGTGTAGTTCATTTTAACGTGATAAAGAAAAATAATGCAAAAGCTATCCATATTATAAGGGACAATTAAATGAAGCAAAAACAAAATTAAATGATATTAGTTTGCATTCATATTTGCAAGTATTAATTGTTTTACCTGAATTTGTTAATGGTGCACCATATTCCATTAATATTTGCACAGCATTATAAGCTTTTGTGGCTTCATAGACACATTCACCAACTGGCTTCGTTTGTAATAAGTCAAGTAGATTTTGTATTCTCAGAAATTTGCAAACCACTTCGTAACTTAGTGCACTAGGAAACACTCTTCATAAATAAAACTTTAAAAATTTGTCTTGGAATTTTATATCATCTACACACTATCTAATTGCACACAGAGCTTGCGTTAGCAGTAACGCTGTATAAAACATGTAGATTTAAGTTCCCGTGATGACTGTTGGGCACAGCCATTTTAACGGTAAGTCATTTGAAACTAATTTAGATAGCATTGCGTAAAGTTTGAAAAAATAATCAGAGCATTCGTAGCACACATGTTACTAACTAAGCAAAAGTGTAAATGACTTTATCTTGTCAATAAGATCAATAATTTGATTTTGGTGAATCAGTGGTGCATGCTGGGATGGCAATGCTGTGCAGTTTTGGTGAAAATATTTTAAATTATTAAGAATTTTCTTTTCCAATTACATACCGTATTTTCCCGCGTATAAGAGACCCTTTTTCACTTTAAAAATAGGGAGTCTCTTATACATGGGAGTAAGTCTTTTCAATAAGATGCATAAATTGTGACACTAATGATTTTAAAGAAATAAGTGCTCTATAACTGTTTTATTTCGAATAATTATAGTTTCCTTTCAATAAATCTTCTCCATGGCTAAATTCTAATGATAAAATTAATGTACCGGGTAAGTTATTATTTTTTTAAATGTCTCTTTGGTATTGGAGAGAAATCGATTGTTCTGCTTGGAGAGAAATCGATTGTTCTGCAGCCAATCAACGCATCTGCATAAGCTCTCTGCATGCCCGTCGACGTCATTGATACGTCGGCAGAGGTCAACGAGATGAGTCAGCCTAAGCAAGGCGTGTCGCGTTCGACTATGAAGCGGTTGTAAGCAATGCAAGCATCGTGACACAGGCATAAAGTTATTCATTACCAAAAAACTTTTTTCCAGAATTTTTGCCTAAAAATTGAAGGGGTCTCTTATACACAAGGGTCTCTTATACATGGGAAAATACGGTAAGTCTTTCAAAAAAGTCAGCAATATGCCAAGTAATATAATTTTGTACGGAAAGGAAAAGTTTTGTGATCCGAACTTTAAAATTACATTTCCTTGCTCTTTAATGATTTGGTTTAGGTTTGTGTTCTGTTGTGAAAAACATGGAGTCCATAAGCGAGACGTGCGTCGCACAGTATTCAAAAAGTTTCGAAGATGACCAGTCGTACAGCGAGAACTGGCTTGAGTATCGCAATTCAACCACTCCTCCTGACCAATGGACCTACCAAAACTTATCCCATTTCTGGATTTTGCCTATTGAAGGTCAGTTTTATTTACATTTGATTCTGGAAAGAACTTTTATCGTTTCTAATTGGTTGTGGCAAAAATTGCTTGCTATATTTTTTTCATATGAATATCAGAGAATGTTTTCCACATAGGCCTAAGTGATGCAGAAACTGCCCTCAATGAAGTTATGTTCTCTAAAATAACCAAGTCGTACTAACAAAATATCATTAGTATCATTATCATGTTGTATGCCTCCCTCCTCTTTCTCCCTCTCTCTCCCTCTCTCTCTCTCTCTCTCTCTCTCTCTCTCTCTCTCTCTCTCTCTCTCTCTCTTTCTCTCTCTCTCTCTCTTTCTCTCTCTCCCTGTCTCTCTCTCTCTCTCTCTCTCTCTCTCTCTCTCTCTCTCTCTCTCTCTCTCTCTCTCTCTCTCTCTCTCTCTCTCTCTCTCTCTCTCTCTCTCTCTCTCTCTCTCTCTCTCTCTCTCTCTCTCTCTCTCTCTCTCTCTCTCTCCCTTGCTACTCACCATGACCATGCCTCATACATCGTCCTATTTTGTGTAAACCTTTATTGTATCGTGTTGTCATGGTTACCGGCAATGTTTCATGATGTTTTTGTAAATTTATAGGTAATTTTGCAGTTTACAGTAGTGGTGGATACATGATGGATTTGACTCGAAATGCCACAGAAGACTTACTCATAATTGAGTCACTCAAAAATTCACATTGGATAGACGAACGCACACGAGCGTTGATAATTGAATTAACCATCTTTAACGCGAATTCTAATCTCTTCAGCATAGTCATGTTAGGTTTAGAGTTCCGTGGAATCAGTGGCATTTTTCCGCTGTACAAAATATTTACCTTAGATTTGGCCAGGTACCTGATAACGACCGATTATGTGCTGTTGGTCACACAGGTTCTATACATGGTTTTTATGTGCTTTTTTACCTTCCGACAAATTAGCAAGATCGTCGACAGGAAGTTGGCATATTTTACAAGCTTTTGGAATATCATCGAACTCGGCATATTGGGACTATCCATTGCCTGCATGACTTTGTTTGTGATGAAGAAGAGCATAGTCAATCAGCTTCTAGATAAGAATTTGCAGGAAGAGACGAGCTACGTTAACTTTAGCGAAGCCGCGTACTTTGACTTTACTCTTGCCTGTGTGCTATCCATTTTGGTTTTCGTAGTCATGCTAAAGTTGTGGAACAGGTTGCTGCGTGTTAAAATGTATTCGCTGTATTTCTTTACCATATGGGAGTCTGTGTGGCCCATGCTTCACCTTACTATATTGATGTTGATAAGCTTTGTTGCCTTTGCTATACTCTGCATGCACTCCTTTGGTAGGAACAGCTTGAATTTCGTTAACACATTAGCAACATTGATCAGCCTGGTTCGGCGAGGAGACAAAGCCAATTTGTACGACATTTCGGCATTTAGTTTTGGAGTTTTGCTCGTTTTCATCTGTGTTTTTGTCATTTTTGTGCTAACAATGTTCCGCGTCGTGTTGCTCTTCGCTTATCGTTCTGTTGCAAGAGACAGTCAACTGAAAAAGCGTCAGTATGACATAGTGTTTTATATCTGCCAACGTTTGAAAGGCAAAGCGCAGACTGGGCCAACTCATCACGTTAAACGTTAATGTCTGCTCTATAAATTGATTGTGGCTGTACAGGGTGGTATAGAAAAACTAATAGTCTAGAGTAGATCAGTAGTGTCACTAGAAATTTTAGTTAATTTTACATTCCATTTAACAGTGTCCGCCAGTTTGCATTGCTACATGACTTTTTGCTTTACTCTCTTTTGCTAAATCTGAAGCGGTGTTTTTATGTGGAGGCACTGCGTACATGCAATTCTAAACTTATTGTACCCTTTAAAGTAAAACAATAAGTTCAAAATTGTTAATTAATCATGTGAAGCTGACAGACAAATGTTAGTTTTTCAAATTCGTTTTAGGGGCAAAACGACGGGACGGTTGTTGGTGTATGACTTTGATGTTACCATGTGACTTTTTCATATTTTCCCTCCACAAAGTCTTATACCTAGTGTACCGGCAACTGACTTATCTCTGTCATTTTGCCAGGAAACAAGTTTTGTAGTTAAAATCTTAAGACAGTTTTGCATAAAAACCAGTATAATCTTCAAAGGTTTCTGGTCCTGTTGCTTGTGATGGAGAAATATTCATTTGTAATTTAAAGGAGAATGTTTTCTTTAGTAAAGTAACGTACTTATTGTTGAATATCGCACTAACTTATCATTTATTAAATACATGCAAAATTAAAGTGAACGACATATAAAACGGAACTCCGCCAAAAGGATGTGAAAAGGCAGTTTCATGAGCATTAATGCTTCGAAAAACAAACTTTCATTCATATTCAAAAATTTATTGTTACCACACTATTACGTATCGTATTAATTAAAGAATTGTATATGCAATGCAAACCGTTAGAAGTTGTAAAACTGCAAACGTATGCATGTTTCTATAGAGTTTAAACTTTGCATTAAATTTAATAATATCATTGTTATTGTTTGTTATTTAATGTAGATTGTAAATTGTTATATAAATAAAGAAATTATAAATTCTGACTATTTTAACAAAGTTGCATTGTTGTCAGAGTGACATAATTATTTTAGTGTGCTAAGAATGACTGTAAGGTACAGAGCAATTAATACCTTTTCCTGATAACAGCACATCATCCTGAGAGCAGGTTATATTCCACTAACTATTAAATTTCTCTCATGGACTCGACTATATTTGCATCCCTACTGCTTGTTTTTTTAGCCATAATAATGAGGTGAAGTCTATTGCGGACCATAAGTGCAAGTCCACTGTGAACGTTGTTTTGAAGAAAATAATTATGATTAATTACTTTAGTTGCTTTAGGCGTTCGCCACTTTATTAAGCTTAAAACATTATTAAAATGATCAGTATGATTTGTACTTCTAGTAATATTGGCCTCATATTGACAATTTTTGGCCATATATTAGCTTATTCTTTTGATAGCATATGACGAAGTATCAAGTAAGCGGAGCTTCATGTGCGAGAATGATAACAAGTTAGCACTGACATTCTATGACATTACCATATTATGTGCTACGTGAGGAACTTAAGCTGCACGTAATAATTAAATTTCTTGGTCTTGACTTACGAAGCAAGGCGCACTGGTGTCATTACTTGTGTGGCCGTGGAAATTGCTCCGTCAGAATTCTGCGGCTCATCATTATTCGTGCTGTTGCGAGTGCCTGCTGTCGCTCGCGCCAGTTAGTCACATATAGTGTGGCATAGAGTTTTTTCCGGAAAAAGCAGTGACTTTGTTAAAAAAGTATGGTTTAATTGTGGTCTTTGTTAAGGTACCAGTATATTATATTACTTTGTATAATTAATCTTAATACTGCGACTAGCTACACTTTGTAATAGCAAATTACGTCTCTCTTTACATTTTACATTACGAATACGATATTAAATTACCAATTGAATAAGACTCTTACGGCTTTGATGCATTATGACCATTTAAACTATAGCATTGTTAGTGTATTGCGATTTAATATAATCATTCGTTCGCCAAAAATTTCGTCCTTTGATATTTTCTCTCTCAATTCTGGCTGAACATGCCCTGCAATATAACCACTGCTGTTATCTTGCCATAACATCGAATAACAGTTGCTACGTTGTACACACCCAGTGTGCTCACCTTTAATGATAAGCCTTACGTAAGAACGAAGATTGCAATGAAAATGGCCGCAATTACTATTTTAAGCAAAACAGTTACAAGTAAATTCACAGCCGTTTCAGTCGGCTGAATCAGCACAGCCTCTTCCAGCTAGTAGTAGTACTCAGTAGTAGTGATGGGTCGAGCCAAACAGTTATCAGTGAAGAAAGAGTGGTGTTCAGCTGCAATTGGTGAATGAATACTGACCAGCTCATTATTAAATTATTCCGATCACGACAATTCCATAAATATTGTCAAATTAAAGAAAGATGTAAAAATACAATACAGTAGTCGCTGTTTAATAGACTCACAGTTAATAGATTCAATCGCTTAATTGACTCAAATAGCTTCGCTTAATTGACTCAATATTTTTCCTTCACGTACTTAAAATAAGACATTTTTATGTGCCCAAACAGCCTTTCCTTCTTTTATGTCATTTTTACTTCCCTTTTGTGCATTATATATGTAGAAACAATTATGTTAAACACCGTCTTGTTTGTAAACAAGTACGTTTATCATGCGCTAATATGCTAGCGAAGCGGTTTTGCTTCGAATCTGTTACCCGCTTGCCCACTGCAATTAACCTCGTTACCCAAAGAATTTCTAGAAGCTAATCATTTAATCACTTGCCTAGTGGTTTCCTTTTGATTTTCTAGTTACAAATCACGCTTTCAGGCTTAATGAGTTAACAGTCAAACTATTAACGGTTTTGCAGGTACAGTAATCAGCCAGTATTCCTTGTGACTTACAAAAGTAAACATCATACAGCAAATAACAGCATAGAGTTAAGAAGTTTGAAAAATGAAGCATAAGCGTAAAGACAAAACAGTTAATTTATTGTTTTTATAAGTTAATATTTGAAAATATTTTTTCTAATTTTTTACTGCACAAAGGAATTTAGGCATTATATATATTGCAACGACGGCGAAATGTCATTTGTTTTCACTGCCACCCTTGCACTGTAATGGTTCTGTCCAGTATGCAGCCATTGCATACCGACCTCTATATGTGCACTGTTATGTAATGGTTCTGGTGGTCTAGTAGATGCCTTTTACCATCTCAGCACCTGTTCCACTGGCATGGAGGGTGCAAGAAGAGCAACCTGACAGTTTATAATCAAATTTTTGCTGTTTCTACTGGTTTACCTGACGATCTTCTGTAAATTCACATGGATCAAGTTTATCAGCACCACCTGGCTTCGTTACAATACATATACATCTATAGCAGGGGTGTGCAAATTATCTGACTAGCTGGGCCAAGTTTAAAACTCCCGCAATTCCTGCGGGCCGCATACAGTTTGATCAAGGAGCCAAGTACAGTAGGACCTTTTTTGCATCTGATCTGCGCACATCATTACTACTGCAGTACTACACTCAAGAAACTATTTTAGAAGTTATTATAAAATTTATATTAAAAACCATATATTTCTACTTTCACAATAGATACATGCAGTTGTAATTTCATTACAATGCATATTAGTAATGTGTGTCACACAGTCTGTGTAGTACAGTGTATATTAATCTGTTTTGACTCGATGTTCTTCTTGAATCTTCCTCTTTTTTCTTATCCATGTTTCTGATCTATAAGAACACTACACCTGATGACACTATGACGCAGCCATTGATCAAGGCATGTACTACTGAGCCTAAGCAGAAACTAAAATCTGGGAATCCCCCTATATCAGGAGTGACAACACTTTTTCAGCTTGCTGGCTACTTACAAATTGATCTGCCCAGTCATCTTCTTGGTCGTAGTAGGTTGATCATTTTGACTTAGTTATTTTATATTTCTTTTTTTTATAATTTATTTATTTATAATATATTTTGTAAAACATCCAAGTCAAAATGATCTACCTGCTGTGACCAAGAAGACAACTGGGCAGAATAACAGCCCCAATAATAAAAGATTGACTATTATTTGCCCAGAGATTGGCTGGTTGGTCTTCCTACCAGCCAGTCAGATTGCTTCTTGCATTGCTTGCACATTTGAATGTTTCAATGGTGGCTTCCGTGATACTTTTCTGTGTTCTGTGATTACAACTTGTTTGTGTTCCAAGTGAGCAACGTGTAATTTCGTCATGTCGGACAGGGACATTAAGCTACAACCATCTTGTAAGAGTTAATACCATCCGATCTAGTGGAAAAATCTACCGGCACTGTCTTTGCAATCGTGGCACGGACTTCAGCTGGATACGCTCAATTCATTGCCCGGGCCGCACTTTCTTTAGGTTGACATTTGCATTTGCGGGCCGCACTTAGCACACCCCTGATCTATAGTTAGTAATCATGTCTGATTAATTAGTGATCTGATTAATAATCTGTCATATATATTAACTGCAGAGTCTACCACTATTAATGCAAAATTATACATTTTAACTACTAATTCAATTAACGATACGATTAATGTTACACAAATATAACGAATATAAAGAATTATCATTGTTCAGTGTCTAACTAATATTTATGTCATATTGTCTGTTGAAATGTGTTAGGAATTTATGGTACTCTTCAAAACGCAGAAGTTTTTGAGCAGTTCAAGTGAATTTACATTCAGCTTCGACATTAAAGCACACTTATTACTTCCTGCCTCTTAGCTGCTTAAGCCTGTTTTAAATTACTGTGCCATGTTAGCCCATGTAGAACATTTCCTTTGGTGAAACTGGACAGAGAACAGGCATGTTTTGTAGAGACGGTAAAAGGGATAGGTTCATTTGGAAATTGTTTTTAACAAAAATAAAGCTAATAAGTTGGTTTAGTAAGATACAGTCATGACAGAAATACTTTAGGATGTCCATGCACACTGCACCAAATTGGCAAAATTGTACTTAATGTGCTAGACTTGGCTTGTGGCCAATTATAATTATTACAAATGGACACGACTTTAAGTCGGCTCAGTAAGCTACAATAATGTCTGAAATACTTTAGGATGTCCATGCACACTCTGCTGTATCTGTAGAGCTGCATTTAATGTGCTAAACTTGGCTTGTGGCCAATTACATTTACTACAAATGAACACGACTTTAAGTAGGTTTAGTAAACTACAATCATGACTGAAATACTTTAGGATGTCCATGCACACTCTGCTGTATCTGTAGAACTTCATTTAATGTGCTAAACTTGGCTTGTGGCCAATTACATTTACTACAAATGAACACGACTTTTATGCAGCATTTGTTAAACATGTAATCAGAAGTTAATGTGAATAGGGGTTTCTGAAATAGTAAGTCATTTAACAATAAAATTAATATTATACAACGTGTATAAAAATTATGTATGTTCTAATTAATATGGGGAAGTTATTATAATCTTAACTACATTGATTGTATAATATAGTAGTTTATACTCGACTGCTAACTAGAGTTCATATTAAGATTAAACAAGCTAAATTGTTAATTATTTACACCACAAAGGTGTAGTATTAGTAATTCAGTTCTAGGTTTTTTCAGCCAGAGTTTAAATTATCAGTGTAATCATTGTTCTTTGGTCAAAAAGCATTCTGAAATCACACGTTTTTAATAATTGTTTATAAACAATTTGAGTTGCTCAATATTGAACATCATTTTATCGGATCTCAACAAAGTAATGATAGCGCCACAGTCCGCAAAAAGCCATGAATTTAACATTTGCAATTTTAGCCTAAAATAGTGCTTTTTTTGGCGTTGCTACAAAGGCTTTTGAACCTTTAAAAAAGGACCGGCTGTTGTTGAGAGTTGATTCTGAAACTTACTTTATAGATGTTCTTCTTTAAATCATTAAAATGGACTTTTGTCTCTTTGTACTGAAAGACTTTTGGAACTTTTGTTTTCTCGATTAATGCATGTAAACAGGCACTGATTTCGAAAGTGCGTGATTAACTTCACGTTAAAACATAATCTACACGATTACAGCGTTACCTCATCGAATAAATCTAATTTACATGTTTCGAATAGGCTTTAGGCAGCATAAAAATAGCCTTGCTGCATTCCGCAAGATGGCAGCACATGGCATTTTACTATTGGTCACTCAAATAGTGTTTACCTTGGCATGAAGACAAACTTAGCGTATATTTACATAATGTACATCAGATTATATCAATAATTAAAGAATAATGAACCGCAGTTCTGTGTTGACGTAGAACTGCTGGTTTCTGTATATAGATAATATTTGACAGAGAATATGACTGGCGCGAGCTTGCATGTCTCGTGAGATGTGTCTTCTGATGACTTCTGAATGGTGGTGCTCTGTGAGAGTTTTATACTGATTGCTGAGTGGATGCTGGTTTCAAGTCATGCATGTCCGGGTAGCCTAGCGTATTCACAAGAGACACTGTTAAGGCCGTGGAACTTTATTATTGTTATGCTGCTGTTGTCACATTAAATGAGAGTTATTGATTTCAATTCACCGCTTGCTGGATTAATGTGTGCTTTATAGCCGTGTGTCCGTCAGTTGATTAGTTCAGTTCTGCATGCGGGCGTTGTTGAAAGAGAAGCTCCCGCATTGTGCTTGTTGAACTGTGTGCAATCGAACCGAATTGGAATGTGCTTAGGTGACATTATGTAAGTTCGACCATTACTAACTCACACCTGGCGAATCATGAATGCTCATTTGTTTTGCAGAGTGGCCGAAACAGCTAAGATGTTCAATTTTATGAAGAAGGACAAAGAAAAAGACCCGGAGGAGAAGGAGAGAAAGAAGAAGGAAAAGCGCGAGAAAAAAGAGGCGAAAAAGAAAGAACACCTGACGACGGATGAGTTGAACAGGTTGGAGGAGGCAAAGAAGGGGTTGTTTGGAATTGGGAGGAAGACGAGTGACAAGAGCGGAAAGTATAAATCACCGTATGGTCAGGATGTGTTCGGATCCAAAAAACGTTCATCCCTCCCAAGTCTCAGTGGCAGTGAATCTAGCATCAGTTCTGGTGGTAAACCTCGTGCTCAGAGTCAGTTTTACACTAACAGTGATGGCAATAACGGCCCGGTCCAGTTGAACAATGGACAGGACGTGAGGCATTCGAAAAGAGGCATTTTGAAGGACAAATCTAGTTATGGACCGACTCGTCCTCCTAACTACGGAATCCAGGGCGATCCGGATGATTCGATGGCTGTGGCATGCAACACGGAAGTGAACGAAAACATTGGCTTACTCGTTATTAATGGCGTTGTTAATACGGAGGACACGCCACCCAGTATTAAAATTGACGAGGTTGAGGAAACTAGTGACGACGACAAACTTGCAGAGTTTGATGAAGTTGCTGCAGAAAAAGCGTTCGACGTTGACCTTCACTTGCCGAATATAGTACCCCCGAAGCCTCCCCGATCACAAGGTCTCGTCATACATCGCACGGTAAAGGGAGACTTCGGCTTTTCCTTACGTAGAGCCGTGATCATCGAACGCAACCCCGTTGATAACCGCGAGACGCCCAAGAATGTTATCTTTGCCGAACCCGGAGTGCTGGGGAAAAACAACCATACAGGCCTTCTTCCCGGTGACAGGTTAGTGGAGGTATGTGGAGTAAACGTGGAAGAGAAATCGCGAGATGAGGTGATAGAGTTGATTAAGGAAGCTGGAGACACCGTCTCGTTAACGGTGCAGCCGGTACTGGAACTGAGCGAGCTCACCTTGCGCCCAGGATGGGATGCTCGCGGCGACAACAGGGAAGAGACTTTGCGGATAGCCGGGAGCTTGGCAAGAACGGGTAGCATGCGATACAAAGATAAGCAGGTGAGAATGTTTTTGTTTTTGTCGATAATTCACTTTCGTTTGAGTTTCATTTTTGTCGAAAATTATCATGTTTCCTAGCCGAAACTTTTGGTAGCATTTTTCCGAGGTTTTAGTAGTATTTATCCAGCTTACCTTATTTTTTAGATGTTAAAAATCGCTGAAAAATTTTGCTTAAAATGTTTCAAATAAAGCATAAATGTTGTTTATTTAAATTTTCATACCATTTGTAGCATGATTTGAATGTGGCATATGTGGCATATCTTCAGTGCTGACGAATGTAAAGCTTTACCACCAGGCACAATCAAAATATCAAAGCATAATTTGAATAAAACCAAGTTTAATTTTATAGTTTACAAAATAAAATTTGACTGTTTTTTCTGAAGCTTGAAGATGTTTAACCATAAAAATTGTTCTACTTGTTTGGTTAGGATTTTTTACCTAGTTACTTCAATCAAACTTGTATCAGTGAAAAATATAAGCAAACAAGCAAGGACAAAGTATTTTATTTGTTTCAGAATTTTTTCAGTTTTGATAACAGTTGGTTTTTTGCTTGCAAATATGATTTCGGTTTCCTAAGTTTCCTAAATCCCAATTTCGGTTTATGTTTGTAATTTCAGTTTTGGTAACACCCATGCATTTTCTTAACTATACTTTAAAATACACGTTTTAAACGGCATTTTTATGCAGCTTAAATAATTTAATTTAAAATATACGTATACCTCCTACACGAAAATTTGACTATAAAATATGTATATATTATGCATGTTTTTATGCTTATCTAACAAAAAGTAATTTTTTGGTCTTGATCTTGGTGTGGTTTTGGTTTTAGAAGTTGTAAATTTGGTAATTGTTTTTACCCTTAAAAGCTGCCGTAGTCTTTATTTTGGTCTAACTGTTTTGATCTTGGGCATAGCCATTGTCTAGAGCTGAGCATTCCCTTACTAACCTAAATTTTTGCTCACAAAATATCATTCTGTATATTAAGAGAAGCGGGTTCCTGCATTCATACAATTTGTCATTCATTAAAAAGTAGATTTTCTAGGCTACTTTTATTTGGCCGTATTTGAAACCTTAGTGTGTCAGTCTTTGAGCAGTTCTTGCTTGGTTTCTAACCTTAAGATCGTGCTAACAGACTCGCACTAACAAATCTCCAAGCAGTTCTTGCTTGGTTTCTAGCCTTAAGACCGTGGCTACAGACTCACCCTTAACAAATCTTCGAGCAGTTCTTGCTTGGTTTCTAATCTTAAGACCGTGGTTACAGACTCGCTCTTAACAAATCTTCGAGCAGTTCTTGCTTGGTTTCTAACCTTAAGACCGTGGTTACAGACTCGCACATAACAAATCTTTGAGCAGTTCTTGCTAGCTTTCTAGCCTTAAGACCGTGGTTACAGACTCACCCTTAACAAATCTTCGAGCAGTTCTTGCTTGGTTTCTAATCTTAAGACCGTGGTTACAGACTCGCTCTTAACAAATCTTCAAGCAGTTCTTGCTTGGTTTCTAACCTTAAGACCGTGGTTACAGACGCACTCTTAACAAATCTTCCAGCAGTTCTTGCTTGGTTTCTAGCCTTAAGACCGTGGTTACAGACTCACTCTTAACAAATCTTCCAGCAGTTCTTGCTTGGTTTCTAACCTTAAGACCGTGGTTACAGACTCGCACATAACAAATCCTTGAGCAGTTCTTGCTAGCTTTCTAGCCTTAAGACCGTGGCTACAGACTCACCCTTAACAAATCTTCGAGCAGTTCTTGCTTGGTTTCTAGCCTTAAGACCGTGGTTACAGACTCACCCTTAACAAATCTTCGAGCAGTTCTTGCTCGGTTTCTAACCTTAAGACCGTGGTTACAGACTCACACATAACAAATCTTTGAGCAGTTCTTGCTAGCTTTCTAGCCTTAAGACCGTGGCTACAAACTCACCCTTAACAGATCTTCGAGCAGTTCTTGCTTGGTTTCTAACCTTAAGACCGTGGTTACAGACTCGCACTTAACAAATCTTCGAGCAGTCCTTGCTTGGTTTCTAACATTAAAACCGTGGTTACAGACTCACACCCTTAACAAATCTTCGAGCAGTCCTTGCTTGGTTTCTAACCTTAAGACCGTGGTAACAGACTCACCCTTAATAAATCATCGAGCAGTTCTTGCTTGGTTTCTAACCTTAAGACCGTGGTTACAGACTCGCACTTAACAAATCTTCGAGCAGTCCTTGCTTGGTTTCTAACCTTAAGACCGTGGTTACAGACTCACACCCTTAACAAATCTTCGAGCAGTCCTTGCTTGGTTTCTAACCTTAAGACCGTGGTAACAGACTCACCCTTAACAAATCATCGAGCAGTTCTTGCTTCGTTTCTAACAGTAAGACCGTGGTTACAGACTCTCACCTACAAATCTCTTTATTACCATGGCAATTCAAAGCTTTTACAAATACCTCACCTGGTGTGAAGAAGTCGTCTTTGTTTGACCTATAATTAACATTCTCGTACTTTTGCTGTGCAAATATTATCACACAAAAACGCTCTCGTGTTTGAATAACCCATTCATGTTTTGCAAATACGTCAATTTTCACTTGCGATTGTCGTTTTGGAATTATTGGTATTGTAAATAATAGTAAACATGCAATGTAAACTAGTGCAAGCATTAGTCAGCGTACCTGTACAGTTTACAAAGGCATACACTCATATGTCGGTTTCCCGGACGAAAGCACGGAGTCGTCATTCCGAATTTGGCGATTGTCCTTATTTACCGATACTAAGCTATAGTACAGTAGGCGCCGTGTATTAGACTCACAGTAATGTAGCATCAGTTGTCTGATTGTCTCTAAAACGTCTAGTATGTGGCTGCTCCTATGCAAAAGTATGTAAAAACTGTCGGCAATTGACTCATATAACTCCGCATAATTGTCTCTATGTTTTTGTATATAGAGATATACACGTGGTTACACCGACTGTAAAGATGTAAACAAGTGACACCCCGCCAGCTAGCGGTCAGCCCGCAAAACAACGGACTATGTCCCTATTATGCGGACTTTTTAGCGGTCCAGATTTTGTCCGATTCTTCCGATATCCATAAAAGTGAGGTCCGGCAAATCGAGATATGAGTGTATGCCTTTGTAAACTGTACAGGTACAGCTGACTAATACTTGTACTAGTTTACATTGCATTTGAGAACTAGCCTTACTCATTAATAAACAGTGTAGTTCAGTTAAATATCTTAAGAAGTTAACATGTGCCCATTTAGTTCATCTGCAGTGTGAACCCCATGATTAACAGTGAAATTATGTGACAGTTTCCTCTATAATTAGCAATAATTGCCTTTTTAATTCATTCATTGAGTATGGTATCAACTCTTTTCTATTGAATAGTGTACAACGTTTGTGTGGCGCCATCCACTGGAAATAAACTGCAAGCAACAGAAACCAGCTTCTCTTTTGCTATTTGCTTCTACTTTGTCCTATTAACATTAACTGACATGACAGTTTCAAAATTTAGTATTTTAAAAGTTTGATGGAATTACAGTTGGAAATTACTGGATTTCATTTAACACCATCACTGTGTATATACAGTTTTTCTTTACATGTCCTTCTCATAATTCCTCCCCCACTCTCTCTCTCTCTCTCTCTCTCTCTCTCTCTCTCTCTCTCTCTCTCTCTCTCTCTCTCTCTCTCTCTCTCTCTCTCTCTCTCTCTCTCTCTCTCTCTCTCTCTCTCTCTCTCTCTCTCTCTCTCTCATGTGCACTGTTTCTTTTTGTCTCCTTTTTCTTTCTTTCTCTTTGCTGTTTTTATTGAATCCCTTTTCTCTCTCTCCCCCTTTCTTTCTCTCTCTGTCTCTCTCTCCTCTCTCTCTCTCTCTCTCTCTCTCTCTCTCTCACGCACGCACGCACGCACACACACACACACACACACACTGCTTTCTGTTAGACAGCCTCCTCGAGTCTAACAGCACACGGATACATTGTATTTATTTCCTTAATAATAAAGCGTTTATGTACTGTACCTGCAAACATCAGACCAACCAAGATTCCATCACATATTTATTGATCTCTTACTGTTGTCTGTGGAATATCATAATTGCTCTGCTGTGTAAATAATTCATAGAATAATATGACAGCTTTGATAGCTGACTTAATCTTTACATCATGGTTTTCTTGAGTAAAGTGCTCAGTGTTCGATGTTTATTTGTCCAAGTGTTTGGCTGTTGCCTGCTGTTGCTGTTGAGTTCAAAGACAGCTGTAGAATTACGGCCATCTTTTTTTACTCCAAAGCAGGAAGAAATGAAGTCGTAAAAGACGAAAAATGCGTTTAGTAAATTTGTTTCAATTTTTGTTTTTAAAGTTTATTTTTTAAATAATTATGGGCTTTCAAGGCTAGTTTTGCTGTCGAGAGAGAGAGAGAGAAAGGGGGGAGGAGAGGGAGAAAGAGTGAATGAGAGTGAACGAGTGAGAGAAAGAGGATGAGTAAGTGAAAGAGAGTGGGTGAGTGAGAGGAGAGAGAGAGAGAGAGAGAGAGAGAGAGAGAGAGAGAGAGATCATTTAATGCATTTCTGTTTCTCAAATTTACCATTGATTTCGGTATCACCAACACAACATTTTCTTCCTGGTGCTGTCCACAGGCATACCAATAGCTTCAATGAAAATTTTATATTAATGTTTTTTCTATGTCAAAATTCGTGTTCATTTAGTGCTTTCTGTGTAAATTATCATTGTAAACTTGTATGGTCGTGGTAAAACTAGTAATAAATTCAATTCAAATTCAATTTAATTTCCTGATAGCTATGTATACTTGGCTGCAATAGTAGGCCTAATGATGTTTTCATTACTCACTAAGCTAATTCACCTTTAATACATTCATTTTCGTTGTATTGTAAATTGTTATGCTCACATTTTAATCTTCTGTTTTATGCTTCCTTTTTTTTCTTAATTCTTAAGTTTGCACAATCTTTTCTCATGTATACGTTTTGCGTGAATATTCAAATTTTGTTGACTAGAGAAGCTCTGTTTCATTCAGTGTTCTACGAATTAGGATTTAAGAACTGAAAACAAAAGCCAGTTTTAAACGATTAGTTTGTAAACTCCACAGCTGCTAAGCCAGTTTTAACGATTAGTTTGTAAACTCCACAACTGCTAAGCCAGTTTTAACGATTAGTTTGTAAACTCCACAACTGCTAAGCCAGTTTTAACGATTAGTTTGTAAACTCCACAACTGCTAAGCCAGTTTTAACGATTAGTTTGTAAACTCCGCAGCTGCTAAGCCAGTTTTAACGATTAGTTTGTAAACTCCACAACTGCTAAGCCAGTTTTAACGATTAGTTTGTAAACTCCACAGCTGCTAAGCCAGTTTTAACGATTAGTTTGTAAACTCCACAACTGCTAAGCCAGTTTTAACGATTAGTTTGTAAACTCCACAACTGCTAAGCCAGTTTTAACGATTAGTTTGTAAACTCCACAACTGCTAAGCCAGTTTTAAACGATTAGTTTGTAAACTCCACAGCTGCTAAGTAATTTTTGGTGAACTGCAGTTGATCGTCATTCTGTGCACCTTGTTGTTTTCTTTGTGCATCGTGATTTTTGCTTGAAATGTTTGATGTGTTTTTTGTTTGTTTTTTATGGGGTTTAGGGGAGAAGGGCCCAAAATGTGGCATTTTAAAAAGAAGTTCAGCTGTTTAATTAAGCAGCGGAGTAAGCAGAGTTCTACCTCTTGATATTTTTGTTAAACTTAAAGAAAGAAAGAACGAAAACAATGTGTTAACAATGAATTCCAAATAGCCGATGCCCGCAGGAAAAAACTGCTAAAACTACAAAATTTTAGCATGACGTCTTTATGACCTTGTACTTTAGTCTTAGATTAGTGGTCATTTGTGTAACTTTAGAAGTTGAATTAAGAACTATTTAATGACAGACAGAAATCTAATGTGAAACCGTTCTGTTGCTTAAAGAATGCTTATCATGCTTTAATGATGTTTTTACCCGTTTTTAATTTAATTGTTACATGTGCAATCTATCCCACGGTGCATTTGTTGTATTAATTTTTCAAATAATGACTGGAAAAGTGAAATTAGAATTTTCGTACATGGCAACACAATGGGGGGGGGGGGGGTTGTAAATATTTTTTGTCACCTGTGCGCATTCTTCACTGTCCATATAAGTGCAAACTTTTAAAATTGTATGGCTGGTATTGACGCGAGATGTGGATGTGTGAAATAACCGTAAAAAGTTTATTCAACTTCATTTTAAGTTGAATAAACTTCACTTCAGCTAGCTAGCCTACTGTCCCACATTCCTCTAGCTAGGAAACGAACTCTCAAAACCCCTCATCGTCCAAATTGCTGGAAGGCGTTTTGAATGTCAAATGAGGGGCAGCATTTGCTGTTCTTGTGCTTGTTCCTGTACAGTATTGTCATGAATATTTATCATGTAACATGTATGACTTTGTGATTGACTCTTAAAAGCCTTCTAGCCATGCAGTTACAATTAGGCTTTCTGCTTGTTCATATCAATAGACTTTTCCTTGGGGCTGTGGAGACACAAACACGCTGAAAAACTGCAATATGGAGCTCTTTAAAATGAAGCGGTTTCAATTCAATTTAACTTATTAGCAGTAATGTCAAATATATAAATTTTGCGTTCATAACAAAGAAAAGATAATGTCCAGCAATTAAACTAGAAAATCATTGTTGGTTTTGTCATTGTCATTGTCATTACCTAGGAAAAAGTACAATTTTGGTTAGGACCGAATGTCAGGTAATGAAATTAACATATTCAAGTCAGTCACAATTTATTTAACTACCATAAACAATATAAGTAATGAAACAGAAAATATTTTAAATCAGTTATTAACTGGCAGTACATGTTGACAATTTACTATTTATCTATGATGGCATTACATGTATGTTAAAAAAACCACATTTTGTTTAATATCTCAGGGTTATACTTAGGGTTATGTTTTCAAGTGACTTTTTTCCTATGCCTTTTTTCCTATGCTTTTTTCTATGCCTTCTTTCCTATGCCTTCTTTCTATGCCTTCTTTCTATGCCTTTTTCTATGCCTTTTTTCTATGCCTTTTTCTATGCCTTTTTTCTATGCCTTTTTCCTATGACTTTTTTCTATGCCTTTTTTCCTATGGCCTTTTTTGCTATGCCTTTTTTCCTAAGCCTTTTTCCTATGCATTTTTTTCCTATGCCTTTTTTCTGATGCCTTTTTTTCTATGCCTTTTTTCCTATCCTTTTTTCTTATGCCTTTTTCCTATGCCTTTTTTCTATTCCTTTTTTCTATACCCTTTTCCTATGCCTTTTTTCCTCTGCCTTTTTTACCCTTGACTTTACTACATAGATTCATGCTTTGCACAATGACAACGTGTTAATAGAAGTTTTTCATTCTGCATTTACACATACGTATGGAAAAATTTGCATAGATTAATTAGTAATATTCATTTCCTTGTTAACCTTCTGTTTCCTTGATTACATACACTAGTTTATTAATTTAATGAATAATGACTTTCTTTGAGGGTAGCATTACTATTGCGAACACTTCTTCATTGTCTATTATGCAGAATGTGTGGTGCCATCTTTTGACAATTTAACATGAAGATAACTGCGGGTGGGCATCAACGATAGTCGTGCTCTCGCAAAAAACACTTACTTTTGTGATCGTTTCAGGCAAAATCAGACGCACAACTCCACGAAGAACAGTCTTGGCAGGAAGCCGACAACGTGTGGCTAGTACATAAAGGCGGGTTCACACTAGCAAGTAAAGTGCACACTGGTGGCATACCAGAGGGTAAGGTGCGGATACTTCCCGTACATCACGCCGAAACGCTGGATGTTGATGATGAAGATGTGGAAAAGGTGGGTCATCATTTATATATGCAGGGGCAATAATGATTCATGTTTGTAGGTTTACTTTTGCTTTTCATGACGCATTCAGCAAATATTAGTTTAGCAATATTTTTATTTGATAAGAAACAATACAATCATAAGTACATTTATAATAATAAAAAAACAATGGGCATTTAATCAAATGCTGATTAGCTAACAGGTATAGCCTGTATAAAAGCCTTTCAGTGAGTAAGTACGTTATTTATAAGTTTAATAAACACACGATTACAAGAACTCTTGGTTATGCATTAAATAAGGACGATGTTGAGAAAGTTTTACCCATTTGTTTTTTGAGTATCGGTTGTTCAGCAAATATTGACAATCAAGTCAAGGCCAGTGTTATTTGTTAAATGAACACTCTAATGTTTCAAGTCTTCTGACAGTCTTTTTCTTGGAACTTCTGATTGTCTTTAGTGCATCCAAAACAGCACTAAAACAACACTGGATTTCTGTGGCATGTTTTTACAGGATTTGGAAGGCGTACCAGGCCTTATTAAGGCCAAATATCGTCAAAATTTTAATGGCTCAAATAGTTGCCTACATTGTGAAAAACCTCTTGGCCTGGAAGCCGTTTTTCGTCATAAATTTACTTTTTGGGAGCATTTTTATGCACCGTAATTTGCTCATCTGTGGAAGTATTCAACTACGCATGTAACAATTGACTAAATATCATTCGGTTAACACATTCCTACAATATAAACCAATCAGCTTTTTTGCTTCTGAGAATCTGTAACTTGTAATCTGCGATGATAAATTTGAGTTTTCAGTTTTTGAAACAATACGTTGATTTTATTACAAACTTTTCAGCCTCGTGTTATTGTGTTAATATTTCAGGCGAACCTTCCTTCGTTAGATCGTGTTGAGGACCTAGTGCAATTGAATTATCTCAATGAGTCGAGCATGCTCCATACGCTGCGCCAGAGATACGGGTGCAATCTAGTACACACCTACGCTGGTCCCGTAATGTGTATTATTAACCCGATGCATCCCCTGTCAGTCTATTCAGAAAAGGTGAGTATAGTCTGTTAGACACATATCAGTACTGTTTAATCTTGTACCAAGTGTCCGAATCTGCGCATTATTTTGTGTTTTTAAGTGCTTTATAAATGATTTTTCTGTAAATTGTCACGGTTTCTGTCTGATTCTTTTGTGGTTTTGCGTGTACAGTAAGTCCTCGCTTAACGACGCTAATGCTTTCCAGCAAAATGCGACGTTAAGCAAAACGTCGTTAAACGAAACCGAAACTTCCGTAGAAAGTAATGTAAAAGAATTCAGATACGTTTCAGAGGCAAAAATCATATAAAGTAAATGTTTTATGAGTTTTATTCATAGAGAGAGAGAGAGAGAGAGAGAGAGAGAGAGAGAGAGAGAAAGAGAGAGAGGGGGAGAGAGAGAGAGAGAGAGAGAGAGAGAGAGAGAGGGAGAGAGAGAGAGAGAGAGAGAGAGGGGGGGAGAGGGAGAGGGAGAGAGAGAGAGAGACGGAGTCATGCAGAAGTACTACCAATAGATGCACAAGTTTGAACACAACCTCGTTTGCATCAGAATTTACCCATATTAACAGGTGTTAATCCCACCTGTATTATGTAAAAAGCAGATATTGCAAATCAATAAAAAAACATTGTAAGTGTAGCACAATGCTGATATGCAAAAAGTTGTATAAATGACAGTGTTAAAATTATAGGCCTCTATAATAATAATAATTTCGCTTAGGGCACAGTCCAAGGATAGCACCTAAAGTAATTCAGTACTTATTTCCAAGCTGGTCCCAATTATTATTACCAACATGCTACTTCAATAAACCTGTGTGTTTGGTCGAAGAACCGGTGGTATAATTTTTTAAGGCTTTGGTATGACTTGAACCTACAACATCCCATCATCTTGTTTACTTCCCTCTCCTCTCCCTCTCCCTGTCTCTCTCTGGGTTGCATTCAAACTCATGTGTCTATTGTCAGTACTTGTTCATGACTTTTAGTCTTAATTTGTCACATTTCTTTGTTTCTAGGTAATTCAGATGTTGAAAGGCTGTAAGAGGGAAGACATGCCTCCGCACATATACGCCACCGTGCAGAAAGCTTACCACACCATGGTTACGACACATCGTGATCAGTCCGTCATCTTCATGGGTCGTAGCGGAAGTGGGAAGACGACGAACGCCCGTCACTGTCTCCATTATCTTGCCGTCGCCGCAGGCAGTGTGAACAAAATACTGACAGGTAATCAGTTGCGCAAAAATGTAGTAAAAGAACGTTTCAAGCAAAATTAATGCGTTTTGATTAAGTTAGCTAACAACAACATAACGTATGATATTTAGTTAAAGTAGTGAGAACACGCCTGAGTAGTTGTGGTGTGTGCTTGGCTGCAAAGTTAAGTAATATTGAATCTGTTTAGTAGATGGATAACCGACTACCGATAAAACTGTTCGAGTATGGTTTAACTTGAAATATTTTTCTGACCATTTCTCTTGCTGAGAAGGGATCATATATGTAACTATCTCAGTTTAATAGCTAAACCATTGGCTTAAATTATTCTGCAAATAGGTGTTGGTCTTGCCACAAGCAACAATGCTGAAAATGCTCTGCTTAGCTCAGCATTTCAGCTTGTAGGATGCCATACTGACATAAATGAATGCATAGCTGCGTGGAACACGTCAACTTTTCATGCTGTGTGTCAATGGTTTTTGTGTTTTTGTAATTTGCGGAATTTCTTCTGATATTGCTGCCCAAAAATCTTTTACCTAAATTCTGTGACATGGTAATATTTCCAAATCAAAGCTGCAAGGGTTCTATCCCAGTCTGGGCATCATTTTATAACTTTTATCTTAAGATTCGTATTATTTTCTCTAATTTTTCCTCTAGCATCTGGCTCATTGTTTATAAAAATTTTGAAAAAGGACTATTTTTTGAAGGTTTTTGGTTCAAAGATTTTACAATATTAGCCTAATTATTGCAAGCAAATTTATGTAGTTTTTTAATGCATGTTAATATTTCAAACTGGAAGAGTTATTTTAATACCAAAAGCATAGATATCTTATCGACTGTTATTTTTTAACTGTTTGACCCCGTTACAGTCGAGAAATTGAATGCAGCATCAACACTTTTGGAGGCTTTTGGCAACAGTCGTACGGCACTCAACACGAATGCTTCCCGTTTTACTCAGGTCACTTCGTTAGATTTCGACGCTGCCGGACAGATTGCTTCTGCCACTGTACAGGTATGTTTAACTCAGGGGTGTGCAAATTGTGGCCCGCGGACCACTTGCGGGTCGCCGAGAGAATTTGTGCGGCCCTCGAAGGGATTTGTCAACCTAATGAAAGTGCGGCCCGGGCGATTAATTGAGTGTATCCAGCTGAAGTCCTTGCCACGATCACAAAGATAGTGCGGGTAGTTTTTTCTACTAGATCGGATGCCATTAGCCCTTACAAGACGGTTGTAGCTCAATCACACTGTACTACACAGACTGTGTGATACACATTACTAATATGCATTGTAATGAAATTACCACTATCTGTCCTGAAAGTAGAAATATATGGTTTGTAATAAAAATTTTAATAACTTCTAAAATAGTTTTTTGAGTGTAGTAGTAATGATGTATGCAGGTCAGATGCAAAAAAAATCGTTATTAGGCCGTACTTGAAAAATTACCCCCACCATAATTACTTTTGATAAAATGCCGTGTTTCATTAGTAAACAGCAACAGCATAATTTGACCACCATAGGATACTTTATACCTCTGCTTAAAGACGTGTTACTTACTAGTAATACAAAATTTAAATTCACTTAGTTACGTTCCCTTATCTATGCTGGAATAACTGCAGACAACCGACATTGCTAGCGCGTGTGCAAAAATCATTATTATTTTGAATTCATTGTCTACTACTTTCTTGTTTTACGTGCAGTAATTTGAGTAACTGACATTTTTTTTATCAGATACATTGCTCATATAATGTAGACAAGCGAAGTACAGTTTCGACAATTTTAAAAAAATCGACATATTGCATTTTCACTTTTATTTCGTGGTGAGACAATGTACACAAGACATATTTAGAAAAAGTCATAGAAAAGGTTTACTGGGATGCGTATGGTAAAAGGGTAAAATGCAAAAAAACCAGTCTGGGGGTAATTTTTTACCTCCCCCCGTGACCCTATAAGGGTTTGTGTTTATATGTATCTATTGGTTCACGTTTGTAACTATGGTATATTTATAACTTAAATCTTTATAGTTCTATGAACTTTAGATTGTCCATTGTAGAGCCCCCTTGTTGCAGCTGTAATAACTCTTTCTTAGTGTCTTTGAAAGTGCAGCTTCAATGGTGCTGTTGGTCTTATAATTTTATTGATTTTTTTTTTGGTATTCTCTTATTCAGGTCTTCATGTTTGAGAAATCCAGGGTGGTACGTCGGCCGGAAGGCGAGCCGAACTTTCACATCTTCTATCAGCTGCTAGCTGGCAGCGATTCAGAACTCAGACGTGAACTGATGATTGAAGACGTTAGCGAACACAGTTCGTATATGACTCCGCTCACACGGGTAAGGCTCCTTTCATACACATTGGTTTGCAGTGGAAACATGCGCTTAGCAGGGATGAGAATTTTCCGCGGATACGCGGAATTCCTAGTTTTTGGAAGACCAGTAGTGCTATTTTTGTAAATCGCGTAAATTCGTTGAGAAAATTTTTATGGACCCAGTACATTATTTCACAAGCTGACCGTTAGTTATTTTAAGTCCACTTAGAGGTCTCTATGGTCACAAAATTGCAATTTGTTGCTGCCTACTCGGCACCCAAACCCCCGGCCTGTTTCAGAGTTTTTTGCAATTTGTTATTCTCATCCCTGGTTTAGGAGCGTTTGATCCTTGTTGAGAAGAGTTGCTTTCCAGCAGTTTCGTGTTGTCACGTGTTTCGCCTGTCTGATTGCATGCTGTTGAACATTTTTTTTAAACGTGCCGTCGTACATGCAACGTTGCTCCTTCATGCAATTATTTTTACATTTATAGATTTTTGTTTTTTTTTGAAGAAATTCTTGAGAAGCAGTAACAGAACGTGTGTCTGTTCCGAAAATCATCCTGTATTTATCACAAGTTACCAGTTTGATCATCGATTTAGCAAAGCCATGCCAGGGTTCACACAGTCAGGGAAAATCTTGGAAAATACAGGCTGTCCTGGAAAGTCATGGGAAAGTTGGGGGGAAGATTTTTTGGTTAAAAAGTCAGAGAAAATGATGAAAATGGGACGAAAAGTCATGCAAATTGGAAAAGGTTAAAAAATAATCACCGTGAACCGATATTTTTCAGCGATTCGTGTTAAAATAAAATTTTGCTATGGCAAGGTCGCAGTTTCAATTTCTGTTCAAAAAATAATGATTGGCCGATACATTATATATAAGTATATGTATGAATGTCCATACAGAAAAATGTTTGGCTACGTATATTGGTAATGCAGTTTCTGTTTATCTTGGTCTCGGAAAATCAATATTTGGTCAGGGAAAAGTCATGGAAATGTATTTTAAAATTCTGTGCGAACCCTGCTATGTGTTTTTTTTTTTAATTGTCCGGGAAAGAACACTTTTTGCTGCGATGTAGTTGTTACTGTTACCCTAGTAATGGTACCAAACAGCCCACAGAGTGAACAAGATGAAAAGTAGAATCAATGTATTTGCCAGTAATTTTTCGCTGTAAAATATTGTAGTTAATTTCTTGTGATATATCTAGTATATCTGCCAGTTTTTCTCTAGACGAATCTCTATTTTTCTTTGTTTGTTTTTATTAGCCTGTCATAACGGGACCCCACAATCCACATAAGGTACCAGTTTGCATTTTTACTTAATGCACATTTTTGCACCCTAGAATTTCTTTTTACTCTATAAGCAACTTGCATTGTGTGCTACACTCCTATTTTTGCCTCATTTTTGATTTCTGCATTTGTCTATTTACGTTTTCACACAGTTGCATTCTGGGATCGTTTATAACTGCGATTCTGTCCTCAACGCGTTAATGTTTATCAAAGATGTCCTTGCTTCTTTTGCAATTATGTAGTACACGTTAGAACTTCGGCACATTGTCGACTTTGGCTGTCTAACTGTGTTTCTCACACGAGAGTTGAGCTATCTTCTATCTCAACTCTCAAGAGCCCCTAAGCTCTGAAAAGATTATATTACCGTATATGTGTAATTCAGAGTAAATGATACTAAACTTTAAAATGGAATTTATCTTATTCACAGTAAATTCTACTGCATCTGTTTAACATTGCATAAACAAGTCATACTTGATTAAAGGAAACAACTCTAAATCTTGTAAAGCAGCAGCCATTCAGCATTTTTTCTGTCATTTGCATTTGAATCACACGATCTGGAAGCTTACTATTTGCGTACGTATTGTGGTATATTTTACCTTTGGATAATTATTCGATTTGAAAAAAAAAACAGACTCCCTCTTCCCCTAAGAACATGCTTTTTTGCCTTTACGGTTATTCCAGGGCTGCTTTCACGGTTAACCTTTGCTACGTGCTAACCAACGGAGTGTTTAAAAATGTTGAAAACTTTCGGTTATTTTATTAAAATAGCGCGTGTGGAAACACTTTGATTCATTAATTGCTAAAATTTTGCTGAAGATTTCTTCTGCCAGCTGTCACAATTCTACGTTGTTTTGCGTCGGCACAATTTCATACATTTACTCGGCTTTTTGCTCAAACTAGCAGTTGTGCCAAATATCCTTAGAAATATGCAGACGTCTTAATGTGTTTAAAACATCATTTTTTGCAACTAAGTTTACAATTTGAAATAGAATATAGTCTATAAAAATGAGGCAGTTGATTTATTTTCTTCCGAGGATTTGCTAAACAACTAATGGCACTTATTTTCATGAGACTATATTGTTTTGATATGCTATGATTTTCTTTATTATTTTATAGATGAGTTCTATTGTTTAATTTGTGAGCACCAGAAAAATAGTTTAGTAAATTATTTGTATCTTGGATATGTGGGGTTTCAACTGCTTATTTTAATCATTCTTTCTGTTTAGAATTGTTAATGCATTGCTGTGTTTGTTTTTATTTTGTGTGGTGGAAAGTTTTTGGCAACAGATTTGGCAACACCGGATTCATCCAAGCAAGGCAACAACTATACCCATTGCACATTATTCTCGCAAAGATTTTTTCAAGAATTACTGAACATGATCATCGAAATTTGTGTCCATTATACTTACTGCCTGCTTAAGTCCTACCCATCATAGTTGATGACGAAATTGTCGTCCTGTATTTGTTAAGTATTAAGATGATCACACTGTTCATTTTGTGGTGAAAGCGATTCCCAAAGTGACAGTGGAAGACTACTTCTTGATTGCTGTCAGAGCATTATTTTTACAGTTTGCATCTTCATAAATGTAGGCGTGGCTTGCCAAAATGGTATGGACTTTCTTTAACGCCTGGAGTGTCTTTGATTTATGGAAGACAATTTTCAGCTAAAGGTTTTTATTATACAGTGTTCCCTCGCTACTTCGCGGTTCGTTTATCGTGGACTCGCTGTTTCTCGGGTTTTCAAAAATATTAATGTAAAATATTTATCGCTGTATTTTCGCTGTTTTGCGAGTTTTTGCTGTACTCCGTCTAAAGTATTTTTGCTCATGTGTAGTATGATTGTACAGTAATATATACATTTGTTGAATTTTGCATAAAAAATCACAAAATGTATAAAAAATATATTAAAAATATTAATTCTAACATTAAAAGAATATTATAAATCATAAAAAATTACTATTTGCAGCAAATAGTGTATTTATTTGGCGGATGAATACACACCAAAAACGAAATGACCTAAAATAAGTATGGCGTCCCTACTTTGCGGAAATTCACTTATCGCGGGTGTGCCTGGAACGGGAATATTTTCCCAAACATTGCAGTACTGAAATTAGCCTATAAACTTCTTCATGGCTTTCGTTGCTGTCTGCCATTTTCACGCTCGCAAACTATTTTTACAGACACGTAGATTCATTAACAACTCATTACTATGTCAACTACCCATGTCACATGAAAGCGAGTAAGAAGCCCCAGTTTGCAACACACAAAAGGTATAACAGTAGAGTGTACTTAAAACGTTTATAGATACAGAAGTTTCCACTGAAATACAGGTAAAAAGATGTCTGCATATAATGTCTTGTGAAAGCCAACAGGTAGTACAGAATATAGCAAAACTAGAGCAACTCGTTCACTATGAGGTTAAACCCATTTTTAGAATAGGTAACAGATAGATAGAAGCCATATCTACTACAGCAACAGCGGTTTTACAGGTTATTAATCTAATTGCAAATTAAATTTTTTTTATTTCGGTCGTTTCGGAGTTTCGGTCGTTCACGATGACAACTGTGGATTGCAATTCTGTGCATTGTGTAAAGTGAGAAAACGAGGAAAAAATGCAAGAAATCCATTTATAAAACGCTGCCTTTTAGTCAGTGTGTAACAGGTGTATTTTGCTCTTGATTTTAAAACTGAATTACTGTTCAATCGCCCATTATATCGATTTATACACGGTTGTAATCTCGATTGATTCGATTAATCTATTAATTGCCCATCACTAAATCAGAAGTGATGCCATAATAAAAGCAACATCTTTGCTCATGTGGGGCTTTTATTTTCATACATTGTATAGTGCAGCATGCTGACTGTTCAGGAGTTGGTTTGAGGTGGGCTCATCTCATGTAGTTGAACCAACTGTCATATTCTGCTATTCTTATATTTTCAGTGCATATTTTTTCATTCAGTTTCACTTTATCTTTTTCACAGTGGATGTCAAATCTTCTACCCTTCAAATGCTAATTCTTTAATATTTAAACTACAAGCATCATTTTCAATTACATATTAACATATTACACGTTAACATTTAACGTGCGCTGTGTTAAAGTTTGCATTTCTCCGAGAAAAACAAATTTACTTTCCCTCACATAAAACGGAGCCGAACAGAATAGTAAAGCGATCAAAATCTATGCAAAAATGGTTGCAATTGGCAAATAGCCATTATACATACAATTGGCTTGTTTGCATGTGTGCCTTTGTTTACGTTTACGTTTTCGTTATCGCATGTTGCTTGACGCTTTCACTTCCCACATCAGTGTTTTAGATTGTTATTTGGTGTTGAAGATATTTTTTCGTTACTTTAGTTTCAGGACTTGTTCATTGTGCCTTTGTACACACACATGCACGCACACATACACACAAACACACTCACACATGCACACGCGCACCTGCACGACGCACACACACACACACACCTGAACGCACGTGCACACACATACACAAACACACACACACACACACACACACACACACACACACACAAAGATGAATATACATTTTTTGTTGAGGACAATTTTTACTGCGTATTTTCCCATTAATTTTATAACCATTTTCCCAATTAATTTTAATTAATATTTATTTTCAAGTTTAGGAACTCTGTCGCATGAGTTTCCATTGGAGAGTTTATAGAAATGACCTGCTTCTGCAGCAGCTACAACAAGCAAGCGGTGTCTGAACATCAAGAGTTATTGTGCTGGAATGAAAATTAGATTTGATGAGACGTCTATCCTGGCTGTTTTGTTTTAGGTTGAAGACAAGCAGAGAGCAGCACTTGCCTGGGCAAGGATAGCATCATCTCTAGATATACTCAGCATAAAACCGGAAGAAGCCAGAGCCATCTGGTGTGTACTAGCAGCAGTTTATCATCTTGGTATTGCTGGAGCTATAGTAGGTATGTTCGCTCTGTTACTTGAGTGTCTGTTTATATTAGCTGTATTGTTTTACATTGATTACATATTTACTCCTTAAATGGACTGTACTTTATTTTACGAGTGAGTTTGTTTTTAGACAGGTGTAACTAGGGATACACCAAATATTTGGATTGTAGAATATCTTCTGCAAAATCAGTTTATAAATCCCGTCTGATGAACTTAGTAATAATCACTAAATGTTCGGCGAACTTTCGACTCACTGAAGTTACTTTTTTTAAGAGTTTGGGCTACATTTTAAATACGTAATACATTACTACATAACTGTTAGATAAAAACGCTTGATAATTTTACAGGTACCAATCACCATTAACTGAAAGTGATAAAACATTAGAGAGTTTATAATTGTACTTTTGACTTAGAACTACAGTCAAACCTCATTGTAACACCCTCCTTCATAATGCCAACCTCGCTTAACGGCCCCTTTTGTAATGCCAACCTTGCTTAACGGCCCCTTTTGTAATGCCAACCTCGCTTAACGCCCCATTTTATAATGCCAACCTTGCTTAATGCCCCCTTTTGTAATGTTAACCTCGCTTAACGACCCCTTTTATAATGTCAACCTCGCTTAACGACGCCTTTTATATGCCAACCTTGCTTAACGACCCCTTTTGTAATGCCTACCTCGCTTAACGACCCCTTTTGTAATGCCTACCTCGCTTAACCGGCCCCTTTTGTAATGCCAACCTTGCTTAACGACCCCTTTTGTAATGCCAACCTCGCTTAGCGCCCCATTTTATAATGCCAACCTTGCTTAATGCCCCCTTTTGTAATGTTAACCTCGCTTAACGACCCCTTTTATAATGTCAACCTCGCTTAACGACGCCTTTTATATGCCAACCTTGCTTAACGACCCCTTTTGTAATGCCTACCTCGCTTAACGACCCCTTTTGTAATGCCTACCTCGCTTAACCGGCCCCTTTTGTAATGCCAACCTTGCTTAACGACCCCTTTTGTAATGCCAACCTCGCTTAGCGCCCCATTTTATAATGCCAACCTTGCTTAATGCCCCCTTTTGTAATGTTAACCTCGCTTAACGACCCCTTTTATAATGTCAACCTCGCTTAACGACGCCTTTTATATGCCTACCTCGCTTAACGACCCCTTTTGTAATGCCTACCTCGCTTAACCGGCCCCTTTTGTAATGCCAACCTGGCTTAACGGCCCCTTTTGTAATGCCAACCTCGCTTAATACCCCATTTTATAATGCCAACCTTGCTTAATGCCCCCTTTTATATGCCATCCTCTCTTAACAACCCCTTTCATAATGTCAACCTCACATAACGACAGCCTTTCATAATGTCAACCTCACATAACGACAGCCTTTCATAATGTCAACCTCACATAACGACAGCCTTTCATAATGTCATTTGTCAAATTTTTGGCAAAACAAGAATACTGTATTTGCATAGACGTGTATGTATTAATGCACCTCGTTGTAATGTCAAACTCTTTTAATGCCAACTTTTTCACAGTCCCAAAGCAAGCAGTAGCAGTATGAAGTGGTTTCACTGTACATGACAATTTTGTTCAGTTTCGGTAAAAAATGTGGATCGACTAGACTGCTGTCTGGTATTCCAGTTTGTCTTGATATTTTATTCGGAATTCCGCCCGGCTGTACGGCCAATCATTCTACCAAGTTTCGGTTCGGTTACATTTTTCGGCCAAGCACAAAAAAATCGGCTTCAGTTTCAGTTTTTGAAAATGTGTCTCAGATGCACCTCCAAGTACCTAAGAGCAACAAAATTGTACATAAGAATACCGAGAAATATCTAAAAAACTTGTTCGAACTCGAACGATTGATGCTTACCCAGTAATGTACAACTAGGAGTGAGCTGTACCTTCCCAAAAAATCGGCTTTGATTCGGTTGTTGAAAATGTGTTTCTGGTGCACCTCTAGGTACATCTATTCAATACCATTAAAACAACAAAATGGTATATCAGAATGCTGACAAATGTCTAACAAACTTGATCGAACTCGAAAGATTGATGCTCACCACTAGTTGTACATTACTGCCCCGGATTTTACTTTGTTATAACCACTCGAGTGGATGCCAGCTTTTTAGTGACTGGACTAGATGATGACACCCGCTTCAGAGCTTTCGCGCTTGTTTGTGCATATGCTTGCCGGTTCGTGACAAATGTTATGTGTTCATTCATTCGTTGTGTAACTTTCAGGTGTCAGTAGTAACAAAGCACAGTTTAATAAACCAACAGCAGCACAGAGGGCTGCTAGTCTGCTTGGTACAACCGTCGAGGGCTTAACTCGGGCAATATTTCAACCGGGACAAAGCTTTTCCAGTCGTACCGACTCTTTTAGGTAATGATTATTTTGACTTTTAAGTCTTCCGCACGTCTAATTATAATATTCTCATGTTACTCGATATCAATCTGTTGATGTGCAAAATTCCCTAAAGAATGGAAACACAGTCACACAAAAATGCTTTTGCATCGTTATTTTTACCTATTTTGGTTTTTGTCATATATGGATTATTCTTTGATGTTGCTTTCGGATGATTGTTGATTTGCTTATTGTTATTGTTTGGGGTTTGCTTTTGCATATATTTAAGTTCTTATTTATACATACACGCACGCTTGCACACACGCACGCACGCACACACATATTTAGATATTTATTTATTAGTGTCAAAAATACATACGAGACATACATACAATTTTGAAATATACAAAAAAACAAGACATATATACAATTTCAACTATGAAATACAATGACACTATTATTATACATGCAAAACAATTACTAATACAACAAATATTGTTAAATCTTCAACTATTTATATATATATATATATATATATACGTAATTATTTACATATATATATATTCGTATATTTAAGTTTCTACATTTTTTGTTTCTTTGCTGCATTTGTTGGCACAATATTCATTTACATTTCTCATTTATTGAATTTACATTATTATTTTTGATTTATGCCTAACAGTACTATGGCTTCTGAACACTGGTGGTTGACTTGATAATCGACTGGTTCTTCACCAGCCTTTGTCCTGTCTTAAATTCCTTCTTCGTTTCCTTAATCTGTCTTTTTTCTGCTATGAAAATGTGCATAAAATGATATGTATTTTTTGTAGATAAAAACAAACCAATCTAACCTAACCTAATCTAAATTTAAATTGTTCATGATCCCTTTGTTCAATAGTCCTGACAATTCACACTATAATTTCAAATGCTTAAAGATATGAAGTTTTGTGTAGAAATGATCTGTCATTTTTGCATACCTATGTACATGTATATAGAGGAGATTTAGCCTGTTAACATTAATTCAATGCAGTAAAACGGTATTTTTTCTCTAGGAGTACGTTAGATAGGAAACTGGCTAGTAGTTCATCCATCGCAGCCGATGTGGCTTCGTTATCACCCCAGGAGGCGCTGGATGGCTTCGTTGTGGGGCTGTACACAGAAGCATTCAATGCTTTGCTTTCTCTTGTCAACCGGTAAAGTTTGCATTTTGTAGAATTAAAGGGGTATGACTTCTAGGTATTCTGGTGACATCTTTTATAGGCCTGTAATGATACATGAATGTATCGATACATAGTGATATCTTTTATTGTGATATGCACATCACAAATGTGCACCCATATCGTGATCATCTGAGTCAATGATATTTACCAAATTATCATCGTTTTGACCGAATGTTAATAAAAACAACATGAAATGATTCAAACGTGCAGCTGTAGAGTTTACTGTAGATATGTAACAATCAGTGCAGTGAGCAATAGTTGACTTAACCCTTTCATACCCGTTGTATCCCGTGGGTTACGAGAATATTTTCTGCCTTTAAAATTAACAAAATTTTAAAACTGACAGTTATTTGATCTGTTAATAGTTATTTTGATTTAAGCCAATAACAATAGACTAAAAATGGTGATAAAATGGCAAACTAGAAAATCTACGTAGCATAAAAAACTGTGCAAGGTACAGTACTTTAGAGACGACTTTGTACAGATCAGCATAGCATGCATACTAAAGGTCTTAAATACTTTAAAAAATTATCAACAGTTGCAAAATGAAGCACATTTTTGCTTCCGTTGAATCCCAATGTATCCCGTGGGATACAGGTTATATTTAGCACGCGGGCACGGTAGAAAAAATAATTATTATGTGTAAACAAGATGGACATACTGAACAAAAGTACCAAGCCAAAAAATTTTTTCTTATTAAAAAAATAATTTGGGACTGAAAGGGTTAATACAGGTACTGCTAGTAGCCAAAGTGGCTGAAAATACAAATTGTTTAATCTGTAGTAGGTTAATGACGTTGTTTACATATAAACCTGTGAAATGACAAAAGTGAAAGAGGAAACGCACGAGTAGCTTTTAAACACAAAGTGTTGCAACGTTTTGTTTTTCTGGTGGCTTGCAATGCAAACAATAGCCTACACATTACACAAGTAAATGCATAAAAATCAAACAGTTTACGGAATTATTTTACCATTTAGGAATCCTAAAAGTGCTGATTGATGAAATATGTTTACGAACGTATCAACTATCAATGGCTTCATCTGTTTTTTTTACAAAAGCTGCAAAGGTTAACTCGGGCATATTAGGACTGTAACGATACACCTAGGTCATGAACATATCGTATCATGACCTAGGTGTATCGTTACAGCCCTAACCTGTTATACTCATTAAGTTGTCAATAAATATAACTGTTGCCAGTAGTATAATTCTTTAGTCTTCACATCACTTTTGCGTCAATAAGCTATGCTGTTTATTTATAGAAAAACCCCAAGAAAATACTATAAATGTCTGAGAGCACTATAAAACTCTGTGAGGCCTTCCATCTCATGGTATGTTTGCCATATTTTAGGTCGTTTTCTTCAAATTACCGGACTACCAACTGCATGATCATCGTGGACAGTCCTGGCATCCAGAATCCGATGACCGTCGGCCGTAAAACGGGTTCAAGCTTCGAAGACTTGTGCCACAACTACGTCCAAGAGCGTTTTCAGTTTCTGTTTCATGAGAACATGTTTACAAACCAAGTAGACAGATACGTGCAGGTAAGCGTGGCTTAATTACAGGTAATAGTATGTACCCGTAAGAAAACTATAAATGTGTCCGATAGGTGGCTCCACCATAAGGTATACCTTTTGCTCACTGTAAAACTTTTTGTCGGTACCAGCAGCAGATGAATAGAGTGGGCCTCGGAAGCTGACAGAATAACTGGATGAAATGTTAATTGGTTTATAGTATGGTCTGACAGGTCCTCGCTTAACGATGCTAATGCGTTCCGGCAAAACTCGACGTTAAGCGAAACTCGGTTAAAGGAAACCAAGATTTCCATAGAAAGCAATGTAAAAGAATTGAGATACATTCCAGGAACAAAAATCAGAACAGCTTAAACCATATAAGTTTAAACATTCTGTGAGTTTTATTTATCGTTTTAGTTTGAGTTTTATTGTCTACTGATTAATGTCTTTCTGCTTGCCTGAAACCACCTATATATTGTACTTACCAAACTGAGCTGTAGCGGTTTCTTTTTCATTAACATTTAATCCTAGTCTGTATTGAACGATAAACACTGCAGAGTCACAACCAAGCCCTGGGGCGACCTTGTGAAATTTACCTACATACTTAGTTCAGTTGCCATAGCAACAGGTTGCTGGCAGAATTGCTCACTGGTCTGACTTGATATAAACGGCTAGCAGTCGGTCGAGAAGCAAAAACTTGTTTAATAATTACACTGTTTACGTTACTAGTGTGGGTTTAGAACAGAATGAAGCAATCTGTTCTGTTTTAATGCACCAAATTGAGTAAAAAAGTTGCTGATGACATAAAAATTGGCTTAGAGCAAAACAAAAAATCGTCGTTAAAGTGAAACGTTCGTTGTTGACTGAAGAAAGGTGTCAAATAGCGTCGTTAAAACGAAACATCGCTAAACGGGGAGTCATTAAGCGAGGACTTACTGTAACACTGTAGAATTATATAATAATAATTATAATGTTTGCGTTACTAGTGCATTTTTAGAACAGGATAATGCAATACGTATCGTTTTAATGCATCACATTAGGTAAAAGTGTTGTGAGTCCTTAAGTGAAAAAATGTGCAAATGTTCAGCGTCGTTAAAACGAAACGTCGCTAAACGGGGAGCCGTTAAACGAGGATTTACTGTAGTGAAAAAATTGAAAAGAAAGTTTGCATTCTACTCTTAGTTAAAACTTCCTCTTTGCTCTTGATGCTGCTGCAAAGTTCCTATTGGCAACCGCCATGAAAGCGCAGCTTCTTGATGCTTATTTCGTCATCCACAAAGGACGATTTGTCACCAGAGATTTTAATGGTGCGCATATCTCACCTGACTTTAGTGAAGCCATACGAATGAAGCCAAAATTGATATCTTGAACCGCAAGCATAATTTATTGTTTTGTTCAATGTTAGGTGCCAGGCGACGAAAATTTAGTTTCATCAACTAACAAGGTATGTGGCAGTTGTGATGTACGTGTCATGTACTTGTCATGTACATATGTGGTACAGTTGTGATGTACTACTGGCAGCCATGTTTTTGTCATACGCAGCTGATCAGATTTTACCTGTCTGCTTGTCTGTCTCATCTGGGCGGTGAAGGAGGAATATATACAGTTTGTTTTCTTGTTAATTTTTTTGGGTGATTAAAGGCAAAGACCGCTTTTTTTTCACGCATAGTTAATAATAACTGCGCTATGAAAGTTATTTTTATTAAGTTAGGGTTGTTTGTGGTCAAACTGATTACTATTACCACGTGTCTTAACGGTGCATCTCGTGTGATTTTGAGCTAACCTGTATCAGCATGGTGTATCGAACTGTTGGTGGTGATTTTCTGACATCTTTCTTATAAAGATACTTGTTCAGTCTATGACTTGATTATTAAAATATAGTTTTATGTGAGAATAAACAAACGGATATCAATTCCTACAAACTTGAGAGATTTGACTTTTTTGGCTAAACGCTCTTTAAAGGAAACACAAGTTCAGAATAAAGGATGCTCTAAAATATTGAAAACTACAAAAGCTTATTTTAAATGAAAGCTTAGATTAAATAATAATTACATTGGATACTCAAATTTCAAAATGCCAAAGTAACTCAACAAACTGCTTGATTTTTATTTACCACTTGTGTAATGTGTAGAATAGTTTGCTTTGTAAGCTGTCATAAAAGCAAAACTTATCAATACCTTAGGTTTAAAAGTTACTCTTTCACTTTTGCCTTTTCACAAGTTTATATGTAAACAACATAATTAGTCTACTACAGATTAAACACCTTGTATTTTCAATCACTTTGGCTACTAGCAGTGCCTGTGTTAAGTCAACTACTGCTCACTGCACTGATTGTTACGTATCTGCAGTACACTCTATAGCTGCAGTATGAATCACTTTACATTGTTTTTATCAGCATACAGTCAAGCGCGTGCTAATTTGCCAGGTATCATTAACTCATATTATCATGATACCCGTTCACTTTGACGATACACATATTGTAATAAAAGATAACGCGGTATCATTACAGGCCTACTATACACAAGTATGTTTTGTACAATCAGTTCGTCTAAGGACAAATTTATCCTTGCATTAAAATTGCAATGTGTTGGTAGCTGGTTGCTTAAGGTGAAGTGCATTTCACTTTTCTTGTTTTTGACCTCTGGTTGTGTTTGGTTGGGATTTGTTTATGCATTCGTTATGTTTGTCTCAATGAGAATAAGAACAAATTCCATTTGCTTACGTCAAGCTTACGGTGAAAATTTGTTGGAAATTGTTCACCACCATGTAGCTATGAGACTGTGACTGAATGAGGAGTCCTTCAAGTGAGCTGCCCTGATCGTCAGGGGATCGTCATGGCAACAAAAGCTTACTATGCTAATATTAAAGTTTTATATTTTATTGGGTAATCACAATCACAAATCTCACAATACACACAGCGATTAAAAAGATACAATTACACACATATACAGCGCTATAAAAACCTATACCACGTTATCAAGAACACAGTTACACAAGTCAAACTCAACAATTTAAACCAAAGACACAACATCAAACCAAGATGTGTAAACCCAATGGTACAACATGAATGTACATAAACACAAACTTAACATAGTTCCATACATATGTAGTATTTAGTTTACATAAGTCATGTTAGTTATATACATAGTTCGTTTATTTTCAATTTGTAATAATTACTTTCGGGAACTGATACATTTTAAAACAAATTTACAAGCAATTTTTAGAATTTCTGAATTGTTTCTTAATAATATAGCATCCTGTTTTCTTTGTAATAAATCCATTAAGGAGTAAAGAATGACAATTATCACTGGATCGGGACAAACACAAGTTAGCAAAAAAGTCTATTTTTATTTGATTTCTCAGGAGAAATTGCTAGTTTGATTATTTGAATGTGCATCTTTTTAGCTATATTAGGCGCCGCTTAATAGAGTGATTTTGTGATGGAAGTGTTTTGACCCAATTAGCCAACTATATATATTAGCCGAGGGATGTAGTATTGTTGGCATCCTTCTGTCTTCAGAAGACAATGGAGTGTTCGCCAAGAGAGTCACATTGATGGAGCTGCAGTGTCAACTGTGGCTGAGCAGTGCGATCTTTGAACGTCTCCAGGGCACACGCCTGTCCAAGGTGTATGGAGATCCTGAGTTGCCCAGACAACAGGCACCCCCCTCTCTTCCTGGGTGTAGTCCAAAGGAAAGCGAGCGATACGTTTGGCACCAGGTTGGCTGTAGGAGCTGCCAGAGTCAGTGAGCATGCTGCACTGGTCCGCCTTCGGGGCTCCACTCCTGATTTGGAAGGTTTACTCCTCTATACATGGCCGTTGGGTCACTTGAACTACTCCGCCCTCTAGCCGTTGGCTGCTTTTGCAGTTCCTCTGCCTAGTGTCGAGATACAGTGTGGGCATCCTGCAAGCCTACAGCACCTGGTATTCCTAGGCGGTCACCCATCCAAGTACTAACCAGGTTGCTTAACTTCGGTGATCAGACAAGAAGCGGTGTTTTCAACGTGATATGGCCGTATGGACGATGTAGTATCCTGGTATAGAAATCATCAGTGTTCAACTTAGCATGCACTGTAAAGGCTGCGAGAGTTTTTAATGCAAATAGTTACACTTATGCTGTATTTTCCGATATTAGCTCTATACACTTAGTTGCTCTATGATGTTTACACTTGTAAGGTTGCAAATGAATACTGGCAGGTTACTACTGGTGCATCAGTTGCATAACAGCAATAGTTAATTGATTAAACGTTCTGTGAAAAGCAGCAAAGCCTTCAGAAACAAACAGCTAAGCAAGTGATTAAAGTTTAGCTCGGGCTAAATTCTTGGGTAAATGAGCTTAATTGCGGCAGACGAACAGGTGACAAATTTAAAACAAAAATGCTTCGCTAGCTGCTAGGCTGTCCTGGAATTTGACCCTCTGACTCTGATTCAGTCGAATTCAGTCCAGTATTATTCATAAAAAACCTTTTATTGTAAATGAAAACGTAGCTTCCAGAAATTATTGCGTAACGAGGTTAATTGCAGTGGACGAGGAGATAGCAGATTCAAAACAAAACCTCTAGGCTAGCATATTAGCGCATGATAAATGTGCCTGCTTACAAACAAAATGGTACTTAACATGATTCTTTCTATGTATAATATAGTGCACAAACACAAAGCAAAGATGACATAAAACTAGGGAAATTTCTTTGACCACACACAAGTGTCGGGAAGGAAAAATATTGAATCAATTTCTGGCAGTTTTGTTATATACATTTGAACAGGAGCTGCCCATACCAGATTAGGCGACTGATTCTATTAAAAGTGACTCTAAAAAATTGGCATGCACTGTGTTTTAATGCTTCTTTTTTGCTTCTTAGACATGGCCTTTTACCGACAAGGTTGTTCTGCTGTTTAGACAACAGCTCTTGGCACTTGTTAAAGAGTTGGTAAGGTTTCGTATGTTTTGTGCAGTATCTAGTAAGGGTAAAACTAGATACTGAGCTGTTATGACATCGCTAGCATACCTACTTCTGTTCAGTTTTACTTTTGTGGTCTTTTAGGAAAACATAGATTTTGATTTTGCGACAACTGTGCCGTCTCCGGGACCGATGATAAGCATGATTGATAAGCCTGTTCAAAGCACCCTGGTAAGTACGTCTTTGCAAGTTGTGTAAAGTTGATAGCACTCGTCACGTACATAAGTAAATGTGAATATAAATGTAGACGGCTTACAGTGTTTTTCAATTCATTCGTAGTTCTTTATAATCGTGTTTTTATTGGCAAAAAACTAACCATTGGCCACTGTTAGCACTGATGCAGAGGCCTCAGGAAGAAGAAATGGCGTCCAGGCAATGCAGCTGTTGATAAATGAAATTACGTGAAGATAGTACACAAAAATTTCTATTTGTGTATCGTTTAGCAATATCTGACATTGTTGTCATGTGTGAGAATGGTTCTACCATTTAAGTGAAGACTAATTAGAGATTCAGAGACTTGTGACTGTGAAATTGACGCGTTTGATGATAATTCTTGATTTCGTGACATTGTCCTGCTAAAAACTCTGTTCTTTTCCAGCCAAGAGGGCAGGATGGAGTGGAACGCAAAGGGTTGCTATGGTTACTGGACGAGGAAGCCATTTTTCCTGGTGCTACTGATGAGACGTTCGTCGACAGACTGCTGATGGCATATGCAAGCAAAAAGCGTAAAGGTATTTTTGATATCAATTTTCTGACGGTTTTCTTACCACTCTATTAAATTGTAATGTAATGTAAATGTGCTACGCTTAGGAACATCTTAGAGAGTTTTGAGTGTAAGAGTTGTTATACAAAGACAATAAATTTCTCTATTTTTCATTGAACAATTCATGTCGTAATGAAACATATTCCCCACGTGAATAAACCAGTAAGTGACAAATTGAATAATATTACGTTGGAGTTAGTATTCTGGTATTGAAATCATATGCGTCTTGCAGAATTTCATTTGAGCTTAAACCTTAAGCCTCAATGGAGAGAGTTTATGTCCGCGAAACCCGGTTTTTTTTTATTCTAAATGTACATCTCCTAGTGAGCATGATTTTTTGGTTGCTCACTTACAAACAACTATAAAGGTATTTAGTTGGCCGTGTTGCTAATTGTTCATTGTACATGTAATACAAAACGTCTTTTTCCTTGTGAAGTAAACAGTACATACTAAATTTTTCTCAAATTTGGATCCATGAAAACTGCAAAAGCATATCTGTTACTTATTACCATGGCAACTGCAAAAGCGTATCTGTTGCTTATTACCATGCCAACTGCAAAATTGTATCTGTTGCTTATTACCGTGGCAACTGCAAAAGCGTATCTGTTGCTTATTACCGTGGCAACTGCAAAAGCGTATCTGTTGCTTATTACCGTGGCAACTGCAAAAGCGTATCTGTTGCTTATTACCGTGGCAACTGCAAAAGCATATCTGTTGCTTATTACCGTGGCAACTGCAAAAGCGTATCTGTTGCTTATTACCGTGGCAACTACAAAAGCGTATCTGTTGCTTATTACCGTGGCAACTGCAAAAGCGTATCTGTTGCTTATTACCATGGCAACTGCAAAAGCATATCTGTTGCTTATTACCGTGGCAACTGCAAAAGCGTATCTGTTGCTTATTACCGTGGCAACTGCAAAAGCGTATCTGTTGCTTATTACCGTGGCAACTGCAAAAGCGTATCTGTTGCTTATTACCATGGCAACTGCAAAAGCGTATCTGTTGCTTATTACGCTCATTCCGCCAGCAGTAAGCAAAGACTGTGTAGAATGTTCGCTCATCGTTGATCATCAGTGGTTCATGTTGATCATGTTCTACATCACTATAGAACATTACTGCAGAAAAAATGTTGAGTGTCTTAAAGGAATCGTTGGAAAGGCATCATCTGTAGCATAGCATGTTACTAACCCTTATACATTTTGTAAATACGCTTAAGCAAAACGTTCGTGCGTGTGCGCACTCATGTTTGGCTAGTGAGTAACCAAATGCTTTGCATTCCGGATTACTTTATTTTTATATTCTTCCTGCAGATGGCGTGTTATTAAAGGCAACCAAATCACCGGTGGAATTCATTATTTGTCATTTTCATGGGACAAATCCTGTACTGTACAACGCTCGTAACTGGCTGAAGTTAGCCCGGGAGAATCCACTCATCAGAGCAGCAGCACCATTACTTCAAGAGTCGGATAAGTAAGTGTTGTTTTTGGAGATGCACATAAGTGCGTGTGTTTTAGAGAATGAATAAAGTACTTGTACTTTACAGATGGGATATAAATACATTTACGTTGGGACGTTAGTACATGTACTTTACATTAGAGGAAGGGTATAAGTACATGTACTTTAGAGAATGAATACAAGTACTTGTACTTTAGAGAATGAATACAAGTACTTGTTCTTTTCAGATGGGATATAAATACACTTACGATGGGACATTAGTACATGTACTTATGCACATTAGAAGTAGGACAAAAATACATGTACTTTAGAGGTAGGGTATAAGTACGTGTACTTTAGAGATAGGATGTAAGTACATGTACTTTGGGATACGATATAAGTGTACATGTGTACTTTAGAGATGGGGTATAAGTATAATTAAGTACTTTGAGGTAGGATATAAGTACTTTAGAGATGGAGTATAAGTGTAATTAAGTACTTTGAGGTAGGATATAAATACTTTAGAGAGAGATTAGAAGTTTTATGTTTTATACATCATCCTTTTCTAATGTACTTAAATAATCTGCTAAGCATTGTGTGGTGCTTCTCATTTCCTGTTTTTTCTTTTTCTTCTTTTACTCAAAATTGAAGTGTTTGTATTGTGTAGAAACACCTAATCAAAGAACAGTGCCTCTTTCAACTGCTTTTTGCTAAGAACAACTGCTTAGTATTTTTGATGTGAAATATGACGTTATCAGCATATTTATGTACAACAGCGAAACTTGGGGTTTAACAATTACTCAGGAAAAGCAGACTGGCGCATTTCGTTCAAGTTTCTAAGGAAAGTTTTAGAGATAAGATGGCCATATATAATCAAAAATGAAGATTTATACATCAGAACGAAAGAAATGCCTTGGAGTTCAAAAGTCAATATCTGAAGATTAAGATGGCTAGGACGTCTTCTAAGATTACCAAATGAAGCACCAGTAATCACCAGTAACCGCCTTAAGACCTTGAAAAAAACCACTTGGCAAACCTAAAACAACTTGGATAGATAAGATAAATAAAGATGTTCAACAACTTCAACCAAATCTATCTTTCGGAGTAGAAGAACTTACGCTGTTAGCTGCAGATAGAAGTGGGTGGAATACTCTAATAAATGTTGATGTCTCAATGCCTACAATAGATGCAATGAGCTTTTGAAAGTAGAATTGAAACGTTGTAGATCATTGTAAATCGTTGGAAAGATAAACTGCTTACTTACTTACTTACTTACTTACTTACTTACTTACTTACTTACTTACTTACTTACTTACTTACTTACTTACTTACTTACTTACTTACTTACATACATACATACATACATACATACATACATACATACATACATACATACATACATACATACATACATACATACTTACATACATACATACATACATACATACATACTTTTTTACTTACTTTCTTACTTATAGCAGAACTCACATTGCTACCCTCAGTGCGAACTCATATTTTTACTTGAAAATTCCAGGGAAAATATTTCTAACGTGTTCCTCACACAACGAGGTCCGATTCCGAACGTCCTGGGTGGGTCGTGTGTCGGCTTAGAGGGCAGCACCAGCTTACGTCGTGTTTCTAGTATGAGGCGATCACAGACTACTGGAGTAGCGGGTACAAAACGCAAATCTACGGCACTACAGGTTAAATTTCAAATGGTGAGTGCGCTAATTGCGATTTAAGTTAACAATTTCACTTCCTGTATCATCGCACTCTCATCTCTCTGGAGTCACACATCCTCTGACATGACCCTCCTGATCACTTTACTCCACACTGCCCTGTCACCCGCAACCTCCCATGTCTCTGTATTTTTCATATCTAATGGCTTGTTGACAAGATCTTTTTGGATGAAATTGATGTAAGTCAGCAGCTGTCCTCCTTGTGGTTTCTTTTCTTTCTGCAGTGCTTCTTTGAAAGCTAATTTTAATGGACTGTTAACTGGTAGTCGCATAACATGTCCTGTCCATCTTAATCTTCTTCTTTTGATTTTAATTGTCCATTCCCCTGCTTTGACTTTATTGTAGATCCTGGTTTAATATTTTCTTTGGTCATTTTATTCCTAGAATGTTCCTGAAGTTTCTTCTTTGAAATGCATTAATTTCTGATTCGGGTTGTACTTTGATTGTCCATAATTCTGAGTCTTAGAACACAGTTTCCATAAGTGCAGCAAAGATCTTAATTTGCTGACTTTAACAGCGTTTTTCTCAAGATTATGTTTTTCAGTGTGTAGCCTGCACCTCAGCTTCAACGTGGACATGAAATGGAGGTTCAGGATGTGTAACAAACTAGAAAAATTTAATTGCTGACGTATGGGCGATTTTGCTATGCAAACACACATTTGCTAATCAATTTTTTTGCGATGCTTTTTATATTAATGTCTGTGTGATGTGATCATAATATGCTTCTTTTATCCTTGTATTCCAGCATGTGATTTTGTAAACTTTATTTAAAGAATTCCTGCATAACATGTCTACAACATTTGCCTTTATTGCTTATTTTAATGCCAATATTTTTTATTCAAATAAAGAATGTTTAATCATTACAGATGGTGTTACAAAAAAACTATAATAACTGTGGTCCATTTTTCTCAGGATGGTTTGGTGGAATTGTTACGTAAAACCACACCGCATTATGTGCACTGCATTCTACCCCAGCATAATGCGGGTCTGTGCGACGTGAAGTCAGCCGCACAGCTACAGTCGGCTACCCTCGACGAGATCGTCATGAACGTACCTCTAGTACGAGAGCAAATCCGTAGTGCTGAGTTGCTAGACACACTGCGCATTTATAGACAAGGTGAGAGGGCGTTTTACTGTCATTGGAAGGCGTAATTTTATTAAGTTCGTTTGGGCCGTTGTATAAGTGTATGTTTAAGTACGTGTAGCATAAGAAGGGCAGCTGCACTTTAATTACAATAGAAGCCACTTGGCATGTTGGGTTTATTTTACTGTTATCACTTAAACCTTAAAAAATGTTACAAAGAAAACTGCAAAACGTTGCTCGTAGGACATAAAGTTAACCCTTTTAGGGTCACAATTTTTTACAACCGATTTTGGTAACCGGGGGGTAAAAAATTACCCCACCATAATTCGTAAATAGCTTTTAATAAACCGCCGTGTTTCATTAGTAAACAGCAACCACCATAGGATATATTATACCTCTGCTTAAAGACATGTGACTTACTAGTAAAACGAAATTTAAATTCACTTATTTACGTTCCCTTATCTATGCTGGAATAACTGTAGACAACCGACATTGCTAGCGCGTGTGCAAAAATCATTGTTATTTTGAATTTATTGTCTACTAGTTTCTTCTTTTACAGACGTCTGACATTTTGTTTTATTAGATGCATCGCCCGTATAATGTATAGAAAAGCGAAGTAAAGTTTCGACAATTTTAAAAAAATCGACATATTGCATTTTCACTTTTATTTCCTGGTGAGACAATGCGCCTAAAATAAGTAACTGAAAGTATTTTGTGCATAAAACATATTTAGAAAAAGTCATGGAAAAGGTTTACTGGGATGCATACGGTAAAATGCAAAAAACCGGTCTGGAGGTAATTTTTTACCCCCCCGGTGACCCTATAATGGTTAATTTATACTACCGCTGTATAGAAGATTTCAGACGTGGTGGTGGCCGCCATTTATTTGAAAATGATGATGTAATTGGTGGACTTTGTGACTTTTTGTAAGTGTGCGGTAATTAAAATATTTCATACCTCTCCAACTTACCTAATATTCCTGCAAAAATATCACAAAGTTAGCTGTCTAATTTTTGTGCTGCTTTTCTTTGACCGATGAACGACGTCATTGGTGGAAAGATGGCCGTTCAAAATTGAAGAGCTCAAGCGTGAAATGATCACAACTTTAAAGTGATTTTACTATTCACATTTGGCACTTATCATACTTTTATTACTAAATATTTCTAATATTATTCACGAGTGTAGAAATAAACGTAACTTCCCAAAAGTGTTGACTTTTCCTTTAAAGCAAAAGGCTTATAAGTCTTACAACTGCTGACTGACAGTTTATTGCCTGAAAAAACTGAACTTTACTTGCATAATCATCATGCCATTTTTCTGCGAGGAACCATCTTGAGTTCATTTTTGTATTTTGGTTAAACTGTTTATTAGTTAAAAACCACTGTTGTGACATCCTAACTTTTATATAAAATAAAATGTTATGGTGTTTATCTTAGGGTATTGCTTATAAATTTAGTCGGATATGTACTTAATTTTGGTGCATGATGAACTGTAGCTTTTTTTATAATTTTACAAAACTAGCTAGTTCGCTGGTTAAGTAAAGATACAAAATGGAAAATCTTATCTATAAATAATAAATAATAAATGAAGCAGCTGCATAAACCTTTTCAGTAGGCATTTTCAGTTTAAATATGCTGAATGTTTTTTAAATACTGCTGAATATCTTAGGATAATGATTTTAATTTAATCGGATATGTAATTAATTTTGGTGTATTGTGAACTGAACTATTTTTTATAATTTTATACAACTAGCTAGTTCGTTGGTTAATTAAAGAAACAAAGCGAGAAATCTTATCTATAATTGAGAGATAATTAATGAAGCAGCTGAATAAACCTTTTCAGTAAACATTTTCAGTTTAACTATGCTGAATATTTTTCAATACTGCTGAATTTATACATTTTTCGTAACACGGGCATTGAAATCCTCTCTAAATCGCTTTTATTATTTTCACGTCTCTACCCTTTTTTTAGGTTACCCTGATCACATGCCGTACGGAGAGTTTCGTAGAAGGTTCCAGCTTCTTGCGCCTCCGGAGGCGCGCAGAATGGAAGAAGTGGGTGACGAACAAGCTGTTGTCGTGGAGCTGGTACAACACATGGACGTAGATCCAACAGATTATAAAATGGGACAGACTAGAGTGAGTGTTCATGCATTAGTACGAGGAAGATTTATGTGCATTATAGGGTTTTTTGCCAGCGTGTAATATAGCTCTATAAGACTGTAACTTGCAAAGTAATTCGCACTTACGAGCTTTTCTATCAGAGAGATAACTACCAAGTTAACAGTAATAATTTTTCATCAATTAAAAAAGATTAGGCTATGTCCTGTGTAGACTGTCAGGTTTCAATGAAGAGTAAATGTCAGTCGCGACAACCACTTATTGCTGCCATTTAATTTTGGTTTAACCAGTGAACTTAATAAATCTACTAATACTGTCATCACTTTTGTAATTATAAACTTAAAACAGCTTTTCTGTAAATTAAAAGGAAATTTCACTTTGAGAGGCTTAGTACTTATGCTTTAAAGGCTTTAAACTCGCTAGACTGGACATGCTTCTAATGTTGCACAAAGTTAACACCATATGCAGGGATGAGAATTTTCTGCGGATACGCGGAATTCAGAGTTTTTGGAAGACCAATAGTGCCATTTTTGTAAATCGTTGAGAAAATTTTTACCGACCTAGTACATTATTTCACAAACTGACCGCTAGTTGGCAGGCCGTCACTTTGTTTACATCACGTACATCAGTGTAACCACGTGTATATCTCTATGTATAAAAATATGGAATCAATTGTGTGGAGTTATTTGAGTCAATTGCAGACAATTTTTATATACTTTTGCATAGGAGTGGCCAGTACTTAGGTATTCTTGGGACAGTTAGGTATCATGTATCCTTGATAGCTGGGTATTTTAAATTATGCATGAAACAAGGTAACTGATGTTTTAAGTCCACTTAGAGGCTCTCTATGGTCACAAAATTGCAATTTGTTGGTGCCTACGGCCTGTCTCATAGTGTTTTGCAATTTGTCATTCTCATTCCTGTATATGGTTAACACATTACGCGATTCAGTCGTGCTGTTGAGAGTATCGTCTTGAGTTTTATGCATCTGTTGCAGATATTTTTCCACGCCGGTGTGCTGGTGCAGTTACAAGCAGCCAGAGATGAACAAATTGAAGCTACTATGACGAAGTTCCAGGCTTACTGTAGAGGTTGCATCGCTCGGAAAAAGCTAGCCAAAAGAAAGGTAAAACGTGTTCAGGTGTGATACGTAGGAAAAATTGCTGAGCGGTAATAGTATGTGCTGGAACACTAAGTTAAGCTACATCAGGTTGGCTATCAAAGAAACTGCTTACAAGCAGTTTCATCTATATGAATTTTTTACTTCTGCTTTGCTTAAGTAGAAGAGTTAGCTATATGCTGCATACAGACGATAACTGACAGTTGTATTCGTTGCTTAGGTACAAGACTTAGCTCATGCAGATGATAACTGGCAGTTGTATTCTTTGCTTAGGTACAAGACTTAGCTATACGCTGCGTACAACGCAACGTCAAGAAGTACATGGCCATACGTAAGTGGGATTGGTGGCGACTGTTCACTAAAGTGGCGCCCCTGTTGAACGTGCACAGGACGGAGGAGGAGCTAAAGACAAAAGAGGTTTGATTTAAACATAATTTATCAAAGATGTAACATACGACTAGGTTTGAAACAAACAGTTTTACAACTGGTACATGCTCTCCCCCTAGTGGGAGCGAACACTAGACAGATGCAGAACAGTGGTGACCACAATCCCCCTAGTGAGAGCAAACGCTAGACAGATGCAGAACAGTGGTGACCACAATCCCCCTAGTGAGAGCGAACGCTGGACAGATGCAGAACAGTGGTGACCACATTGTACAGTGATACCTCGAGATACGAAATTACTTTCTTCCGGAGAGGCGTAGCTTAGAATTTTCGTATGATGAGACAAGATTTACCCTATAAATGGCGTAATTCGTTACAGCCCCCCACCCCCCACCCCGAAAACAGTCGCATAAAGTGTAAATATTTTACCCATCCAAAAGAAATATGTTCATTAATGACAACATAATCATTTACATAAAAGTTAAAAAACAATGAGAAAATAATAAAATTAATAAAAAATAATAATAAATGTTGTTACGAGTAATGAGGGTAGTGTGATGCTACGAATTGCATTCTGGGAGGACCGCTGTCGGGCGGCACTTTCGATTTTCGTTTTCGTATCTTGAATATTTTTTCGTTAAATGAGACAGAAATTTCTTCGAAGCCCGATTCGTATTCTGAATTTTTCGTATAATAGGGTTTTCGTAAATCGAGGTTCCACTGTACAAAAAATGTTTCAATAAATATAAGCATTACTATGTAACAAGAGTAACAAAGTTAATACTATTTAAAGCGCTTAATGTTTGAAATAAAAGAAACTAAAACAAAAATTTGAGTGTTCACAGAATTATCTTGGGTATGGTTCCCATGCAGGAACAAACATACAAGTTCATTTGTTGCAAGACTGCAAACATTGGTGTTAAAAGCTAACAAAAGAATGCAGAGGTTTGTAAATAAGTCGTGTCTGGCTTGGTGGTAAAGAGGGTAGATAATTAAGTAACGACCGACGGTTTCATAAGCAGAACGGACGGAGGTTTGTAGATCAACTCTGCGTATGCTTCGCGCAGTAGAAAAACGTCTCCGTTTTGTTCATCTCATTATACATTCTAAAAAAGTTGGAAAATTTTACACACTTGCGATATTTTGTTTTAATCGGTTCCAACGCCTGAAAGCATGATAGTACTTATGTACGATGCTAACAACCACTGTGACTGTATCCTGCCTATACGTAAATTAACACTTTGATTTTGCTAACAGGTTGAATTAGTTGAACTGCAAGCTAACTACGCTAAGTTGGAGAAGGAACGTAATCAACTGAAGCAGGAGCATGATCGATTAGAGTCGAGACTCGCGGAGGCATCTGCCGACCTCACGGATGAGCACGCCACGGCTATGCACGCATCCGAGATGCTGGAAGCTGAGACGTCCGAGCGCATGCGACTGGAGAAAGAGTTGAAAGAGATACAGGTAAGGCTGCCATGAAGGTCATTACTGTATCTGTCCTTAATAATTGGAGATTCGATAAAAGCCTTTGTTTTTGAAGAAGTGTTACCTGTATGTTTCTTTCTAGCTGCAGTGCCACACAATCTGTGCCTCGACTGTGATCTCATTCAACCTTATCTTATCTTAGCTAGAAACTGTATCCGTTGTTGGTTGGTTGGTTAGAGATGGGGATGATTTTATTACTTGCAAGTGAGCGAGGTCCATCGTTGAGTTTGCGCCTAGAGAATTTGGCAGAACTGTAAAAAAATGTTGTGAAAAAATTAGTAACTTTTCAAAAGAAATTCCCTTTCAGCAAACATTTCCAAAAACTGTGCACTCAAAGGTCTGTGTCAAGTTTTCCTGTTGAGCATTCGTGGGAAGCGTTTTTACACGATATGATATTCATCCAGTTCCCAGTGTTGTAACAACCTCAATGAGGCAGGCCGTGCGATGCCGAGTATCAAACTTGTGTGCAGTAAAGCTGTATCGTATGCTTTCATGGGAACGTATACCTTTTGTTTAACCCTTTATGACTAGGAGTGAGATACTAGTTTAGCCTATCTTCATTACATAAGGTTTAATGCTTATCTTTCACTGAAGTTTTTTGGCAGTGACTTGACACCGTTTCCGGCTATTCGGACATTTGGTCATTCCTCAAGCCGATCAAACCTGTGGCCTGTGTACTGCTGGAATGGGAAAAGGTCGAGTTTGACCTTGACACTGCGTGACCTTGAACTTGAAGATCGGTTAGGTCATATATTTAGCATTTTACATTTTATCTCTAACGTTTAAACTTCATTCACTAGTAATCGTCCTAGTAATAATACTACGTGCGTGTCTGGGGTCTTTGTTACAAATCAGTCAAATTCATTTTCTGGAATGAAAGAAATTTCTGCACTAGATGGAGACTCTGTACTATGCTGGAAGACTGAATTCATGCGAAACATCACAGTGGTAACACTACTTTCACTTTCTCACAGCAAAATTTCTTTAAATCTTCCGTTATAACTCTGTGGCACGATTGGACTTGACAAACAGATGGGTGCAATAAAACTTTAACAAGTGACCATGAATGAGCGAAGCCTGATAAGCATGAAAAGTTCAAATAAGTTATAATGCCTAATAGATCCATTTGACACGAGTTTTACCTTTTAATAATGCCTAAAGGACTGTAAATCATACATTAGAGTGTGTCACGTAAGGAACGTTTTAGTGTTATGGACATGTAAGGAACGTTTTAGTGTTATGGACATGTAAGGAACGGCCATGTAAGGAACGTTTTAGTGTTATGGACATGTAAGGAACGGCCATGTAAGGAACGTTTTAGTGTTATGGACATGTAAGGAACGGCCATGTAAGGAACGTTTTAGTGTTATGGACATGTAAGGAACGGCCATGTAAGGAACGTTTTAGTGTTATGGACATGTAAGGAACGTTTTAGTGTTTTGGACATGTACGGAACGTTTTAGTGTTACGGACATGTAAGGAACGTTTTAGTGTTATGGACATGTAAGGAAAGTTTTAGTGTTATGGACATGTAAGGAACGTTTTAGTGTTATGGACATGTAAGGAACGTTTTTGTGTTATGGACGTGTAAGGAACGTTTTAGTGTTATGGACATGTAAGGAACGTTTTAGTGTTATGGACTTGTAAGGAACGTTTTTGTGTTATGGACATGTATGGAACGTTTTAGTGTTATGGACTTGTAAGGAACGTTTTTGTGTTATGGACGTGTAAGGAACGTTTTAGTGTTATGGACATGTAAGGAACATTTTAGTGTTATGGACTTGTAAGGAACGTTTTATGTTATGGACATGTAAGGAACGTTTTAGTGTTATGGACTTGTAAGGAACGTTTTTGTGTCATTGAACACTGTAAGTGATGCTCTGGCTCTAGAGAGGCCTTAATTACACAGGAAAATTTGAAACGTGTGTCTACAGAAATCTGCGAGGTTAAATATTGTAATGCTTGTTGCATCGTTGCACCAACCTCAGATGTGAGGCATCGGTACGCAGAGTTTATGAAAACGAAATCTAATTTGAAGTGCAAATTGAACTGCCTCTAAGTTACGTGCATTTGTGACCTGTTGTAACCTGTTGAATAAACGGGGAGCGATCACTGAAGCCGTTTGTCGGTAGAAAAAAATTACCGGTTTTTATAGATGTGCGAATCAGTGAGCAAGACTAACATGGCATTTCTAAGTGCCGGTGTTGGGTTGAAATCATCTCTTTCAAATGAGGGGATACAACCTCAGTGAGCGTTCTTAATTCGGATTTTTTTAATTGACTAAGACATTTAAATAGGTTAAATCGGGGGTGTGCAAATTGCGGCCCGCGAAGAGATTTGTCAACCTAATATAAGTGCGGCCCAGGCGATTAATTGAGTGTATCCAGCTGAAGTCCGTGCCACGATCCCAAAGATAGTGCTCGTAGTTTTTTCTACTAGATCGGATGCCATTAACCCTTACAAGACGGTTGTAGCTTAATGTCACTGTATTACACAGACTGTGTGATACACATTACTAATATGCATTATAATGAAATTACGGAATTGCGGGATAGTTTAATGTGGCCTGGCTAGTCAGATAATTTGCACACCCCTGGGTTAAATGATGTCAGAGCCAATACAGGCTGCCATTGTGTTAAATACATCTTTTAAATACATGGTAATTATATCTCTAAAGTTAAATGTAGTGAAAAATGTGAGGTTCAGAGAGTTTAGTGTTAGTTGACTTACTTTATTGGTAAAATATTGTTTGTCTTTCATAATCGGAAATAAATAAAAGAACTTTTAATGATTAATTTATATTTTCGGGTTTGTTATTTAATTTAAAAAAAATTATTGAAACAAGCATCTTTTATTAAAACCTTGAAATATAAAACATGTCTTATATTTGAAAGGTTATATGTATTATGGTCTTAATAAAACTTGTTTCTTTTTCAATAATACTGTGAGTGCGTGTATAAAGTAACTTAATACTATCATGACTTAATCGTTGTCATAACATCATCGTAGTAACGTCATGTGTTATTCATGTATTCCTCAACAACATGCTAAAATTCTACCTTTTGCACTTTGTCCTCATTCTAGAAAGTGTGTGTGTGAGTGAGTGAGTGAATGAGGAGGAGGGAGAGAGAGAGAGAGACCCAGAGAGAGAGAGAGGGAAAGAGAGAGAGAGAGAGACACGCAGAGACAGAGAGAAAGAGAGAGAGGGAGAGAGAGAGAGAGAGAGAGACCCAGAGAGAGAGGGGGAAAGAGAGAGAAAGAGAGGGTGAGGGTGAGGGTGAGGGTGAGTGAGTGAATGAGTGAGCGGAGAGAGAGAGACGGTGAGGGTGAGTGAGTAAGAGAGAGAGAGTGATTGAGTGAGTGAGAGAAAGAGAGAGAGAGAGAGAGAGTGAGCAAGAGAGAGAGAGGGAGAGGGTGAGTGAGTGAATGAAGAGGAGAGAGGAAGAGAGAGAGTGAGTGTTTGAGTGAGGGATTGAGTGAGTGAGTGATTGAGTGAGGGATTGAAAAGTGATTGTAAACAACTGCATTGGACTTTTTACACATTTTTGCCCCTGTTGTGCAAATTACGTTGTATTTGTAAGCGGGCCATTGTATGTATAGCGTACCTAGTTTTTGCTGTCTGCTGTTACTAACAATGTGTTATTTCCATGAATATTTGTCTTTCCTAGGTAAAGCATGCAAGCGCTATGAAGAAATCGCAGAGATTAGAAATGGATGTAATGGAATTAAGAATGGTGCGAGCGAGCGTGTCTAGCGAAGATGATGATGACGACAACGACGGTAAGTCGACATACCATCAACTAAATTGGTAATTTAATTTTTTTTCCTCATTGACTCTATGCAGTTTTGAAATTAGTGAGGAACAGTATCCTTTTATATACAAGTTTTCTGGTACTCTCAATAGATGGCACTGCATACCTGTTTTCTATCTGTGAAACTCGATTACCTGTTAGGTTTTTACCTGTTGAGCTAGTCAATCGGGGACAAGTCAGTGTGACCTTGAAATGCTGGGTTTTTTTAGCAGAAGACATGTATTACACTCATATCTCGGTTTGCGAGACAAAAGCGGGGAGATGTGTGGATGTATAATGTATATACCAACATTACTTCACAGCATGTACATGCAAATCCTCTCGACTGTCAATTCATCCCTGTGAAACTATATAGTAAAATTTGCAATCAATTGTGTGGCAATGTGGAGGGAGGGAGGGAGAGAGAGAGAGAGAGAGAGAGAGAGAGAGAGAGAGAGAGAGAGAGAGAGAGAGAGAGAGAGAGAGAGAGAGAGAGAGAGATTCACCAGTTCTTCATTCTCTGGGTTACGTAACATCACACGTGCATATTACACTACATTATATATTAAATTAGATTTTACTTCTAAAATTTTACTTGTAAAATCGCAAGTTACCTTGTGTATTAAAACCGGATCTAAAAATACATATTACACTGAACAGTCCGCACATTATTTTCAAATTGTTCTTTGTTACATTCTTAACTTTTAAATAGTTTTGAAACGTGTTCCTGCCAAATATAACTTTCATCCTTCGTGGTTGGCACATTATTTTAAAATTGTTCTTTGTTGCATTCTTAACTTTTAAATAGTTTTGAAACGTGTTCCTGCAAAATATAACTTTCATCCTTCGTGGTTGGCACATTATTTTAAAATTGTTCTTTGTTACATTCGTAACTTTTAAATTGTTTTGAAACGTGTTCCTGCAAAATATAACTTTCATCCTTCGTGGTTGGCACATTATTTTAAAATCGTTCTTTGTTGCATTCGTAACTTTTAAATAGTTTTGAAACGTGTTCCTGTAAAAATATAACTTTCATCCTTCGTGGTTGGCACATTATTTTAAAATCGTTCTTTGTTACATTCGTAACTTTTAAATAGTTTTGAAACGTGTTCCTGCAAAATATAACTTTCATCCTTCGTGGTTGGCACATTATTTTAAAATCGTTCTTTGTTGCATTCGTAACTTTTAAATAGTTTTGAAACGTGTTCCTGTAAAAATATAACTTTCATCCTTCGTGGTTGGCACATTATTTTAAAATCGTTCTTTGTTGCATTCGTAACTTTTAAATAATTTTGAAACGTGTTCCTGTAAAAATATAACTTTCATCCTTCGTGGTTTCATCCTTATCTTACACACACTCCTGGGGTATCTACCATCTATATCTGTCGTAACTAGAGAAGTGATCCACGAACATTAACTCTTTCGCACACTCTTTTAGCCCACTGTGTTTATTTACAATTAGATAATGAGGCAGCTGCCTCGCATTGCTTACATATTCGTCTGTTGCCGGTTGTTGCTTTAAACAGTGATGCCAGCGAAGCAGAAAAGTTGTAGAATTAACACTTGTGCCGTCGGTTTATTGGCGAGCCCTGGGTTATCAGTTCTATTAGTTTAACGTTTTCCGTTCGTGGTCTTCGCAATTTCTTCATTGGAAATTATCATTTGAAATAATTTCAACCTTTTACTTTGTCTTTTGATCACAATTTTTCGAGTTTAAGTAACGTGATGAAACCTTGTGAGATGCTCGATGGTGACGTGGCACAGGGCGATATTTTTGTAGTGCGGTAAAATATGCCAGGTTGCAGTTTAGGACCACCGGTCATTTCTGAAATACCATTAACGAGGCATACCTAGCTGTCGTCAACTGTACATTGTGCTCTGCTGAGTAAGCTTAAATACACAATTTTGTTGTGCACACACACAGTTGCTGTAGGTCAAAGACTGAGTGTACCACAATAACGCATCTTAACTACATCCATCACATGACATGTGGGTAAAGCAAACCTGTCTGCTGAATCAGTTCAGCAACTTCTGTTATTTTACGTGGACTTTAATTATGCATTAGTCTGTGCGTAGAGTGATTTACTGGCAGGATTTTGCTTGAGAACAAGAAAAAATGAACTAGGTAAGGTTCTAGCTAACTGTTAAAACTGTTACTATTACAATAGCATGGGCTGCGAGGCGTTGTCAAGTGTACACAGATGTGTTGTCTGGCACACTTAACCTTTGGACATTTCCACGATCATCATCAATCGCTGGAACTGTGAAAAGGCTTATTGGTCATTCCATGAAATGAAGATATTCCATATTGTTCTTGAAATCACGGAAGAATGTCTACAGTAGATTTGAGAGACAACGGTATTTGATGATGGCAACGACGACGACCGATCACATGACGATAACGACAATGACTGATGATGACTTATGACAATGACGATGATTTTGAGGATGACAACGACGATGACAACGATACCATGAATTGGCAGGATCCTTCTCACCAAATCGGCAAACAAACTGACGTAAATAAAAAGTGCCAGTTTACAAGATCAAAAAACACGTACATTTTCATTTTATACACATAAATTTCATCTTTTCCATCAGACAATGTTTAATTTGCTTTTTACACGTCTTTCATTATTCGTCTAACTGCGACGACGACGACGACGACGATGGGAATAAATGTGGTGATGATGATGCTGTTAATAGTATTAACTAATGTTCACAGTGTGGATACCACAGTTGATAACTAAACATTTATAATTAATCGTAGAGAAGATGTGCCATATTGCTTAGAATGATCCCGGATCATTGTTTTGTTTTTGCTTCCAGAAAGCATTTACAAGCTACGATATGAAAGGGCCGTGCGAGAAATCGAAGTGACGAGGAAGCGACTCGAGAAGGAGCACGAAGATGAGATGGAGCAAGTGATGCTGATGAAGAAACAGTTAGAAAGGAAGGTACAGTAGAAAATACAGCTTACTTGGCACGAGTTTACGCCATCTTTTAGTGTCGTCAGCCATTAGACTTCCGCTTCGATTTTTGCACACTTCTTATGGACATGTAAGGAATGTTCTAGTGTTATGGACATGTAAGGAACGTTTTAGTGTTATGGACATGTAAGGATATACTGAATGCATCGTCGTCACACAGCTAACCACAACTGTGCTATAGAGATTTAAACTTTTCCTGGAGGTTTTTGCTTTTCGGGTTGCTGTCTAAATAAGACTAGGGCTATTAACAAATAAGAAGCATTTCAGGTTAAGCGGGAAGAAAAGACAATTTTTAAGTACGTTCCATTACCACACAACAGGGTTGTTACCGAAACGATATTTTCTTTCAGTTAAGTTTCTATTTTGGCAAAATTTATTAAGTTTCGTAGCGGAAATTTCTGATGGTTTTACTTGTAATAATAATGATAATAATAATAATAATAATAATAATAGTAATAATCTTTATTATTTAAAGTCAGCCTTTGGGTCAACAATTACCATTAGCTCAAAGCAGGCTGTAAATAACAACCTACAACTACATAACAGAGACTATTATTACCCCACTTTTACCCTAAATACCACGCGTCAGGCTGGGCAACAGCAGGTACCATTTTTAAAGTCTTTGGTATGACCCGGCCGCTGGTTCGAACTCACGACCTCCCAGACGGAAAGCAGGCGCATTACCACTAGACTAAGCCGTCTGGTCTGTAATGGATAGTATTTATCCAATTTTCCTCTTCTCCTAGATGTCAAAAACTGATGAAAAATCTTGGTTAAATTAGTTCAAATAAAGCAAAAAATTTCGTTTACGTAACAGTTTGTGACGTGCTTTTACCGGCAATGCGGCACATCTTCAGTGCTGACGACAGTGAAGTTTTTTGGTCTCCAGGCCCAACCAACCAAAATATCAAATCATGTTTGAATTTATTTGAGCAAAATCGTTTCTAATTTGATAATTGATGAAATATAGGCAACAAAATATCTAGAAAATAAATTTCTTTATTTTAATGAAATATTATGATCTTTAAATGTTAATCATCAAGGATACTTAAATCCAAAAACATTATAACACATTTTCTAAGGTAAGTCACTCCATCAAACTTGAAGTTCGATACCATAAAACTTCCTCGTGTTTTTAATCAGTAATTTTGCATCACAGCAAATATAAGCAGACAAACAAAAACGAAATATTTTACTTATTTTAGAATTTTATTTTTGCAATTTTAATACTAGTTGGTTTTACAAAAATTTTTCTGTGTCGGTTTCTTACGTTTGATAAATTTCGGTTTCGGTGTTGGTTCGTAAATTCATTTTCGGTAACTTTCCCGGCACACAATGTTACATTACTTACCATCTTCCTTACCTGTTTTTTACATTTCATAGGATTAGTAAGTGCTGTGATCATTACTAGGTTCACGGATTTAAACTAAGAGAAGTATGTTTCCCTTTTTTTAGAAAAATCGTTAGAAAATATAACAAAATTATGACAGGTAAGAACAATCAGGTGGAACAGGTATGAGACGACAGACTAGGAAGTGGTCATTGAGTCAGTTACCTGTATGAAAGAGAATGTAGCTGCAGAAATGTGCAACTCAAATGTAAGGGCACGTTCATACTAACGAGTTTTCTCACCGCGTAAACTCACGGAAGCCCCACCAAGTAACTCGCCGAGGCGTTCAAACTAAACAGTAAATAAAATGTTTATGTATTTGTTTAATAATATAATAATAATAATAATAAATAATAATAATTATTATTATTATAATACAATAATATAGTAATAATAATAATAATAATAATAATAATAATAATAATAATGATAAAGATGATGATGATGATGATAATATTTATTTAATAATTGTTTAATTAGTAAAACAGTAAATAAAATAAATAAACTGTCTCACAGCAACTGTGTGGGAGTTTACATTGTGTTTAAAATGCAGTAGCTATTGTTAAATTTACAAACCTTTCAAAAATTTCTATATATCAATCCAGGGGTCATTATTAAGTTCACAAATTCACTAATCATTCATAAATTGTTTACTGATTATATAGTTTTATCATTGGTCATCATCACTTATCATCAAGTTATCATCAATCATTGTTTGTATGAATTCTTGACCACATAATTTGCTTGTAGACATGTTTGCAAACTCACGTAAATTGTTGCTCTCTCTCGGCATCCCGGAATGTAAGAGGATCCTTCAAAGTTTCCGGCTGTTTACTTGAACTTTACGCTTCTCCCCCTGTCACGTTTATCTCTACAAATCTCTCCTGGATTCTGTGTCAGGCTCCTCGGCTTCCTCCGGAATGCAAAACAACTCCTCGTGTTGAGGTTTCATTGAGCTCGGGAAGCCATTCTTCTGAGATGGGCTTCGTTCGACCAGCTGTTCTCCACGTGTGACCCAAACGGGATGAACAACACCAGGGGTGTTTGGTGCCAGAGGCGGGGGCACTGCAGAGTAGTCCACACTGTGTCAAGGAAGATGTTTGAAGGCATGAAAAAGTGATAGAGTGATAGTACGTGAAAGAGTAAAAAATTTTCTTGATTTAAAAGAAGAACTAAAATTGCTTTGAAAATGTAATCGATGTTGTATGTTTGTTTGTTTGTCTGCTAAGAAACATGGCGAGATTTGATTGAAATTGATTGATTGCAACAACGACTTTAATTTACCAAATATTCCACAATATCATCAAATTTTATTAATATTTTGTTTTAAATTTATATTAATTTTAATATTTTTAAAATTATAAAAAAATTGGTGATATTGTGGAACATTTAACAAGCTAACGAATGAATGTTCATCTAAACTTGTAGAATCCACACATGTTAATCTAGCATTGTCTAGCAATCTCTATAGATTTTACCCTAGTGCCATCTGTAGGCAGAAATGGGAAATGAATTTCAGTGTTCATATTTTAATATCAGCCATTAGCACTTGGTAATATGCATGTTATGTGGTAACTTGATGAATATGGTAAGTGGGCTGCAAGCAATCTTGGCCCATCATACCTCCTACCCCCGTGAATAATAGTTGCTGCCATGCTGGCAGCTGGGCTAAACAGAAGCCAGTTATTTTCTACCCTGTTGTGATTTTCTTGTTTTAAATTAGCTTGCTCTCCGCTTGGCCACAACTGCCTAACAAGTCAGCTGTGCTGTGCCGCTCTTCTGAGGTTGCGCAATCAAATTTCAGACGCTGGTCAGTGGTCAGCCAGATGCTGACCGGACATAAGAATGTTTTGAACTGAGCTTTGCTTCTTCGTTTACACTTTTTCATACTTTGCAGTAGAAATTTCGTTATTCTGTCGCAACTGAACAACGTCATTAGTATTTTTGTGACCTTAAAATTGTTTGTGGATCGGATTTTTTGCAACAGAATGCAGTGGATTAGCGGAATCCATGCGGAGCAATGGCTGCAGACATGTGAATATTTTCTATGATGGAGACAATAAGTGTTCGTAGAATGGTCTGACTGGTGGCATTTAGCCCAGTTTTATAACCGTGGTTGGTTTTTTGTCGACTTACCAAACCTGGCTACGACGGAGGGCATAGCGGTGTCCTGGAAGTGGGCTCCTGCTCATGATAATAAATGTGACAACAACTTTCAAGTAAGCAAAACTACTTCCCTATTCATATGCCAAGATAGTTTTTTCTTGTTTTACATTTTTGATTCGATTATTTTTGCCGTATCCGTTTCGCTGTTTTTACATGGATGAGAATTTTTGGAAGACCAGTAGTGTTATTTTTGTAAATCGCGTAAATTCGTTGAGAAAATTTTTACAGACCCAGTACATTATTTCACAAACTGACCGCTGGTTGGCAGGCCGTCACTTTGTTTACATTACGTAAATCAGTGTAACCACGTGTATATCTCTATGTATAAAAATATAGAATCAATTGTGTGGAGTTATTTGAGTCAATTGCAGACCGCTTTTATATACTTTTGCATAGCAGCGGCCAATACTTGGGCATTTTTGAGACAATTAGGTATCATGTATCCTTGATAGTTGGGTATTTTAAATTATGCATGAAACAAGGTAATTGATATTTTAAGTCCCTATGGTCACAAAATTGCAATTTGTTGCTGGCTGCCCAAACCCCCGGCCTGTTTCAGAGTTTTTTGCAATTTGTCATTCTCATCCCTGCTTTTAACGTACGTGTGATATCGTATTGGACGGGCTCTTTTTTCATTCGCTTGGCACCTTAATGATATTTATGATTTAAACAATTTTTAGTCTATTATATTTTAAAATTCCAGACGTTTTGTGATGCTATCATCCGCCTCGACAAATTTGCTGGATTTCTATTGTTTTTTGTGAGACTCCAATTTATGGCCTTAAAAGCTAGCATTGTCACAGAGCTGCTTTTCTTTGGATTTCAGTGTTGAGTTGTTGAAATCGTGTTTTAGACTGAATCATTCTTATTTTTTGGCTGTAGCATTGGCCTCCCTTTTTTCCAATATGTTGCTAATGGTGTATCTTTCTTGTTTTTTCTGCTGTTCTTCTTGCTTTTCATTTGATTAATTTAAAATGTATATTATATGTATATGTATATATGTACTGTACTATATTATATGTATATGTACTGTTTGATTCAATTTTGTTGCTGGCAACTAGAAAAGGGGAAAGGGAAGCATGCATAACCTGATTATCATTTAATCAAAAGAATTTTTTCCTGCAAATGACAGTAAAACGACATTTTCAAACGATTATTGGAGTTTGTCATTCGTTTAAAGGAAAACCAGATGATTGTGCAAACACGAGTTCAGAATAAAAATGCTCTAAAATATTGAAAACTACAATAGCTTATTTTAAATGAAAGCTTAGATTAAATAATAATTACCTCGGATACTTAAATTTCGTCAAACTTTCAAACCTATGCGCGGCTCAGTGAATCTACTAAGATTGGCAGCGACGCCTTTTTGTCACATTTGCGTGGCCGACAAATAGAAGGCGGTACTGTGATAACCATGATCATGAACTGCTGTGTTAGTTTCTGACGTCATATAATGTAAAGCCCATTTTTCGTGACATCATGCAAGGGAAGATGCCTGCCATTGCCCAAACTGTGGTTAGTTTCTGACATCCGCAATAGATGTGTTCGGTTGCCGTTAATTAACTTTCTGAGCTAATTATTCAAATATAAGAAACAATTGTTAACTTTTATAGGCAAGAAAATGTATATTTTGGACAGTAAATTAAAATGAGATTGAGTCTAAACAATCGTCCAGTTTTCCTTTAAATTATTAATTTAACCTCGTAAATTATGTTTGTGTCTTAAGCTACCCATTTCATTTTTGCTTCTTTTAAGCAAAAAGCAGGCCGAGTCTTAAACCATAGTTCAAAACAACATAATCTATGAAGTACACGAAGTGACAACAATGTATTTTAAGAATAACTTGCATGAAGCAATCATAACCACATAAACCTTCGTGTGGCTCGTTCCTCTATCTGGGAAGCGCATTGCACAAAAACAGGCACCGTACCTTCTAGTTGGTTTAATTTAGTTTAGTTTAGTTTAGTTTAATTCAATTTATTTCCAAAATGCCGTAAATACAACGTTATTACATATTTTACAAAACTAGTGGTTATTACAACAAAAAAAATTTTTAATTCGTTTAAATTTGCCATAAATTGATATATCGGCTCAGAACAAGAAGATAGACTTGTACAGGAGCGAGCAGAAGGCAAAATGGAAAGAGAAGATGTAAAAGGGCAGGGATAAAAAAGCAAAAATGAAATGAAAAGTGAATGAGATGATGTTGAAAATGAAGATTAGATTCACATGAGAGTGTCAAGAGAAACAGATTAATCAGTCGACTCACTGAAAAAATCAGTAGGAGTAATGCTTGTTCAGACGTGTTCGTTTGTGACGTAGTACACACTTTTGAAAGCTGTGTTGCACATGTTAAAATGTATATTTTCTACCATATTTGAAAGTGGAGTTAGATGTGATGAATCATCCTGTTTTTTTTTCAGCTTGCTGACGCTGTACAAGAGACGGAGGAAACGTCCGTTCAACTTCACAACTGGAAGCGTAAAGCCAACAAGCTACAGACGGAACTTGAGGATGTTAAGCACCATCACGACACGCAATCGTCGAGAAACAATCAGTTGGAGAAGAAGCAGCGCAAGTGAGTTAGTTTCTCATTCGCGCAGTGGCGGCTCGTGTATAGGTACGGAAGCTGAGCATGTGAGGGTAGTACTGTTTGCTTCACAGCCCAGCACAGTTCGCTCCAGCAATGCGGTGTTTGGCTGTTGTACACATGTCTGAGCTCAGGTAGAGAAAGCACTGTCTCTCACACAGTTTGTCGTCATTTGTCACATGCTTACCATGAATGAGTCGAGCTTGAACTGCTACAGTTTAGGTTATTAGTAACCAAAAAAATATTTTTTTTTAGGATTTTATCAAGTTTATATATAGACTCATAAGTAAACTTTAAAATTACAATTACAAATTACAACATTAGAATTGCATGTTTGTTTCGTTTTACACAGTTAAAACAATGGCTAAAAAGTTTCTGAAGCAGCACCCCCACTAATTTCAGCTTCGAGCCGTCACTGCATTCGTAGGTGACAATTAATCAAAGCTGTTACCGTAACAGAATTTTCGTTTCGGTTTGCCGTTAATTGCACTTTCGGGTCAATTTAATTTTTGTCGAAATTTATTCGATTTCGTGGCCAAAAGTTTGGTTATTTTGGGAAGTATTTTTCTGAGAGTTTGTGTGTATCCAACTTTTTCTTTTCTCCTTTGTTAAAAAAACTGCTGGAAAATCTTAGCTAAAATAGTTCAGATGGGGTGAAATTTACTTGTACTGTGCATGTCAAAGTCAGCTTTTTACAGCAATGGGGCATATCTTCAGTGCCGAGTGCAATTATTCAGTGAAGTATCCAGTTACAATTAACCGAAATGTAAAAGTGTAATTAGAGCATTCCAAGCTCAATTTTATAATTTATGAATTATAGACAACAAAATATTCACAAAATATAGTTTGTTGGTTGTTTTAAGCATTTATTTCCAAACTTTCTCTTCTAGTTGCATTTCTAGAACTGAACTATGAATTGAATTCCAGGTTTCTAATTTTGCAACGCATTCATTCATTCAGAATTGTGAGCTTTCTCGCCAAGTTAACTTGCAAGTGTGCTCATACTAGAGAGCAAAACTTGCTGCGAGTTACTCTCCAACAGTAACCGCGACCTGACTGTCCTTTTTCTGTTCACTGCGAGAAGTGTTAAGAGTAACTCCCCGAGACATTCACACTAGACAGTAAGTGTCGAGTGTAACTCTCCGAGATGTTTACACTAAACACTAACTCACACAAAGTCGTGTCGAGAGTAACTTCCTGAGACATTCACACTAGACAGTAAGTGTCGAGTGTAACTCCCCGAGGCATTCACACTAGACAGTAAGTCTCGAGAGTAACTCCCCGAGATGTTTACACTAAACAGTAACTCACACAAAGTCGTGTCGAGAGTAACCGAGAGTAACTCCCCGAGGCATTCACACTAGACAGTAGCTCACACAATGTCGTGTCGAGAGTAACTGCCCAAGGTGTTCACACTCGACAGTAACTCACACAAAGTCATGTCGTGAGTAACTCCCTGAGGTGTTCACACTAGACAGTAACTCACACAAATCATGTCGAGAGTAACTCCCCGAGGTGTTCACAATAGACGCTCACTCACACAAAGTCGTGTTGAGAGTAACTCCCCAAGGTGTTCACACTAGACAGTTACACTCACAAAGTTGTGTCGGGAGTAACTCCCCGAGGTGTTCACACTAGACAGTAACTCACACAAAGTCATGTCGAGAGTAACTCCCCGAGGTGTTCACACTAGACAGTAACTTGCACGAAGTCAATTAGCAGCAGCTGTCTGAATGTTAGCAATAACTTGCCTACAGTAACTCGTAAAGCAGTTCACACTTGCGAGTTTACTGTCAGAGAGAAAACATGCGACAGAAAATTCGCTTGTTTGAATGCACCTTAAGTTCAACTGTTATGTAATGCAAACTTTTGTTGCTTACCGATTTCATCAAGTTTGAATCAGAGCAAATAAAAGGAAACTTGTAAACAAAAACAAAGTATTTTGCGTACTTCATAATTTTGCCATTTTTCAGTTTTAATAGTAGTATGTTTTGCGGAAATGATTTCCATTCAGTATCGGTTTCCTGCGTTTCCCAAATTTCGGGTTTCAGCTTATAATGTCAGTACCATTAACATCTCTGGCAGGGTTCGATATTTTTTTACGATGTAAGAGAACTTACGAGACACCCAGCCAGTGCCGGGAAACGTGTCAAATAAGATTTATTCCAGGTAATTCCTGGCTTAAACAGTAAATTTAACGTGTGTTTTAAATATTCGCAAATGGCGCGACAAAGTCCTGACCAGGGCTGGTTACCCTATAGCCTAGTATAGGCTGCATCATAGGCCCTCAAGCTTGGGTGGGGCGAAGATTGAGACACCATGCTAAAATTTTTTTTTTTTGAAAAATAAGTATAACATTTTAATATTTTGTATTGCTAAATAATTCATTTAGCAAAATAAAATTTCAGCTTTAAAAAAGGCCCAGCAGCTTGAAAACCCAATTTTAAAAAATGGCCTTTCTTTGAGGCCCCTTTTTTGAGATAGAGGACCGCTGTTGCGAGGGGGGCATAATTTCGTTAGCCTAGGGTCCCATAAGGTAATAGTCTGGTCCTGGTCCTGTAGAAATAATTTTCTATCGCAAATTACAATATGAATTACAATAATAAAGTCATTGCTGCATATTTACATATGAGGCTATTCAGTTTATAAAACACTTGGTAATACTAGTAGTTAGCTGTGCCAGCACGTGTTAATGATCAGCAGACGAAAACTATCACCTAATTTTATGGCTTCTTATTACTCTGCACATGTTCTTGGGCTTCGTGATTAAACATCGATGTTCACGTGAGGGTTGAAGCAAATTGCTGTTTTTGGCCGCGGAAACAAGGACTTTGTAAAAATTTATCTCCCACTTTCTTCCGGTTTATGGTCACTTGGCCAGCTCATACTCAAAATTTATAATACTCAAAATCATAATACTCAAAATTTAACTGAGAGTAGATGGGTCGAAGTCAGTGGGTGAGTTAGATTAGATTAGTGTAGATTAGACGGGCGTATCAAAACTTAACGACGCCCTAAGCTGATAGTTCTGTCCCCCTCACCTCTATTGTGAATTTATGGTTGTTTATGTAAAGTGCAGATAGAAAAATTACTTGTGGTGTGTTAGAAACACTATTAACATAGTTTCTGTGTGGTCATTATTAATTACATGTACTTGCATAGCGCTTACATTCGAGCAGGCTCCGAAGCTGCTTGTTGTGTAATACCTTGCACCTGTTCGTTATGTGGCACTTATATAAAAGCTGCACCTCAGTAACTGCCTGCGGTGTGTTATAAAATGCACCCTTTTTATGAATATGAAAGTTACACATTTTCTGAGGAGAATAAGAATTTTTTCTGAAATGTGACGCCCACAAACTTTGGCGCCCAATACGCCCCTGCGATTAGACCATGTTAGACTAAATAAGACCAGATTAGGGTAGACTGGACTAGTCTAGCTTGGGTTAGGCTAGATTAAATTTAATCATAATGGGCCATGTGAGGCAAGCTTAGACTAGATTATTTTAAATTACTGTAGATTAAATTAGATTAGATCAGACTAGATTAAATTAGATTAGATCAGTCTAGATTAAATTAGATTAGACCAGACTAGATTAAATCAGATTAGATCTGACTAGATTAAATTTTATTAGATTAGACTAGACTAAATTAGATTAGACCAGACTAGATTAAATTAGATTAGACCAGACTAGATTAAATTAGATTAGATGAGTTACATTATTTACAGAACAATGTAGCAGTTTTAAATCGAGTGTAAAAAATTACAAACAGGATGATTTTTCACTTCCCCATTTTCAAGTCCGATAAAAGGGACACATTTTAACACCATTACTACTGTAAAAGCATTTCTGATAATTAGATAATAGATTAAAAACTTAATTAATGGCAGGCGAGCCCAACTAGTGATGACGTCACAAACTAGCAATTTTCAACATGAAAAATATTCCACGAGTGTGTTGCACGTGTTTATGAAAGCGAAAATTGAAGTACAGTGCTACTGTAAGATTTCCAGTGTGTTGTACTAAAACTAGGCAAGTTTTAAGATAAATATTCAAATTTCAAATTTACTGCTGTGCTCACATTCGTCACAAACTAACACATCTAAACTGAGAGGAACAGCGCCTGTTTTTTTGTGCAATGCATTTTCGAAATGCAGGCGCTAGTCCTACTAGCGAATAGCGAAATGTTTGTAAACGTGAAGAACTAGTGGCACGAACGTGAAATTCTGTTTGTGGGTTAATAATTCTTTCACGTAAGTCATTTTTGAAAGAATAGTATGTTTCCTTTCAACATTTTAAAGAGTGGATTGTTTTAACCTACAGTTTAAGATTGGGTCCAGTTTTGCTTTAAACACTAAACTTGCTACCATAATATAACCACTTGATTCAGTGACAGGGTTAACAAAGTCATTGACCTCTGTGCTATTCACAGATTATACTGTGGTTTAACCAACAGTTGAACAATCTTCTCTCAGTGACACGTACTCTAAACTAGTCCTCCGTTCCTGTTTTACACACACGTTGCAAATTAACCTCCTGTGCTCCATAGAGCAAATTTTTTCATCGCATGTGTTTAACTTCAACAAATCTAGGTCGGACATTTTTAACTGTCGGTGAAAACATGTGCGCGCGTCGTAACTTGCCAAGGGTGAGAAATTCCGTGCCTACAATAAATAAATCAGTTCGGTAGAGTGGTAAATGATCTTTTTTACAACAGAATGCTCCCAGGTCCTCTCTATAACGCTGCTGACTTGTGGGGTGTAATTGTATGAATCCTGCTGAAAAAGCACAAGAAAAAGGCACAGGAAAAAAAGGAAATACCTTAAGCTGACCCTAACCCTAGCCAAAACTTATTGGGTGATTTTTTCCTGTGAGCTTTTTTCCTGATTTTTTTCCTGTGAGCTTTTTCCCTGACTTTTTTACTGTGAGCTTTTTCCCTGGCTTTTTTCCTGTGAGCTTTTTCCCTGACTTTTTACTGTGAGCTTTTTCCCTGACTTTTTCCTGTGAGCTTTTTCCCTGCACCCCCGCTTTTTCCTGTGAGCTTCCCTGATTTTCTGTATTCTGTGAGCTTTTTCCCTGACTTTTTTACTGTGAGCTTTTTCCCTGACTTTTTTCCTGTGAGCTTTTTCCCTGACTTTTTCCTGTGAGCTTTTTCCCTGACTTTTTTCCTGTGAGCTTTTTCCCTGACTTTTTTCCTGTAAGTTTTTTCCTGATTTTTTTCTTGTGAGCTTTTTCCCTGACTTTTTCCTGTGAGCTTTTTCCCTGACTTTTTCCCTGTGACTTTATTGCTGGTTTCCTAATTTTGAAGGTGTAACTTAAAACACAAGAAAACTCTGCACTTACATAAAGTTTAAAGAAGTCATCTTGAAATTTTTTACCATTTACATACTGCCCTTTTGCATACAGGGCTTGTGTCGGCAGTAATGCTGTATAAAACTTGTAAATTTAAACTCGCGCGAAGACCATTAGGCTCACCCCTTTAAATGGTGGGTCGTTTGAAACAATTTTAGATGTAGACAATATAATACGGTAGAGAATTCTAACAAAGCTTTGAAGCAGATACAGTACTGACTGACTCACTGACCTACTCACTCTGTCAAACATTTACAACTTTTTATGCCTTTCCACCCGTTAAACTGTGCAAGTGATTCATAACTTTACGCAGAGTTCAGATAAAAATTTGATTTTAGCGCGTGTAATAAATTCCTGAATGCTAAACACTAGTTTTAAAGGGAAGACCTTGGAAAGTTGCACTTATTTTAATATTTGGGAAAATGTTTGAGAAAGTTCCAGTAGTGAAAATGCGACACAGATTTTGACTAACAAAATAAGTTTAAGTGGTGATGCTTGCGCACGCGCATTTTAAACTAATCCTAATGATGTCATTATGCACAAATTACTTTGACGGAATTAAAGCGATTCAATTCCGCATCGTCTAAACTAATTGATTACCTGCTTAGGAAATAAATTATACACAACTGTAAGCAAAACTAACTAGTTTTGGGGAACTTTAGGGGCATCCCCTACACAACGCACGAGTTTGAAATCGTAAGAGTGGCTAATATGTGATCTCCATGATTAAAATCATCGTTGAAAAAAGCCACTGATCTTTATTTAGTAAAAGAGATTTTCGCGAAGTCTCACTGACTTACTAAAACTGAGAATTAAATTAATTTTGAGGTTTTTTAGTTAGGGGTGCCATTATGTGACACACCAATTTGAATATGTAAGAATGACAAATAAGCCTTCTCCATGGCAAAATTCGTCATTTAAAAACGACTGTTCTTTATTCATTAAGGTGTAAAAATCATTTTTGCAGGGTTTCACTGAATGTACTAAAAGTGTACTTTAAATCGTTTTTTTGGGGTACTTTTAGGGATGCCCCTATATAATACACCAACTTGAAAACTTAAAAACGACCAACAAATGATCTGCAACGGACTGCTAATGTATTCAAATTGTTTGCACGCGTATAAGCATTTCTCAGCTCCCGGGGACTACGAAACAGCGTGACTCAACACCACAATATTCCTGACCAAATGTCATCAATTTGCTTTCGTTGTTTGTTTTTACAATGATCGACTTTAATGTTTAATTGTGAAGTCATTGCTCAACGGACAACACGTGTTGTGTAATCAAGTGAAAAAAGTAGGCAGTGCCTTTCGTTTGCTGATCATTGACACATGCTACGACTTTAATGTTTAATTGTGAAGTCATTGCGCAACGGACAACACGTGTTGTGTAATCAAGTGAAAAAAGTAGGCAGTGCCTTTCGTTTGCTGATCATTGACACATGCTACGACTTTAATGTTTAATTGTGAAGTCATTGCGCAACGGACAACACGTGTTGTGTAATCAAGTGAAAAAAGTAGGCAGTGCCTTTCGTTTGCTGATCATTGACACATGCTACGACTTTAATGTTTAATTGTGAAGTCATTGCGCAACGGACAACACGTGTTGTGTAATCAAGTGAAAAAAGTAGGCAGTGCCTTTCGTTTGCCGATCATTGACACATGCTACCATAGCTAACTACTATTATTATCCAGCGTTCAACGGTTAATATGAACTCAATAACCACATGAAAAGAAGCCGACATGCTGCTGCAAGGAGCGTATGGGGAAATATTTCATAACACTGCAAAAAATGGCTAACTTGGTTTAGATCATCGATTCTGGCTCATCTTCATTATTAACATCAATTCATTATCATTGTCGTCGCCACCACTGTTGTCATCAGCATTAATGTCACTGTCGTTGTCATCGTCATCGTTGTCGTCTGCTCACATCTGTTTGCTTCGCTCCATTTCACGTATTTTTGTTGTTTATGTCATTAATGAAGTGTTATCCATGTTGATCGTAGCTCATAAGTTAATTTCTTCTACAGTGCTAGTAGCACTGCAATGCATTGTTAATCTGTGAAATCTTGTATTTTGTTGTGTTGTGTAAATGGTTGAATAATTAAATCTAAATTCATTAGTATTTGTTCGTCAGAGGAAGTAGTAGTTTGTATGTCAGAAAATTTTTGAGTCGGAGCTTTTTGCAATATCCTTAAACATTTCTAACATTCCTTTTAATCTTACGGTTTATCACGTTTTATGAACTGAATGTCACTGTTTCGACTCCTTGGGGGGTTGAGACAAACTTTTTTGTTGCTTTCTCATTTTCCATACACAAACTTTATTTTGTTTATAAGCCTGAGAACTTATTGTTATTAGTTGATAACAGCTTGGCTAAATTATCTATTTAACTATTTTAATTACTTTATTACCTGGCAAATTATTGGGTTATAAGAAAAAAATGTTTGAGAATCTCACCAAAGCTGGGAATTGAACTTGGTACTTCCCGACTGCCAAACACAGTAGTGGTTAATGCAGCTTATTCGAAACTGGAAATCTCAGATTTTTCTCAGTAGGGTTGCTTGCTTTTCAAACGTTTTCGAGCGGTTCGTTACGATCGGTATTTTGATTTTTGCAGATTTGACAGCGAGCTGAGCCGGGTGCAGGCCGATTTGAGAGATGAGCATTACAAGAGAGAGGTGCTGCAGCGAGAAAGAGATGAAATCGAGGGGGAGAAGTATCAGCTGGCGCAGAAGCTGGCTTTGTTGAAGGAGGACTATGAAACGGCGAGCGAAAAAGTCGCCCGTCTGCAGGCGGAAATTGCCGTCATAGAGGGCACCACTGGCAAGGCTGATGATAAAGAAGTGAGTGTTGTCGTATGTATTGAGCGCTGTGTATTTAAGAGCACGAAAAAGTTCTGTTTTAAAAAGGTCAAACAATTATAAATTACTACATCTTTGTAGTAAGACACCACAAACAGTTAAATATTGTCTTTTTTGCAGCTCATATCATTCTTTTTAATAAGCATCAAAGAAATTTAATTTAACGAAAAATTTCATTTAACTCATTTAACGCATTTTTTTTAAAGTCTTGAATATATTTGTATTTTGTGGTAATTTTGCTAAACAAGCAAATTCTCAAATCAGAAAGAGATGATGATTTTCTATGTTTCTTTTTAATCTGTGTCAGGTGCTTCAAGCTATTAGGTAAGAACCAAAGTTTAAGCAAAATCTCCTTTAAAAAATCAGACAAAACAGACATTTTATTATAGTTCCTTATTGCGCGCTGTAGTGTTTATTTGATGTGTGCTGTTTGATGTTTTTGTTACACTCATATATCAAACAAAATCTGGACCGTTAACAAGTCCCGCATACTACGGACACAGTCCACTGTTTCGCGAGCTGACCGCTACTTGGCGGGCCGTCAGTTTGCTTACATGATTACATCAGTGTAAAGCATGTACAGGAAAAAATATAGTCAATTATGTAGAAGTTTTGAGTCAATTGTTGACAGTTTTTATATACTTTTGCACAGGAGCGGCCAGTGCTTAGACGTTTTTGAGACAATTAGATGATTGATTCTACATCACCATGAGTCTAATACACGGCGCCTACTGTATTAGTTTAGTGTCGGTAAATACGGGCAGTCAGCAAATTCGGACCGACATCTCCCCGCTTTTGTCTGGCTAACCAAGATATGAGTGTAGTTACAACTGTGTAAAACCTTTGTATTATACCAGGTTTTCTAAGAACTTCATAGGACATATGAAGCTGATAGTTTAGTCCTACTCGTCCCTTCTATGGACGTTTATATCATATGCTCAATGCACAATTACTTGTGGTGTGTTAGTAACACACTTACCTCATACCTTAATGGCTATTGTTAGTCACATTTATTTGCGTTGTTCTTAAAACCCTAAGCAAAGTGCTTGTGGTTGTAGTACTTTTATGTAATAATTGTACTTGTTTGTTATATGGCAGTTATATACAAAATTGCTTCATTAACTGTTTGTGGTGTGTTATAAAATACTCACTTTATCTGAATTGGAAAAGATACACATTTACCAAGGAGAACGAGAACTTTTTAACACTGGATCCCTAACATCTGGTGCCCCTCAAGACTCGGCACCCGAGGCCGCAGCCTAGTTAACCTGTTGATAGATACGCCCCTGGCATTTCATCATGAATGAGTTTTGCTGTGTATTGCTGTATATTTCACATACATCTCTGCTATTCTATTATCAAATGCTTAAACTTTCATCCGCCTTTCAACACTTTCCATACTTCCTTCCCCTTCCTGGTCCTGTTTCCTGTTCCGCTTCCTGGTCCTGTTTCCTGTACGTATTTTCGTTGATTACCTGTATTGTAAGCATGTCCTGCATTTTGCAGCTGATCAAGCTGAAGAGAGAGAAGCATGAACTGGAGAAGAAAGTCCAAGACCAAGAGGACGAACTTGATGACCAAGCTGGACAACTCCAACAGGTAAGAAGATTTTACCTGCGCGTTAATTTCTAATTACCTGTGATAGTTTAAAGGAAGATGGGGTGATTTTTCTCTACCCCATTTTCAAGTCCAACAAAAAGTATACATTTTAACACCATTATTACTGTAAAAGCATTTCTGATAATTAAATAATAGATTAAAAACTTAACTAATGGCGGGCGACCAATGTGCAGATCGAGAACCGACACTGTTGCGAAAATCTGTCTCTAAAAAACGCCAGCAACTTTGTTGGTTACCGTTTCTCTTTGTTAATTACAGGTGCAACAAGCCAAGTTACGCTTGGAGATGGAGAACGAGAAGATGCGACAAAATCACGTCAAGGAAGCTGAAACGCGAGAGCAAGAGATGGAAGAGTTGCGAGCAAACACTTCCAAAAAGGTACAGGTGTACTGACACAGATAAATTAATTGAAAATGTGTTTGTCGTGTCGTGTAATACCTTGCACCTGTTCGTTATGTGGCACTTATGTAAAAGCTGTGCTCAGTAACTAGTTGTGGTGTGTTATAAAATGTGCCCTTTACATGGATATGAAAGTATACACACTTTCTTAGGAGAATAAGAATTTTCTATAAAATGTGATGCCCTATAACTTTGACGTCCCAGGCTATAGCCTAGTTACCCTATTCGTTAATACGACTCTGGACTTTTGCAAAATTAACATACTTTGCTGAATCTTTTGTGTGACGGGGAATCACAGATTTGCTTTTCTTTTCAGTTAAAGTTTATGGAGTCGGAGCTGGAAAACGAGAGTGCGGAGAAGCAGAAGCTCTCCCGGGAGAAGCGCGAACTCGAATCAAAACTGACAGATCTCGCCGCCGTGGAACCGCAGCGCGACTCCGCCCGGGAGAAGGGTCTGAAGCGGGATTTGAGAAAGACGAAAGCTTTGCTCAGGGATGCTCAAACAATGCTCCAACAATCAAGAGAGAAAGAATCGGGAAGACAGTTTGTGAAACAGCTCAAAAATCAGGTCTGTGCGTAAAGCATCTTATTCACCATGCGAAATGTTCAGAAATGTCTTTATAGCAAAAAATTAATTAATGCCACGGAGTCTGCCAGAAATTTTGTAAAATCCAAACGTTATACTTTGAGCAAAAATGTCCTACAGTGTCACGGAACTGTGATATTTGCTACAGAAGAGAGTTTTATTTCATCTGTCTCATTTCATGCGTAGCTACTGGTTGTACAAGTATTAAACCAGGGGAACTTTCTGCATGTTATGCTTGTGTTTCATACATTGAAAATACTTGGAGATTTTTTCTCTTTCTAATTTACTTTCTAGAGTCGGTATTAAGAATTTTCACCATTGATTATCTAAGTGGTAAATCTGAGAGTGTTGTAAATTAGGCAAATGATCGTTCAGAAAATAATCGATTTTTACGAGTAACCATAGTTTATGCAAATTTGCCTACTTGGAGATACAAATACACTATATCTTACGAAGCTTACCTTTATACTTTGCATTATTTAACCCTTTCACTACATTGTTACTTTTTAACTGAATTGACTTTTGCACATTTGACAATAACTTCTTGTGGTGTGTTACTAAAACAGAATCTTGTAAGTGAACAAATAGTTGTTCATTAGTGAGTACTAACATTAAGAGTTTTATCTCTACATATGTACACATACATGCACTCACACGCACACACGTGCACACCCTCATAAATTAGCATGTACTTATATTTAGAAATCAGTTTTTACAAAACTCACATTACTAATCCATAATATGCAATTATTTTATAAGAATGCAGAACAAGTGACTAAACACGTTTCACCAACTATCAACAAGCAATTTTGCATAAGAACGCACTATACAGTACAGTATTGTGAAATGCACCTTGCTTCAGACACTGATTGGCGGTTAGCGATACTTGTTGCCAAGCAGCCCCAATCCCACAGATGTTAAACTTTTCTACAATGTTTCTACTTGACCGTAGCAGTGAAATAAACAGACCTGGGTGGCTGCGCTTAGTGCTGAGCTTGGGTGGCAGTCTACTGCCTTCTGTCCCTTGCATCAAAAACATAGGCGGCAGTGTGCCACCTTCCGTAGTGAAAGGGTTAAAACTTGTGAAACTTGGAAAACTGTGACAGAACGTAGTAATTGACTGGACGTTATTGAAAATTTTTAATTTATTGTTTATGTACAATAAATTTATGATGATTTATAGCTGGAAGATGCTGAATTTGCTAAGATAGCTGCTGTGAAAGCCAGGCAGGGTGTCGAAATGGAACTGACGGATTTGCAGCATCAATTAGATGATGTCATCGCTAGCAAACGACATGTAAGTTTCTCGTTCAAATGATCATTTTCTCTCTTTTCACTTCCAGCTTTTGGCGCAGCGTGAAGTGCAGTAAGTTCTTAGTAGCGCATCCAGACTTGCGAGTTTTCTGGCCAAGTATAACTCACAAACATGCCCAGACTAGAGAGAAAGTGTCAAGAGTAACTCACAAATGTGTTCACACTAGACAGCGAGTGTCAAGAGTAACTCACAAACGTGTTCAGACTAGACAGCAAGTGTCAAGAGTAACTCACAAACATGTTCAGACTAGACAGCAAGTGTCAAGAGTAACTCACAAATGTGTTCACACTAGACAGTAAGTGTCAAGAGTAACTCACAAACGTGTTCAGACTAGACAGCAAGTGTCAAGAGTGACTCGCAAACATGTTCAGACTAGACAGCAAGTGTCAAGAGTAACTCGCTGAGGCGTTCACACTAGACAGTAACTCGTAGGAGGTCAACTCGCAGCAACTGTTGGAGAGTTTGCAATAACTTGCCGACGGTAACTCGCAAAGTAGTTCACACTTGCGTGTTTGCCGTTAGGGGGAAAAAACTTACAACGGATAACTCGCTCGTCTAGATGCGCATTTAGTGACACCGATGCATTTGGGTAAAACGCGTTGTTAAGCGTAAAAGCGTATTAAATGAAATCAATATTTCAGAAGTAAACGTAAAAGTACTGTGATACGTTTCAGGGCCAAAAGTCAGTACTGTTTAGTCCGTATTAATAAAACGTTTTATGAGTTTTATGTAAACGTTGCTAAGCGAGGACTTATCATGTTTCTTTAGCGAGTGTTTGGTGTATCAACATCGTGATTTTTAATCACAAATTTTTGCTACTGACACATAATTAACTGGTACATGTTCCTTTCCGTAAATTACGAGTATTTTATAATTGATATGACCACATTTTCTAATATGCCACGTATATTAAACCCAGCAGTTGTTCTTTGCGTGGTTTTATGTGAAGATCACGTCATGTATTTAACACTTCTATTCCTTATTGTTTTTTTGCAATTTTGTAAGTATTGTTTACATGTTGTTTATTTTACCTATTGTTGTTGTTTACTGTTAATAGTTTACATGTCTTGCAGGTCGAAGATAAGCTCACAGACATAACCAGAGAACGCAACGAGCTCGAAAGTAAACTAGAAGAAGAACAGGAAGACATGCAAGACTTGATGAAGAAGTACAAAGCTGCCACGGCAAAGGTTTCCCTTATTGCAATTTCTTGTTTATATCTATGCAACATAAAATTATCTTTCTGCTGCATAGTATGTAATGGATGAATGCGTGTTAGAACTTGTTATAGAAGAAAGAATTAGTATAATTTTTTAATTTATAATTTTTTGTTAAATTATGCATTTTCTGTTACGTTAAAATCCTAAGTTATTTTTATGTTGTTTGCTTAAATTTACTCTGAAAACAAAGAGTTTAATCACATCATTAAATGTGCGTTTGCAAAGCAAAATCGTCTGTAAGTCGGCAATTAAGCTTTTCTAGTTATTCACATATCCTGAATCTCCATTACATTAGGATCATTTTGATACAAAGTTCATCGCTCCATGTTATTTCTAAGCTGAGATAATCCACGTTGAAGTTGAGGTGCAGGCTGCACCATGAAAAAAATAACCTTGAGAAAATCACTGTTAAAGTCAGCCATTGTTTTTTGTAGCATTTCTATAAAACATTTAGCCTCTGTTATAAAAGGTTGATTGCTATAGACTTGCAAGAACACTTTGAAGTTATGTTTAAATCCAGTAGATGGCTCTTCCTGACGAAGATCTGAGCTTATTAACTGAAATAGTAGTAAACACTATGGGCAGAATGACTGCTTTCTTGAGGTATCGGAGTTTGAAAATATGACTTTTTCGCAATTGCAATAATAGATTTTAGCTAGAGAGAAGGGTAAGGAGTTTTAAAATAAATTGTCAGTATTTTTTTGAACTTTTACTAATGATTTGATGCTAGAATATAGAAGTCCAATATGTTTAGTATTTTTGATGCATTCTGGTTTGAAGCATCATAACCAGGGATGAGAATTTTCCGCGGATACGCGGAATTCCAAGTTTTTGGAAGACCAGTAGTTCCATTTTTGTAAATCACGTAAATTCGTTGAGAAAATTTTTACGGACCCAGCACATTATTTCACAAACTGACCGCTAGTTGGCAGACCGTCACTTTGTTTACATCACGTACATCAGTGTAACCAAGTGTATATCTCTATGTATAAAAATATAGAATCAATTGTGCAGAGTTATTTGAGTCAATTGCAGACAGTTTTTATATACTTTTGCATAGGAGCGGCCAATACTTGGGCGTTTTTAAGACAATTAGGTATCATGTATCCTTGATAGTTGGGTATTTTAAATTATGCATGAAACAAGGTAATTGATATTTTAAGTCCACTTAGAAGCTCTCTATGGTTCTATGGTCACAAAATTGCAATTTGTGGCTGGCTGCCCAAACCCCTGGCCTCTTTCAGATTTTTTTGCAATTTGTCATTCTCATCCCTGCATAACATAGATTTAACTATGCCGACTCACTGACGATTTTGGCTTGCAAGCACACATATGTTATTACTAAAAACAGAGCAAAGTCTGCTTAGTATATCATCTGTTTTACCGTTAACGAATCTTAATTCTTTTATCTTTAGCAATCAGCAGATCAAATCACCCTGAACGAGCAGTCGGTTCTCATCGAGTCCCTGCAGTCGGAGTGTTCCCTCCTCCGCGAGAAAGTCTCCGAAATGAGCATGAAGCTGAACGGAGTGGAAGAGACGATGATAGACAAGCAACAGGTTTTCCGTCTAGAGAATAGAGTGAAGGATTTAGAGGGAAAACTTGACGTAGAACAAGTAGCAAAGAAACGACTTGAGGTAGAGATAATTTTTCTAAAATATCGCAGTTTTTATTTTTGGTTTTTCATGAAGAATAAAGAAACAAAGAATGAAGAAATAATTTTAATAAAGATATCATGACGTGATTTCTTTTAACTTAGCTGTACTTAAGAAGTATATGCAGTTAGTTCATAAACAGTTCATTACACACACATGCACACACACGCACGTGCACACACACACACACACACACACGCACGCATGCACACACACTCGAAACTCGATGAATTTCATTACCACATGATAAAGTTATTGATTTTTTGAATGGAAAGTGTGTCATACTGCACACATGGATCAAAGTCAAAAGTAAACTAAAGGAAGTCTAATGACATCTAAGATGATTTCATCCGTTAAGTAATTAATTACATTAACGAACAACTGCACAAATTGAATCATCATAATACGGAGTGTAAAGACCGCTAGGCTATCCTGGAATTTGAGCCTCTGATTCTCGAGCTAAGTCGAATTCGGTCCTGTATTATTTATAAAAAACTTTGTATTGCAAATGAAAACATCATCGTAAACAAAAAAAATTATAAACAACATCGTATAGATTTCATCTAAAAATCTGTTCATTTTTGACATAAAGAATTTCGTAGTAATACCAGTTCAATATGCTTCAACACTGGATTTAATCAGTAAATAAATGTGTGACCTTCAAAAAATCTGCACATGGACCAGCTCATTTGTCACTTTGCCCCCGGTCACTGTGGTCACTCTGCCCCCGGTCACTGTGGTCATTTTCCCCCGGTCACTCTGGTCACTCTGTCCCCAGTCACTGTGGTCACTTTGCCCCCGTGCTGTTTAGTTTACTGATAGCAGAAAGAATACATGATTGTACATACACTCATATCTCGGTTTGCCAGACCTCGCTTTTACGGATATGGGAAAAATTGAACAAAATCTGGACCGCTAAGAATCCTGCATACTACGTACACAATCCATTGTTTTGCAAGCTGACCGCTAGTTGGCGGGATGTCACTTTGTTTACATCATTGCATCAGTGCAAGCATGCAGAGTGTGTAGCTTGTACGTCAAGAGCCGCCCGTACTAGATGTTTTTGAGACAGTTAGGTGATTGATTCTACATTACCGTGAGTCTGATACATGGCACCTACTGTATTAGCTCAGTATTGGTAAATACGGACAATCAGCAAATTCGGACCGACGTCTCCCCGCTTTTGTCTAGCAGACCAAGATATAAGTGTACTTCAGAACGTGACTATGACAAGTTTGCTGGTTTAGTATTTCATCTTAGAAGATTGCCATTGACAATCAGCTAATGTCCAGTACTGCCACACTCGTTAAATGGGCCTTGCCATTAACAGCTGAATTCTGGCATGCAGTATGAGAAAACGCTACGATATTTCCGGTTTTAATTGCAGGCAAATATTACGCGGTTGAAAGAAGTGATCGAACGATTCCAGACAGAGAAAGAAAACAGTCGGGGTACGGAGACTCGGCTGTCAGACGACGTGAAGCGCCTCCAGAAGGAGCTGCGAGATTTGAAGGAGGAGCATGCGGAGTTGCAGCGCAAAGAGTGCGAAGCCACACAACGTAAAAACGACTTGGTATGAAGCGTTTTAGCTTATTTCTATGCAAAACAGACCGATTTTTCAGATCCTACCCCATATTTTAGCTAAAATATACATCGTTAACAGTTAGCATGTTTATAGTCCTTGCATTCAGTACTGTTATGTTTATAGTCCTTGTATTCATCACTGTTATGTTTATAGTCCTTGCATTCAGCACTGTAATGTTTATAGTCCTTGCATTCAGTACTGTTATGTTTATAGTCCTTGCATTCAGTACTGTAATGTTTATAGCCCTTGCATTCAGTACTGTAATGTTTATAGCCCTTGCATTCAGTACTGTAATGTTTATAGTCCTTGCATTCAGTACTGTAATGGTTATAGTCCTTGCATTCAGTACTGTTATGTTTATAGTCCTTGCATTCAATACTGTAATGTTTATAGCCCTTGCATTCAGTACTGTAATGTTTATAGTCCTTGCATTCAGTACTGTAATGGTTATAGTCCTTGCATTCAGTACTGTAATGTTTATAGTCCTTGCATTCAGTACTGTAATGTTTATAGCCCTTGCATTCAGTACTGTAATGTTTATAGCCCTTGCATTCAGTACTGTAATGTTTATAGTCCTTGCATTCAGTACTGTAATGTTTATAGTCCTTGCATTCAGTACTGTAATGTTTATAGTACTGTGTGTTAAAGATATTTCTGCATTTCGTTAGTTTTGAAATTTTTGTTACTGTGAAATGAAGCTGTGAACATCTAAGAATGGGAAAAAGTACATTAATTTAATTTTCATAAATCGCTTTTAGTTTTTAATTTCATCTTATGTAGGAATTGGCCCTGCAGAACAGTGAGGTTATTACTGAACAGCTACAGAATGATCTAAAGCTTGCCTTCAAGAGAATTGATGATCTTCACGGAGCACTGGAGGATGATCTAGCGACCGACAGCGATGCTGTTGATTACAACAGGTGTGCCACAGTTTCTGTGTTCGTGCATAAAATAAAATAATGTATAATTGCGTCTGAAAAACTGTTTTCTTGAAACACTGTATAATCTGCAAGGTTATTGCAGGTAGAGTTTCTATGTTGTCAGCTGTTTTGTGAAAATAAAATAAACTAATTAGACTAGGCAAAAAATTGAGTGCATTTTTAGATACAGTAAGTCCTCACTTAACGACGCTAATGCGATCTAGCAAAACACGATGCTAAGTGAAACGTTGTTAAACGAAGCCAACACTTCCATAGAAAGTAATGTGGTAGAACTAGGATACGTTCGAGAGGCACAAATCAATGCTGCTTAAATCATATAAATTAAAGGTTTTATGAGTTTCACTCATGTTTCTACTGATTAATTTCTTTCTGTTTGCTTGAAACCACCTATATATTTTACTTACCTAGCTAGCGGTTTCTCTTTCGTTAACATTTAAGGGTGGGCAGCGGTCAAACAATAAACACTGCAGCAGAGTCAAAGCCAAGCGCTGGGCGACCTTGGGGATTTTATCTAGTCTGGTTACTATAGCAACAGGTTGCAGGCAAAATTCCTTGCATAAAATTTACTCCCAGGTCTCTCTCTTGATACAAACGCCTAGCATTTAGTGGTCAGGTAGGGAAGCAAAAACGTATACTTGCATAATAATTGCACTGTTTACGTTACTAGTTTGTTTTTAGACAGCGATACGTACCGTTTTGATGCTTCGAATTAGGTAAAAAAAGTTGGTGATGAAATAAAAATTGGCTTTGAGCAAAGTAAAAAAATCGCCGTTAAAACGAAACGGTGAGTCGTTAAGTGAGGAATTACTGTTATATACATTGGTAGGATTTATTAGTCAATATGCAGATTTTTAGCTTTCAAGCCATCAACGCACATACGTGCCGATAAGATTCATAAATTTTTATCAATTTTCAAATTTCCCTTTTGTTTTTAGCGGCGACAATAGCAGTGAATCCGACATCGACGATTTCTTAGTTAAGCATAACATGTCGCCGGTGAAACGAAGTCGTCCACGGAGCACGTCCAGCGCTAGCAGCAGCACCGTAGCAAGCAGCTCCAGCGCACCGAGGTACGTTGACTACATATCGTAAGTTTAAGTCGACCCCAAAAACTTCACCTTAAAATCTCCTCCCAAAAATTCGACTTGTACATGAGTATATACGGTATACGATAAGTTATTGAAGTATTGCTTTTACTTACTGAGCGAGTTGACTTCTGACTGGTTTATATTTGACAAGTCAAACAAAATTTAAGGAACTTCGTTTTAGATATAAGCGTGTGGTGCCTCCTTGTGTTTGTTTTTTGCAAAATTAAGTTGTTGATAGACAGATGAACTAGGACAGGAAATTGGCCATTGGCCTAATTTTGCAGACAGGATAGGAAAGAAGTCATTCTTGTTCTGTACGTCATGTCGTTTTATAACAAAATTTTGTCAGTCGAGTTCTCTTTAGCAAGTTGGTAAGATGCGGCAAAGATGTAAGTTTGATTTCTTCATATTTCATAACATTATTACACATTTTTATTTTAGTAATTAATTGGATTAGCAGAAAATAATTTTATTTGCTTCAGATAAAACGAAGTCGAGTCGCACATAATATGTCAGTCAGTCAGTCAAATATGTCATGATGTGAGAGTGATTTTGTGATGAGACGATGATTGCCCATTTTGGACAATAAAAAACCATAAATTACATTTAAGAGACTGTTGGACTTGTATTTAGCGCATGTCACGCACGAGAATGATCCACATGAGCATTCATCGCCACTTATAGCATTACGTTTAAAAAATTATTTGTTTTTTTTGCAGTAAGACGATGCATGTACTAGGAGATAAAAAAGCAGCAGGAGATGCTGATGAATCAGCTTGTTGATTGGCTTCTTGGTACCAGTTCGTTCTCGGTGACTGGTCGACGTGATTGACTTCGTGATTAGGCTGGTTAGTGAGAAAAATATTTCCAGAACCATTGAGACATGTGATCGGGTGACCCGTTTTATGAACTTATAATCTGGACACTATTAGCGTGTTACACGTGTTGAGGCTGTGCCTTGAAATTAGTATTTATGCCTTGTTCTTAGCAAACTTAACGTGTCGATAACCTAGTTTCTCTACGTCTGTTTTAGCCACAGTTGATATCAACATACTGGCATCGATTGATTTTGTCTGGCATCGATCGATTTCGGTATCGTCCTTCTGACTTTGATTCTTCATACTAATTATCTAAAACAGTGCATTGTGTAAATCTTGGTATGTGCAATATACAGTGCTGAACAGTCTCTGCACTTGACATATTGTAGTAAATTCTCACCCAGTTTACAAGGGTGTGCAGTCGAATAAGGCATCCTAAGTATAGGTGTGGTACTAATTACTCGTAAGATGCATTGAGAGATTTGTTTGTGTTGTTACACCTGTTTGAAAATCGATCAAGAAATTATTTTTGACAAACGGATTCAAAATGGTTCCTCGCTTTTGATAGGGAAAATTTTTTGCTGTAAAGAACACTTGTTCATCTGCTGTTGCAGTGGCGGCTCGTGTATAGGTACTGTGGTATTGCAGCGCCCTCTGTTTTCACTCATTATTATGGATAATGTTCAATATAGTAAGTCTTTTTTCTTTAGTTCTTTCTTTATACTTGTACGGAACCTGAGCACGTGAGGGAAGTACTGTTTGCCTCACAGCCCAGTACATTGCGTTCATCGCTCCAGCAACGTGATGTTTGGCTTGCCGCATGCGCACATGTCTGAGATAAGACGCTGTACTTTAGGTAGAAAGAGTACTGTCGCTCACTGCAGTACGTGTTGTCAGTTGTCACGTGTTTAAAAGCCGTGTATCAGCATGTTCTTGAACTGCGACAATTCAGGCTATTTGTAAGAAAACAAGATTTTTTGTTTAGAAGTTTAGCAAGGTTATGTTTAAATTAGTTTATTTGTTTAAAATTACAAATACAACATCATAATTACACACGTTTGTTTCATTTTACACAGTATTAAAACAATGGGTAAACATTTTCTGAAGCAGCCCCCCCCCCCACTAATTTTAGCTACGAGTCGCCACTGTGCTGTTGTGCCAACTGAGCCGAGTTGCTTCAAGTTCTATAATGGAAAGATACGAATAGTAAAATATAGCGTAACTACGATAACGTTGCTTAACTTATTAACACACTCACGTACAGTTGTTTGACCTGTTTTGTTGCTTTTCATTTTTATTGCTGAACTGTTGCATCCGACTACGATAGATTATTTGATCATCTGTAAAAGTCATAGCTGATTTTTGTTAGGATTAGGATTTCAATGGCGTAAATAAACGTTTTACTAGATTACATCACTGTCGTGTCTAATATAGGCTATATTATATATCATTATGTTTGATGACAATAGTCAGTATGGAATTCATGCTGATTAGTTTAAAATGAATCATTTGCTCTTTGCCATGTCCGTTTAAACAAAATGTCATTTAACTTGACAGGAAAAACTTCCGCACCTGCTTAGGTTTGGTATAAGTTTAACACAATAGTTACTAATTTTACTCTTTTGGTGCTGTTATCTGGTTAGACCTACTAAAGTTCATAATTTGTTAGTTATATAAGTATTGTTAGCTATTCACAGTGTAGGAAATGTATAAATGAATTGACGGCATGTGTAATTTAGTGATTGTTTGTAAGTTTGCGTTTGAATAATGTGTGTTGTAAATTGTGAATTGGGGATATGTAATTTAATAGGTATATAAAAATGGATTTTGGTGTTGTCTAGATAAGTCATACATTCAGTAAACCTATCTAATTCTGTTATACTGAAAAAGCTTTTGAAATGGTCTTTAAATGACGGTTAACTAGCATTTCAAAAACTCTAGCCCCTTTATTACAAGTTGTGAAAGATTTTCCCACGTTCGGCCAAGCAAGGCAGTGAACTCGTGTCATGGTGCAATTCGAAAATCGTGTTTTCGATGAGACCATTTAACCAAGGCAGTAGAATTGCTTGTATAAACGTCATCTTTTTGAATGTGATTTCCAAGTTTTGATGTTTTGTCGCCGTGTTCAATATTTTCTTGATAGTTATTGAGTTTATCATTCAAACTTTCTTTCCTAACACATTCTTCATTTCTTGCTATAGTTAAGCAGTAATGTTTATAATAATAATAATGGTTATTTACAGTTCTAGTAGTTACACTTTTTTATCTTCATCCTCAAAAATAACTGTATTTTCGAGAGTTTTTGTTGTAAATTATTCTGTGCTCCTCGTTAAGCATTCTAACTGTGATTAAAACCAGTTTCTCATGATGCGGCTTCATTTTAGTCAAAATGTGATGTATAATAAAATGCGGTGAATGTGTTAACGATGGTTTTGGGCCCGATAAGAACAGCACATGTTAAAGTTACACATTGCACGAGTTATAATAACAATTATTAATTCTTTATTGGTTGTATATATGTGTAATAATAGGTGCAATTATTGATTTTCCATTGTTAAGGCTGGTTTATTTGTCATCTTTATTGACTACCTTAACAAGTTGAATTCATTTGTTTGGAATAATTACTAAAATAAAGTATTTTCAGACTTCTTCAGTGTGTTTTATTGCTTTGGAAATGTGTCGTGGTAAACTGTGCCACCGATATATTGATAATCATAACAAAATGCTAGTAATGTTGTGTGTCTTACACCTGATCGTCTCATTCACAAAAAAAGATGTTTAAACGTTACAAGTAGGGCGAAACTTTGTTGCATCCACAGACTTAAATGCAACGCATGTGCAGAGAGAGAGATTGCTGCCTCGTCCAAAACGTGGCACAACTTTGGCTGCCACGTTTTAACTGTACAAATTCTATGGTTCTTGTATGGCAAAAAATTTGCACTATGTTCTAATCCAAATTCTATGGTCTTCGTATGGCAAACAACGGATACCATGTTCTAATGCAAATTCTATGGTTTTTGTATGGCAAACAATTGATGCCATGTTCTAATGCAAATTCTATGGTTTTTGTATGGCAAAAAATTCGCACTATGGTCTAATGCAAATTCTATTGTCTTTGTATGCCAGACAATTGATGCCATGTTTGAATGTAAATTCTATGGTTTTTGTATGGCAAACAATAGATGTCATGTTCTAATGCAAATCCTATGGTTTTTGTATGGCAAACAATAGATGCCATGTTCTAATGCAAATCCTATGGTTCTTGTATGGCAAACAATTGATGCCATGTTCTAATGCAAATTCTATGGTTCTTGTATGGCAAACAATTGATGCCATGTTCTAATGCACATTCTATGGTTTTTGTATGGCAAACAATAGATGTCATGTTCTAATGCACATTCTATGGTTTTTGTATGGCAAACAATAGATGTCATGTTCTAATGCAAATCCTATGGTTCTTGTATGGCAAACAATAGATGTCATGTTCTAATGCAAATCCTATGGTTCTTGTATGGCAAACAATAGATGTCATGTTCTAATGCAAATCCTATGGTTCTTGTATGGCAAACAATATATGTCATGTTCTAATGCAAATTCTATGGTTCTTGTATGGCAAACAATTGATGCCATGTTCTAATGCAAATTCTATGGTTTTTGTATGGCAAACAATAGATGTCATGTTCTAATGCAAATTCTATGCAGCAAACAGTGGGCATTGTGTTGTGTGATACAAAACCTGCATTTGATTGTTAGGCAAAAACAGCCCTTGAGCGACTCACTTGAAGTATTGTTGGATATACAGTCTGGTAATCTCTCTCTGTGCAAGCATGACAATTTAAACCTACGGTTATACCTTTGATTATCTTGAAGACGGTGCAAAAGTCATCAAAAGTCAGACAACAATAGGTGCAATCTTGTACTGTACAATACAAAAACAGCATACGACAAAAACAGTTCTTGAATCCAAGATGGGACCTATTGAACACACTTGAAGTATTGCAGGCAAGCAATCTGTCACACTGCATATGTGGCATTTAAATCTATGATTGTACCCTTAAGAATCTTGAAGGCAGTACAAAAAATTTATTGCCATGAATACAATAAAAAAGTATCTTACACAAATGAAGAACACATGATATCATTAAACATCATGTAATTAGCCTTATCACAGTTTCGTTGTGTGCATGTGCAGTTGGTGTAGGTCAAAGTTTAAGTATAGCACAGCAACGCGTCTTAGCAACAACCGTCACATGACATGTGGGTAAAGTAATGCATTAGTTCAGTAATTCAGTTGTTTTACGTTGACTTTACTTAATTATGCATAGAGTGATTTACTAGCAGGATCTTGCTTAGGAACAAGAAAAATGAACTAGGTAAGGTCCTAGCTAGCTGTTAAAACTGTTACTCTTACAATAGCTTGGGCTACGAAGCGTTGTCAAGTGTACACAAATGCATTGGCTGGTACACTTAACCTTTGACCTTTTACCGGTCATCATCGATCGCTGAGACTGTGAAAAGGCTTATATAACCAAAAGCAATGAAAAACGGAAACGACAATTAACAATGAATAATGAACAGTCGTGTCACAATTAACACAATGAATGATTAAAGCCATTATTTTGCCATTCATCATTGTGTGTGTGATTGTGATGAAAAAGAAGGAGTTCTTGTGGAACTATTTCTGAAAAAGGGAAGAAAATTAGCCGTGAAATTATGCTGAGAACTTTACAAGGCAAACGGCATCACAGTATTGATAATCAACAACAAGAAGACATATTGAAGTATCCTTTTAACGGTGAGTAAGCCTACAGGCCCTAAAAACCACGATAGCTAAGTAGCGACAATCCAACTTAAATCTTAATGTCTTGCATCCAACTTATGTCTTAAATGTGATATTGTTGTTTGTGTTTGCCAATTTTTAATTATAGCTTTGCAGTCAGGGCTGAATTATGACCTTTTGGGGCCCGTTGGCTAATGAAATTATGGGGCTTCCTCTTGGATGGAGCCACTCTGTAATGTGCTCGAACTCCCCAAATAAAGGACTTTAAACAAGGGCCCTTATCTCAAATAAAGGGCCTCAAGTAAGGGACCTTTATCTCAAATAAAAGGCCTCAAACAGGTGCTCCTTATCCCAAATAAGGAGCCACAGCAGGAGCCACTTTTTTAAAATGGGAATATTATTTTTTTAAGTTAAATGAATTGTTTAGCAATGCAGAATATTAAAATATTATACTCATTTTTCAAAAAAATGTAATTTAAAAATCTTTTAACAGAGCCCTCCAGTTCCCCATCCCCAAAGATTCAGGGGCCCTAGGCAGCAGCCTACATTAGGGTTATTGGATACTGCAGCTTCAGGGCACTAGGCAGTAGCCTACATTAGGGTTATTGGATACTGCAGCTTCAGGGCACTAGGCAGTAGCCTACATTAGGGTTATTGGATACTGCAGCTTCAGGGGCTCTGGACAGCAGCCTATACTAGGGTTATTGGATACTGCAGCTTAAGGGCCCTAGGCAGTAGCCTACACTAGGGTTATTGGATACTGCAGCTTCAGGGCCCTAGGCAGTAGCCTACACTAGGGTTATTGGATACTGCAGCTTCAGGGCACTAGGCAGAAGCCTACACTAGGGTTATTGGATACTGCAGCTTCAGGGCCCTAGGCAGTAGCCTACACTAGGGTTATTGGATACTGCAGCTTCAGGGGCTCTAGGCAGTGGCCTGCACTAGGGTTATTGGATACTGCAGCTTCAGGGGCTCTAGGCAGCGGCGTACACTAGGGTTATTGGATACTGCAGCTTCAGGGGCTCTAGGCAGCGGCGTACACTAGGGTTATTGGATACTGCAGCTTCAGGGGCTCTAGGCAGTGGCCTGCACTAGGGTTATTGGATACTGCAGCTTCAGGGGCTCTAGGCAGCAGTGTACACTAGGGTTATTGGATACTGCAGGTTCAGGGACCCTAGGCAGCAGCCTACACTAGGGTTATTGGATATTGCAGCTTCAGGGGCCCCAGGCAGTAGCCTACACTGGGGTTATTGGATACTGCAGCTTCAGGGGCTCTACACAGCAGCCTACACTGGGGTTATTGGATACTGCAGCTTCAGGAGCCCTAGGCAGTAGCCTACACTAGGGTTATTGGATACTGCAGCTTCAGGGGCCCTAGGCAGCAGCCTACACTAGTGTTATTGGATACTGCAGCTTCAGGGGCCCTAGGCAGCAGCCTACACTAGGGTTATTGAATACTACAACCATGTCAACAATGTGTAAAACACCCCAAAAGTTACTTAATCTTATGACCTTTTGAATGACTTTGGAAATAAATGCAAATTACTATTAAAGGAAGATCGGCGATTGTTTAGACTCCACTTCATTTTAATTTACTGTCCAAAATATACATTTTCTTGCCTCTAAAAGTTAACAATTGTTCCTTATGTTTGAATAATTAGCTTAGAAAGTTCATTAACGGCAACCAATGTAAGATTTCTACACTATTCGTGATGCTATATGTCTTGATTTGAGAAACAAATGGGTATCCCTAAAGTTTTCTAGTGTTTTTGTTACTGTTTTAAACTGATAATTTATCATATCTCGTCTACTATAGTTCTAGAACCTGGAACAAAATGACAGCCTCCAGGCCTAAATCTGGTGAATACTGGTACGGAGACCCTATCGGACCTAAATTGACCCCGCTGCGTGTGAGGACACTTCTCAAAGAATGGAACGACGGCTCAGATACGATGCGACACACCATGCTCATGGATTTTATCACTCTTTTCAAAGGGAAAAAGGGGATAGACTTGGAAAAGGAGATGGCAGACTGTGGCATATTGCTGCTGATACGGATTACGGCTTGGTATCGAATCATGTATCCAAAAAATAATTCATTTATTGTGGCTTCACTTAGTTAATTTATAAGCTTGTGGCTTTCATAACAATTTAAACATCTATCTTTTGCACTGCATTAGGTTTTCGTTCAACCTTTTAAAGCTGCTGCAAAAGCTTATAATATTTTTATAGCGATTATGTTGTTTAATAAGTTGTTCAAGTGAAATTTAAAAAATACGGTTAGGTCCATAAAAGAAAGAACAAGTTGACAAACTATTATGTTTTCTTCAAGTTGTAAACATAAATTTTTAGCATATAATATTACAAACACATAAAAAGTCTACAGCGCTTGTTCTTCCCAAGCAGTCATCCATCTAAGTACTAATCAAGTCCTGAGTTGTTTAACCTCGGTTGTTTAACGTATTTGGATGTTCTGAAGAAAGGCTTATTAAATACCCAAGTACTCCACTTGACTTAAACAACTTCAGTTTCTTCATTTTGATTACTACGATAATTTCATTTACACAAATGTCATAGCTACGTTGCAGTACAAAATTAAATTTGTTTTTACAAGCTGTTTAACTTTGCTTAAATGCACATTTTAGTTACAGCATGTATTATAGTGCTTCTAGAAATGGTATGCTATAAAATCTACAAACTGCTGAGGCATAGGACGTAAAAATTCCACTAAAAATAGGTAATTACACATCTACTTTGGTTTTACTTAAAGTAAAAACATCTGACGTTACTACAAATTAACTGCCAATAGGTGGCACTGCTCATGTTGTTTGCATGTTATGATTCTACAATATTACAGGCAATGTTTTTTCCAACTCGATTATGAATCTGTCTTCGTAATTATAATTCTGTCTTCGTTGATGTGTTTTTGTCCCATTCGATTAAAGTTCTTCCTTCCTTGACATCTAGTTCACAGATATGCTACACACGCAGACTTGGTGGTGATATTTGAGTCACTGCGAATATTCTTTTCATCTCTGGCCAGGTAAGATATTGATCTTCATCATGTTCATAAATTTTTGTGCGTTTAATAAATGAGGTGATATAACTAATGGTGCCATCAACAGAACCGATTTATCCAATAGGCTAGTATAGGCTGCAGCCTATAGGGCCACTTAAACTTGGGGGGCTTTCAAGCTTTGGTAGCATTTAGTAATTATCTGTTCTTCCAATACAATTGTGTTGAAATATGTGTATAATTTCATTAGCCTAGAAGCCCCCAAAAGGTAAGTCATAACCCGGCTCTGACCATCAACAGGTGCAATTAGCACGGGCATATTATAGGTTGCTGTTTGTACGATAGTTATTGGAATATATGATAATTTGAGCCCAAGGCTTCATGCCGTACGAAACGAGACTACACGATAGTCGACAAATATACAATAATTTGAGCCTAAGGCTTCATGCCCTATGAAACGAGACTACACGATAGTCGACAAATATACGATAATTTCAGTGCGAAACAAAAAACAAGTTTCAAAAATTGCGACATGTGATTATTGCTAACCTTTATGAAGTAAAAAATATGTCGCCTGAAGCATACTGGTCGCTATAGTGGTCACAGTTTCTTGAAAAAAGCAGTAATTTTAAAAAAGAATGCTCGTGATGACGACGATATTCCTCGATCCTGCATATGCACAGATTTTAATGTGTTTTTATAAATTTAATTTTGCACTTGTTAAAGCCACTTTTTGGTGTTATAGTTACTTGTTAAGTACATATTAATAATAATTTCCTGCAATAACGCAATAGCTTTGAATTTTGGCACAATAATTTGGTGGAAAATATGATCAATTTTAGCGTCCAATACGACAATCAGTATCATACAAGATGGCAACCCTGTGCAGCGGGGCATCAGGGAGCCTTAAGTAGTATCTGCATAGCTCTTTGCTACATCAGTATGTCACTATTAATGTATTAATGAAGTATTAATGTGTTAATAAAGTGTTTGGTGTGCTGCTACTAATTTATATTCAACATCTGCAATGTGTACAATTTTCTGTTTTTTTGGAACACACTTCTCTAGAAATAAGTTGTTTATTTTGTTAAATATTTGTTTTCTTAATGTGCTCCAGCCTTAAGGAGAATTTTTCTTACACTTGTAAACATGTCAAAATATGTAAGCGTGTCTAAGTGACAAAATAACGCCAATTTTATCTCTAATATAATCTAGCTATGGGCAAGCTAATCTAGATTGTCTAATCTATTAAACAACTTGTAGCAATTGGCTTCTAGGTAATCCTAGTAGTTATAGCTTTTTTCTTCTACCTTGCAGCCATAGCTATATGAGTGAGTTTGCCACTATGGGAGGAATACAATGTCTACTAGAAACTATCGCAGGCAATCATTGTCACGTGAATGACAAGTGCATGGCACTGGCGCTGTTGCTTAAACTTTCATGGGCTGGAAAAAAGTTCATTCGTGCTGTTTGCAAGTATAATGGTGAGAATTTATTGAAAATGTGATTGTATCGATGTATTGATTGACTTGATAGCTTCTGACTCACTTGATCCATCCCTTACATTGCTTTCTCTCTCTCTCTCTCTCTCTCTCTCTCTCTCTCTCTCCCGTCTCTTTCTCCGTCTCTCTCTCCCCGTCTCTCTCTCTCCCCCTCTCTCTTCTCTCTCTCCCCCCTCTCTCTCTCCCTCCCTCTCTCTCTCTCCCCATCTCTCCTCTCTGCCCCTCTCTCTCTTTCTCTCTCTCTCTCTCTCTTTGTCTCTCTCTCTCCCCTCCCTCTCTCTCTTTTTCTCTCTCTCCCCCCTCTCTCTCTCTCCCTCTTTGTCTCTCTCTCTCTCTATCTCCCTCCCTCCCTCTCTCCCGTTATCTCTCTTTCTCCGTCTCTCTCTTTCTCTCTCCGTCTCTCTCACACACCCCCTGTCATTCTGTCTGTTTCTTTTCTTTGCCCCTGTTGTTACTTCCCATACTGTGGAATCAACAGGTGAACTATGTTGCAGCATAATAATTATATGAACTGTTATTTAAAGTATAAGATGAATAAAGATGTCATCTGTATTAGTCACTTCCTTTATTTTAGGTATTCGTATTATCGGAGAGTATATGGGCAGGACACACTGTGACAAGTCTATAGACATGGCTCGATCTGTTCTAGCAGTACTTTCAAGCGATGTACGCCAACAGACACAAGTATACATCATCTCTAATAAGACTTATTTCAGCTCTACGAATTATCACTAAATTGTCATTTTTGCATAACGCACGTGGGTTTAAAATTGCCATCTGTTGGGAGGGAACGAAATAACAGCTGATTGAAGCCAGTTGAAACGTGTTACCAAACTAGAATACACGTACAGACAATGTAGGAACCTTATTGATGAATATTATTATTTTAGTCATTGGTTATGTAGTCCTCTAAACATTAATATTATTATTTTAGTCATTAGTTATCTAGTCCTCTAAACATTAATGTTATTACTTTAGTAATTGGTTATGTAGTCCTCTAAACATTAATATTATTATCTTAGTCATTGGTTATGTAGTCCTCTAAACATTAATGTTATTATTTTAGTAATTGGTTATGTAGTCCTCTAAACATTAATATTATTATTTTAGTAATTGGTTATGTAGTCCTCTAAACATTAATGTTATTACTTTAGTAATTGGTTATGTAGTCCTCTAAACATTAATATTATTATTTTAGTCATTGGTTATGTAGTCCTCTAAACATTAATGTTATTATTTTAGTAATTGGTTATGTAGTCCTCTAAACATTAATATTATTATTTTAGTAAATGGTTATGTAGTCGTCTAAACATTAATATTATTATTTTAGTAATTGGTTATGTAGTCATCTAAACATTAATAAATAAAATAGATCAATCTGGCAGCTGAGAGAAACATTTGATCTGCTTTTTAAAAACGTGTATTTCAGTTGCTCGCTTGCAAAGTAACTCCATAAAGCTGTCTATCTCACCGTGATGCCAGTCTCATTCATGTAACAAGTTTTCAGCAAGTTTTTGCATTGTGACATCACAATAGAGTTACTCTATATTTTAAATTTTAACGAAAAAAACAGATGCCGTTTTAAATGACATATCCAGGCAGCTGGGCAGAAAAAAATGCTAACAGCAAATACCCCAGTGTATTGCATGCCGGACTAGTTTCTATTACACTAAGAAATAGTGATATGACATCACCAATAGGCCTTTTCATAGTTTCATTGTGCACACGCACAGTTGCTGTAGGTCAAAGATTAAGTGTACCACAGCAACGAGTCTTAACTACAATTGTTACATGACATGTGGGTAACGCAAAGCATCAGTTCAGTACCTTCAGTGTTCTATGTGGACTTTACTTAATTATGCATTACTCTGTGCGTAGAGTGATTTACTAGCAGGATCTTGCTTGAGAACAGGAAAAAATGAACTAGGTAAGATTCTAGCTAGCTATTAAAACTGTTACTATTACAATAGCATGGGCTACAAGGCATTGCCAAGTGTACACGAAAGCGTTGTCTTGTACACTTATCCTTTGACCTTCTAACGATCATCATCAATCGCTGGAATGTGAAAAGGCTTATTGTCAGCTGCAAGGTCAGATATTAAGTGTTTATTATCACTGTAGGTTATGAAAGCGTTCACTCAATTGATGTTAGCAAAGCACCATAGATGTCAGCACCTGTCAACAGACAGCCTTCGTACTATGAATGTGAGTATATCTCAAAAACTAATTAACAGTACACTATAATACGATATCATGTTATTGCCATTTTTATCTCTTTGTCTGCTGTCACTCTCATTGTTTTATTAGCAGCCTACCTTAAAACTGTCTCTGAAATTTAAACTCTGAAACTAGAACAAGTACCGTATTTATTCGATTATAACTCGCAAAATTTTCTACCTAAAAAGAACTCAAAGTTTGGGTGTGCGTTATAAACGAGGGCTGGGGTGACACACTTAGATGTATCAATATATTATTTGTGCAATACCAAATTAGTCGAAGATATCGCTGACCACAATAGCAAAACATTGAATGCAGCCAAATCTCTGGACCCACAAAACGCCTATGGTCTATTTTTAGTAACAGTATCCAAAGCACTTGCGTGAACGATCTAAAATAAATAATTCTCAATGGCTCGTGAGCAACACTCACTGCAGAGGCGAGGCGTAGCTAAGGAAATAATCAACTATATTTGCGTCATCAGCAGATTTGTGTTCATAGTTTACTTTACGTTGTCAATAAATGATTTTTATCATGGCCGCACGTGTTCAACAACGTTTGTCACGTGTGCGCGTTATACTCGAATAAATACGGTATTACTGATTCGAGTAAGTATTTTGATTAGGCAGCACAGGAATATTTGAAAGTTTCCAAAGTTCAGGTCTCAAATTTCTCGGTTTATTGACATTGATATTATAAATGCTTTTTCTACTAGTACCTATTTATACGTTTATCGTCTGCAAAACAGCAAAACTGTGTTGTCAAAAATGATGTATTACATTTCACTGATGCTTATATTTAAAAATAATTTTCTGTTAATGTGTTACTTGCAAAATTGTAGGGAAAGAAGTATTAATAATTCCTGTTTTAATATAATATATGACTACACTTTATGACTACATTTTATCAATGTGTTTTTAAGGGAAGACAGCATGATTTTTCATATCCCATTTTCAAATCGGATAAAAAGTATATATTTTAACACAATTAATACTGCAAAAGTGTTTCTGATTATCAAATATTATAATAGATTAAAAACTTAATTGATGACATCATAAAGTAAACTAACATAATTTTCAACAGCAAAAATATTCCACAAGCATGTTGCACGTGTTTGTGAAAGTTAAAATTGAAGTACAGTGCTACTGTGAAATATTCAGTGTATTGTATTAAAACTAGGCAAGTTTTAAGACAAAAATTCAAATTTACCACTGTACTCAAGCATGAGCTGTCAAACAGGTGTAGTTCATCACAAAATAACACATCTGAACTGAGCGGTCCGCACCTATTATTGTGCAATGTGTTTCCGAAATGCAGGCGCTAGTGCCCGTCTAACTAGCACAAGCAAAATGCATGTAACAGTGAAGAACTAGTGGCACTAAATTGTGTTTGAGTGATAATAATTCTTTCACGTGAGTCATTTTTGACGAAATAGTACATTTCCTTTCAATATTTCAAGCAGTAGATTGTTTTGACCTACAGTTTAAGATTTGGTCCGGTCTTTGCTAAAGAGGATCTCTTGCTTTGGTTTTACACCACCTGGTAAAAATCCGGTCTTACCTATTATTATAGAAAGAAGGTATGAAGATGAACAACGCAGTGATTCGGTCAGCATTTACTCTCTTCAGCAGTTTGCATACAACTGTAAGAGAAGAAGCGGCAAGTTTGGTGTTAGATGTCCTTCGTCAAGGCAATGCTGGCTTACAAGCCGAAATTTTACATAACATAATAACAATCTTGAAAAAACCAGAAGAGGAGTCACTTAAAAATGGCATGGATAGCTTTGTACTGTCCACTGAATATACTGAATATACCGAGAGTGAGAAAATTGTGTCCGAAGCTGGCGACGAAGAAAAATCGCCTGCAGAAGCGGCCATCAAGAAGGTATTGTTTCACAAGTCTCCGGCACAGGTATCTGACTCGGCCAGAACGAGTTCGATTTCTGAAAAGTTGGATGCTAATTTTTCCGAGACACAGCTACGGAAGTCTCCGGAAAGTTCAATAGAGAGCGATTCTGATTACGAAGAGGACACTGACACTGCGAAAGTCGAGCAAAAACCAGCTGAGGAATGTAAAGAAAGTGAAGGTTCGGTTTCTGTCAAAGAAGACGAAAGCAAAGCTTCTGTTGACGCTTCTGACAAAACCGATTTCAACTATTCTTGTTCTACTGACCACGAAAAACCATCAGTCCACGAGTCTAACGCATCAGCTGATGACACTGTTTGCGAAAAGCCCTCGGAATCAATCACTTATAACGAGTCAAAGGTGTCATCTGACGTCACCTATGACGATAAACTGGCATCACGCGATTGCAGGGTGTCATTTGACGACGCAATCGACCAGGAAAAACATCCAAGCGAATCTGGTAAAACACTCGAATCAAAGGGGTCATTTGATGAATCGATGAGAAGCATTAGTGACCTCCTCAAGAAAATTGAAACGGAAGAAACGGATAGCGAAGACATAGAAAATATTAAAACCGACGATAGGAAAGAGCGTATCGCTTCTCTAGTGAGTGACATTGTAGAAGAGGACTGGGCCGATGTTATTGATTATATTTCACAGATTACTCCTAATTTTCATTGTAAGTTGTAGTGAAGATTTCATTGTGAATGTTCTTGAGTTTAATTGCATTCTTTATAATAAGTTTTATAAGATGATTATCTAGCAAGTTATGTGCTTATGGCAATATAATTTAATTTAATATTTCAAATATTAGAGAATGTGTATTACGAATGAAAAATAGTCTATGTTTTTAAGCTGTTCTTGTCTCTCTCTCTCTCTCTCTCTTCATCTCTCCCCTCCCCTCCTCATCTCTCTCTCTCTCTCTCTCTCTCCCTCCATTTCTCTCTCTCTACGTCCCACCCTCTCTCTCTCTTCTCTGTCTTTCTCTCTCTCTCCCCTCCCCTCCTCATCTCTCTCTCTCCCTCCCCCTCTCTCTCTCTCTCTCCTCTTTCACCATCTCTCCCCTCCCCTCCTCATCTCTCTCTCTCACTTCCATCTTTCCAAATTTTCTGCTTGGGCTATTGTGAATAATGACTATTTGTTGTGGAAACAAATGTCCTGTATGAATGGGAAGCCATCTCAGTCTGCGTGGGGGTTTCACACATCACTGCCAATTCCACGAATTCCCTTCTGGGGCAAGTCCCATTTTGGTTTGAAACTTGAGGAATATAATGTTGTTTTACATAAGAACTTAAGGAGTTGGCAAAATTACTAAAACGCCAATTTGCTAAAATTTCTTGCCCCTGAAATTGTTTTGATGTCTTTGTCTTGGGCAAAAGTGTCCCAATTTTAAGAATTTTCTTTGCATACAGTTAAACCAGAAAGCACTTCAGCTGGGAGTTTAACTCAGGAGTCTGAAGAGCCGTTACCATGCTGTGTAGAACAATGGGCAGTCATCGATCTTATTGCGTGAGTATCATAATAGTCAGAGAATTTAGGTGACTGACTGGTTTGAACCAGCACAGGTAACAGAGGTAAAGAAATGCCATTAATGGAAAAACCATTTGCTCAATCATCAACAATTTTTTAAATAACTGACAATAGCAATTGATATCGGTAAACAAGGCTTCCAAAGCATCAATACAATTCATGTTTAGCACAGACAACCAATTTCTAGCTGCCAACCAAAAATTGCTAGCCTCTTGTGATCTAGAACACAAATGAGGAATTTATGACAATGACTCTCATTCTTGTTAAGACAAATCTTCTGCCTGTGAACTGCAATGAAAATGAAAAATTGTTCAAAATTTTGCAGATTATTTCTGGTGACATTTAGTATGATTTTATCATTTTATTACGAGTGTCGGAGCACTAAGCCCGAGTATGCATTATATTATATGCACAAGTCACCCGGCACTCTGAATAAGGAAGTGCCAAGCATGTGTTTGATGGAATGCTATTATTTCTGTAGCTCTATTGCATGCCCAAAGAATCTCAAAATGTATTAGTGGATAGCAATGACACATTCATTGAGAAAAAATTGGAAATATCTTGCTTGTTTAAGTCTAGTCAAGATTTTTTAATTAGTTGACGGTTCTCGTGCCCACAAAAATGTTTAGCGAATATCGCTACTATCACCTGCACCTAAAACTGCACATCCAAATTTCATACATCTTGATTTAAACTTGTTATTAGAATTGAAAAAAGTTAAAAAATTATGATTGTATGGTAATCTTCAGCTTTAGGCCAACGTTATGCCATTTTTAAGGATTCACGACAAAGTTGTAACTAAGCATTTTTGATGCACTTTTAAAATATGGAATTCTCGTTGAATTGAATTATAAGGAGCCAAAACTTGAAAGTTCCACGATGCAGTCAGCTGGTTCTTACGACTTTTTTGTTGCAGACAAATTGCCGAAAGTCTTCCGAACACCATGGAAAAACTATTCAAGGTAAAAACTATTGCAGAGCTAAACGAAAATGCTTGCATCAATTTGAGACTCAGTTACCCGGTTGGTTTCAAGACCTAGGAAGAGTTACCGAGGTTTTACGAACAATAAAAATGTACAACGTACGGTAGCATGAGAGTTACAATTTGTTCTTTCAACGTTGTCTATTCATCCTCATTTAATAGGACTACAGAGTCAGACTGACCAAAGTTGAAAAACAATTTTATTTTTCATTTTTTAGCTCGACGTTATGAAGTTACTGTCAATTCGTGGTGAAGACTCAACAACCGCTAAGGAAGGACTAAGCACCTACCACTTAATCATGCAGGTGTGGTTAGAATCTAATAGCTTCTCATTTACAGGTGAACTTTTCGTTTCATCTTAGCTTCTGACTCGTAAAGCTACGACTCCATGTGATTGACTTTTTCCACGTGTTTGTAAGCGTTATGTGTATTAACAGAGCTCACATCGCTCTTTACGCCTTTTTGGGTCGCTATTCCTGAAAATTGGCAAGCAATAATTTTTTTGGAAACCATGTCTCTGTCGAAATGTGTGATAATTACAGCTACGGCTTATTATTGTACTATTAGATGGAAAAGAAACGATAGCGATCATGTTCGAATGAATACAGTGTTCCCTCGCTACTTTGCGGTTCGTTTAACGTGGACTCGCTGTTTCGCTGGTTTTCAAAAATATTAATGTAAAATATTTATCGCGGTATTTTCGCTGTTTCGCGGGTTTTTGCGGTACTCCAAATCGAATTTTTAAAATTACATATCTAGGTTTAAGAGTTTAAAACATTTTTATGAAAATTTACGTAAAGTTTTTTAAAAGGTACAAGTACAGTATGGGAACGGTTATTAAGGGAATGGGAAAGGGTTATGTATAAGAGTGTGGGTTATGTATAAGAGTGTTTATAAAGACTAAAAATGTATAACTACTAAAATAAGTATAGCGTCCCTACTTCGCGGGAATTCACTTATCGCGGGTGGGCCTGCAATGGAACACCCGTGATAAGTGAGGGAACACTGTACATATCATACACTATAGATTACGCATTACGTACACATAGAGTCGTACTTTAATTATTGTTATGATGTAATACATTTTGAATATTTTATTCAGCATTTGATAGAAAAGTATCCGGAGTCAACAGCGGATTGGAAGAAGTACTTAGACGAGATTACAGCACAGAAAGATTCATATAGTAATAAGTGATTCAAGTTTTTGGTGACAACTTTGACAAAGTTTGTGTTTTCTACCAACAGAGGGCGAGACTATAAATGCAGACGCTTACATTGAAGAGCAACTATTGTTGACGTTCAGCGGCCAGAGTTAACAAGTTTCTTGTCATATGTAAATGTGACTTTTTATGTAAATGTTAATGCATTTAACCTCTTTTGTCTATTATCTTTTTACAATAAATTACATTTTTACATTTGAATGATGTTTTTTTAACATAAAGTAAAGTTTTATTATAAATAATAACATTTTTACGTTAAGTAAATAATAAACTTGCACTCATGTCTCGGTTTACCGGACCTCGCTTTTACGGAAAACCCCACATACTACAGACACAGTCCGTTGTTTTGTGAGCTGACCACTACTTGCTGAGCCGTCACTTTGTTTACATCATTACATCAGTCTAACTAAGCAGCGTGTAACAACACGTGTGTAACTCGTATGTCAGGAGCGGCCCGCACTTTTTTGAGCCAATTAGATGATTTATTCTACATTACCATGAGTCTAATACACTGCGCCTACTGTATTAGCTTAGTATTGGCAAATACGGACAATCGGCAAGTTGGGACCGACATCTTCCCTGTTTTGTCCGGCAAACCGAGTTATGAGTGCATCTATAAATAATTGTTTATATTAATTTTTCTTGTTAAAATACCCAATGCAGTCAAGACACTATACCTGATGGTATATAAAAACGGGGAAACTTATCTTTTGATACGAATGTACAAAAAAAAACTTGAAGAGAATTCACAGGCAAATATGATCATGAGCTAAAAGTTCAAGTCCTCATGCAACGATGTTTGTCACTTTGTTGGTAAACTTTATCAACTTTCGTTTGGAAATCGTTTATTTTTTCCATTCATTGCAATCCACGTAGAACAAGCTGCATCTGATTAATAATGCAAAGTCGTGATACCACGTTTGAAACAACAAAATCGTAATTTGATTTGGTCAATCAGTCCACGTGGTTTTCCTGTAAAACGGAGTAAAATTTGTTAACGATGCTTTCCCATGGGCGCACTTTCAAATGGAGTTTTATCCGCAGTGCTCCGTTGATGCTAAATCCGGAAGACGGATTCATGAGAGTATCGTACTGAATAATGTTGTTCTCGTTCCAGCGGTTGTGCATGAGTTCTTTAGTGAGAACAATCTTAATGTTTTTTGCAAGATCATAATTCACTAGTTCTAACCAACTGTTTTTACATATCAACTCATGACTGGATTTGAGATAAATGCAAGCGTTAACGCAACAACCACCACGGCGGCTTTGTCCAAAGTTGTCGTTGCTACAGAGATTCCATCCTCCACATCGGACTAGTCCCATCTGCCACGAGCAAACGGCTTTATATGCACCGCTGCTGGGACTCACCAACTTGTCCAAAAAACAAATGTCTGGCGCATCGTGAATCTCGGTTAATGGTATCGTAAAGACGGCTTTCATTTCATAGCGCCGTTTGCGCGTTTTGAAGATTGGGTCCACTTTTCTGCCCCGGGAGTGGTACCTCAACACGTTGTTGACTTCGTTCTCGGTCAAGATGCCGCACTTAACAACAACTTGCAAAAACGTCACGCTGTCCATAACCGGAAATCGTATTTCAAACAAGAGCTTGTTTAGACATGTCCGCTTGTTGGAAGAGGTTGGCTGAACATTTTTGTGTATGCACTCCGCCTCTGCCCACTTCACGACTGCTTCAAAGAGATCAACTTCATCCACGTTAAGCGAGTCACGCTTCACGATCATCATCAACGTATTGTAACCCGATGTCAAGAAATCTTCAGACTTAATGACTTCTTTAGTTCTTTCGTCTAGCACGTCCAAGCATTTATCCTCTGTATCTATTGCTTCATACATAGCTGCTGCCTCCAGAATCGTAATCACATTATCTGGACAAATGTTAGACTCTAAAAACTCGATAGTTAATTGTTCAAGCTCAACTACTGCATACTTTTTTGCTATATACATGGCGGCAAGTACGTTTTCTCCCGTAAGTTCCGCTTTGTCGGTGTAAATAAATCGTAATAAAAGTTGGAATATCGTTGGCTCAACATCAGGTATGGGAATTGGTTCATCAGCCCACGACCAGCAAAACATCCTATCAAATACACTAGACCTACTCGCTAACACAATTCGATGCGCAGGAAAAGGAGTCAAATCCTTGCCGACTAAGAACATTACGTCACGGTATTTTTCATTATTATACAGCAGCTCTCCGAGTGTTTGCCCTGCTGACATCTGCAAAACGTAAGGTGAATTTCAACAAATTGTACAACTTGTACAAAATGCAAAAGATTAAAAGTACAATCATAGACAAAAGCAAGAGAAAAACAGAGAGACAACAATAGCGGGGGCGCATCCAAACGATGAGCAGCATTTTTCTATAGTCTGGCACTGTCCAAGACAGGATGTAGCACACAACTTACTGTATATTGGATTTAAGTCATTATAATGGATAGTTCATACAGATTAAACAATAGGTTGGCAGAAAAATCCTACCCAGACGCACATACAATTCTGCTCCCTTAACAAAACTAGTGAACTAGAATAGGGGGCTTATTGAGACTCGATATTTGTGCAGACCCATATCTGGTACAAAGTTTTGCGAAAAAGAACCGGCGAAAAGATTCAAATTTGGCAGCCTATACCCGCCTTTCTTTACAAAGTTTCTTGGAAATCTGTTAGACAGATTTTGCATAATAGGCTTACAGTCATAACAGACAAAAACTAAACAAACAAACTATATAGAAGCACAACTTCCTCGGCAGAGGTAAAAATAACTGAAATAATTATCTGCTACTATGTTATCCTAACCCTAAACACATATGTTACTAAGCGTGTTATTTTCTTCTATGCCATTTTTACCTACATTCATCGCAGCTACATTTTTTACAACCATTGTGCATAGGTTGGTTTAAAGCTTTAAAGGTGGTTTAAATTAGTCAGTAAGTTCAACCAGATATTCAATGTTCAATGGAACATTTACATCATTTCATTACAAATTTTGCTTGTAAGAATGCAAAACAAAGTAAAATTACAGACTTCTTCAAGTAATAAAATGTGAGTTAATTACACAGCTCAATTACTTTGATGGATTTTTTCAGGTTAAATTTTTTTACAATTTATGATTTAAAAATCAATCATTGAAATGAGTATACAAACAACTACCTGCAATCAAATTACTGATTTCCAAAACGCTTCCCACTGTGAAAAATGTTTTGCCCTTTTAGTTTAAAATGCCCTTAGGCTGCCAGGCTTAGAAACTCATGCTTCATGCCTCACGCTTCATACTTCATGCTTCATGCTTCACGGCCCACTGGGCCATAGGGGCTCATGCTCTCACGCTTCACACACGAGTCTGCGTTGTGCATTCAAAATGGAATCATCTGACGAGGAAGATTTCTTGATTTTGTTGTGTCTCAGAAGAAGGAAGCGAAAGAGACGGAGAATATGGTGCCGGGAGCATTTTTTGCTCAGAGAATCCAGAGGAGAATTTCAGCGGACATTTCAACACCTCGTGGACCATCCTGATGAAGAACTATTTCATAATTATACAAGGATGTCGTACAAGACTTACAGTACATTAAAGTCCCTCGTGCTAGGACATCTGAAGCCACGCCATTCAAATTGGAGGAGGCCAATCGAAGCAGAACAAAAGCTCATCATAACTCTCAGGTGGTAATTACTAGTCAAAGTATGTTTGTCAGATAAGCATGCACTGACATGACCACATAAAAAAGTAGATCTAAACACCCCCCCCCCCCCCGATAAAAAAGAAAGGCCACACAAAAATTCCAAAATGTTTTTGAAGGGTAAAATTTAATTATTTTATGTTTTTCAGATATACTGACATGACCATATAATAAAAACAAAAACCGAAAAACGAAAGTGAAAAATATGAAAAGGTTTAGGTCACAATGTCCCGTTCTAACTCTGATCGTGAAATGAATAGTCCTCAGGACCAAGAGCAGTCAAAAAACGCTCTGATATCCAGTCTGCCCCCGGACTCACGTCTCGAAAAAGTGAACATGTTCACTTCTAACTTCACGCGTGAGTCGTGAAGCTTGAAGTGTGAGGCGTGAGCGGAGGTCTATGGCGCACCGCAAATAAGATTACGTTTGTTCATTTTTCCACTCACGCGTTTAGACGTGAAGCATGAGCGTGAGGCATGAAGCGTGAGTTTCTATGGCCTGGCAGCCTTACACGTGTTTGTTACTGTCTGGCTGCCCATCGCTAAATGCACTTATAAGATTGTAGAATACTAGAATCATTAGCAGTGGCTCCAGTAACATTTTGTTGCATAGGTGAGGATTTAACATTGTGATGCATTACATTACAGATTATACATTCGCTGTAGTACTACTAGCATACCACAACGATATACCACAGACTCTCTGGCACCACTAACCATTTGCTTACAGTTACAGGCTTTCTTTAGAATAACCAGAACAACTGAATCGCAACACGTTCATACAATTTAGGAAATTTACGTATAATGAAAGGTGTACTAAAGTGGTTTTAAAAGATTAGGGTTGTCAAAGTGATTACACCGCTGCCAAAGAACTACCCTATCTATATTTATACTATACTGGATAGATAGAATAGCCAACGAATAAGAGATCTGGATCCAGTAAGATAAGTAACTGCCAAAAACACGCAGCATTAACAAAGATATGCAAAATCGCTCAATTGGTTGAACAAACCTTCTCAAAGTAACTAAGTCGAACAAGTTCTAAAGAAATTTCCACGAAATCGAAAAAGGCAATATGAAAATGCTTCGCATAAATTTTTTGAAATATAATTTAGGCCCATTTCTCAGGACTCATTTCTGAAACGGTATCTGTAGCAGGAAAGCTGCTCAGTGCAGTCACACTCTGTTAGAGAATAAAGTATTTATATCCCTAGTGATAATAGGAGACACCAAAGATTTAAATGCTTTGCACATGAGGGTGCAGTAATTAGATTATGATAATGATGACGACAAATTGTATCAAACAATTATTAGTGTTGCACATCCGACCAAACATGCGTATCTGGCATTATTAGCTTCAAATTTGCACTTCACTGCAATTTCGTTTCTTAGCTAAAACTTTTTTGTGAGCAACCCGTCCATTTACTCTTCAAGCTTGGAAGAGCTTCTAGAATTTTAAGCCAAAGTCACAATGCTGCTTGAGAGCATGAACCTTGTAAGTGACATCTCCATGGTTTGCATAAGAAACATAACATCTATAAGTGGTGATAATAGTAATAGTATTCTAATGCTGCCATCTATTTTTCACAGTTATAATTTACGTTTTCATACTCTTGTAACGGCACATTGCATAAAATGTTCAGTGCAAATCAGAAGATTGTAGTTGCTACAGTGACAAAATAATTATAAGATGCTCAGTGCAAGAGCACTGCATCGGCAACAGTCATAAAGAAATCATTAACTGCTGGTATGCTTCATTACAATCTGCCAATCTTCTATCACAGTAGTTTTCTTGGATATTCGCCCCGTGAAGCACTTTAAAATGAGGTACAGTACAGCAATGAATCGAGGGCTATGCGATTCATGTGATGATGAATGGCGAGTGGTGACAAAGATTGTTAGTAAACTTTACCTTGGAAGTTTTTGGACTACTGCGCCCCAGCTAGGAGATTTAAAGCGGAATTTACTAAGTTAATTGCTCACAAAACTGGATTAGATCTGAATTGAGATACAGAATTCATTGAAATTCAATGTGAGGAGGACCTAGGTAAACTCACTACAAGGTGCTAATGCATCACAAACTTCATTTTCTATCATAATTAATTAGTGGAAAAATTTCCATTGTGTATCCTGTTTTAAATCCTGTAAAAAATTAAAAATGTATCTGTTGTGACGTTTGTAACATGTAGGTACACCTCAAGTGCACCATGTTGAGTGTGAATGAATTTAATCACTATGCTCTGTCTTCTGATAATTACTTTTGTTTAAAATGTATAAATGAATCTTTGCCATTTCAGTGTATTGATGATGCTGAATTATGCGAATTGTGTTCAAATCTAACAAATGTATACTGTCTGTCTTCTTTACTTGATTTTCCTTCACTCGCAAAACCAAAATGGGATCATGCTGATCCTGATGTACATCTTACCAGGTTTGATAGTAAATACTATAGTTTGCATGCACTAGAGACAAATTCTAATTTAAAAAAGCCCAATAATGATTTATTAACAGTAAATTTTAATCTCAATAGTATTCAGAAGAGATTTTCTAATATGCTAAAAGTACTCATGCATTTTACTGTTCCTCCCGATATTATTGAAATATCGGAAACAAGATTGAACGAACTTAATCAATCTTTTATAACGAGTTTACCAAACTATACATTCTTGCATATTGATTCTAAAACTTGCATTCTAAAACAATCACATTTGGTGTGATCTATCGACACCCAAATACCAATGTCCATCATTTTCACAGCGAGATGGATTCTATATTATCAGCCATTAATGAGTCAGGGAAGACTTGTTATATCTGTGGCGATATCAATCTTAATCTTACGCAAATAGAAGAGAAAACATTTATTGCAGATTATTTGAATTTACTTTACTCTAATCAGTTTTTTCCATTAGTAACACGACCAACTCGAATGACCAACCATTCTCAGACACTTATTGACCATATATATACAAATAATCTATTTAATCCAATTGTATCTGGTATTATACTCCATGACGTGTCGGATCATCTACCAGTGTTTGCTATTATTAAAAATATTGGTAACTTGATAGTTAAAAAGAAAATTAAAATCAAGAATAAACGGAATTTTAACTTGAATTCATTTCTGGAGGATTTGCAAAATAAGATCGATGCTGTTGACTTTTCCTAGGTACCAGCTAATTCTGCCTTCTGTACTTTTTTCCAAATATATGAATAAGTTCTTAATAAACATGCCCCACTTAAGACATTGTCAAGAAAAGAAAAAGTAACTTTCTCCAAGCCATGGTTAACTAAAGGTATTTTTGTGTCAATAAAAACAAAAGGTAGATTATACAAGGACTGTAAGACTACAACTAGTATCTTAAAAATTAATCAATATAAACAGTTTTCTAACAAATTCATAAATGTAGCCAAAAGAAATTATTATTGTACTTTACTACATGATATATATATGTGATATGATACTACATGACTGTATACGACACTATAAGTTTTTGCTATATTTTGATTTCATTTTGTCTTATTTACAGTTGATTTAATTTTTCGATGGTTTAATTTATTATATTCTCTTTCTCGACAACTTCAGTCATTGATGTTATTATAACAACATATCAGTTTTGTTTTTTCTTATTTGCTTCTGTTTTTTGTTTTGTTTTGTATGATTTATACCTTATTTTTCTTTGGTTTCATTTATTATATTCTTTTTACGAACATCTTTGTTTGACTATTCTACTGTTTTTTGTTTTTTTGCCGGATTGTTTAGTTAATGCTCACAGTATCCATGTTCTGTTATGTTAAAAATTTTATCTTATTTTTATTATGTTTGATTCACATATTCACAGTATTTTAGAACTGTAAATTTTTGTTTGTTATAATGTTCTACAGTATTGCGTTTCCCATCATTTAATTGCCAATTACACACGTCAACAGAATTCAAATTTAAATTGAGAACGGTGCCAAAATTAATTTTATTTAATACTAGCTATTTAAGGGTGGCTGACTAGATAACCTACGGGTTCTTCGCTGCCTTTCTCCTTTTTACATAATATTGCATGTATTCCTAATGATATATTTTGATAATTCTTGCGGAGTTAACAAATAAATTGAATTGAATTACATAATTAATTCGAAAATCCTTTGCAGCCACAACAAACATAAAATGACCACATAACATTGTTACTTGTTCTGTAAGGAATTTACCAATACTTTCGACTTAATGTTGACTTGTTAATTAAGTTGTGATTTACATAATTATATATTTTTATGAGTGCGCAATATCCAAGGGCGTATCTAGTTTTACGACGCCCTAGGCTGATAGTTCTATCCCGCTCATCTCTATTGTGAATTTATGGTTGTTTATGTAATGCGCCGATTAAACAATTACTTGCCAGCATTAGAAACAGTATTTCTACGTAGTCATTATTAATTACATGTATTTGCATAGCGCTTATATTGAAGCAAACTGCGCAACTGGTTGTTGTTAATACCTAGCACCTGTTCGTTATGTGGTACTTATATAAAAGTTTCGTTCTGTAACTGCCTGTGGTGTGTTATAAAATGCGCTTTATCATGAATATAAAAGTATACACATTTTCCAAAGAGAATAAGAATTTTTTCTAAAATGTGATGCTCCTCAAACTTTCGCACCCTAGGCTATAGCCTATTGGTTAATACGCCCCTAACAATATCGATAAATTTGATTGGTTCTTACTTGTACATGATCTTCAGTGATCTTTAGTTAATTAGTAATTAATTAGTAGCTTTTATAGTAGGGCAAAGTAATAAAAAACTCATCCTGTGACTGAATCCAGCTCAGCTGATCTAAAGCTGTCTTTTGTGAATTTAGTACTACATGTAGTTATTGCATTTGGTGTAACTAACCCGTGTTAGAAGAGAGGCCAATTCACATTCAGTGACAGAACTCAATGATCTGTCAGTAACCATGCACGTTGTAAGCTATAGTAGCTGCTTTTTTGACATTAAAAGATAAGAAGACCCTTTATTTGCATAAAGCTGAAAAAATTCATCTTGAAATTTTGTATCACCTATACCTATACTTATTGTCGTATTCCCATTGCTCGCATCTCATCTCACATTTTCATAGCATCTCAAAAGCATCTTCAAAAGCAGTTTCAGTGTATGGTCTTATTTATGTATAGAAATGTTGATGAAACGTCTTGGCGACTTTGTAAAATGCTCTTTATTTACGTTTACTTGCTTTTTACGTTTGTACACTACGCTAATTGTCTCGCAGATGATTTTACAAAAGCATGCACCAGCAAAACATTTTTAAGAACAACAACAAAACGTTTTCCGACACGTTTCATAAGTGTTGTGAAACCGTTACGTTTGTAGGGAGAGTGTTTATTGGCAATGTAACGGTATATGAAACTTGAAAAATTTAAACTCCCGTGATGACCGTTATGAGCAGCCATTTTGAAGGTAATTAAAACAATCATTTGAAACAATTAAATTTAGATAACATATATTGCGCAAAGCTAAAAAATACTTCACTCACTAAGCAAAAGTATACACCACTGTATCTTGTCAATAAGACTACAATAACATTTTTGTTGAACCGTGAATTAGTCAGCCATGAAAACGTGGATTAGCGAAACAGTGGCGTACTAACTGGCAAGAACATTTTAAAATATTATGAATTTTCGTATGTCCTTCAAACAGACAAGCGACATAGACATAGACTTAAACATTCTATTTATCTCCTCATTTACACCAGAATACAAATGGACTATTATTGCTTTAGTTATTAATCAAAAAGGATAAATTATGCATAAAGGAAAGCTTTAGGGGGTGCAGGAGAAAAGGTAGCGAAAGTCCAATTGGTCATCAAGTCAGCTACCCTTCTCAGGTTAGTGTAAATTATAAAAATTTGTGGCTCTGCTAATTGAAAGGTGTAATATAATTTTGAAGTAGGTTAAGAAAATCAACTGTTAACATAAATTTATAGGGGACGAAATTAAACTTGAAAGCGAAATAACGCAATAGGCTATGTACAAAAAGAAGCATTAAAATAAAATGAAAAATATGAAATCATGATCAGCAAATTACGTAAAGCATTTAACTAATGATTAAAACATAAAACAAACTAAAAGAAAGTCAAACCAAAAGAAAAAATAAAACATAAATATTAATTAAATGAAGGAAGCAAAATATGCACAATAAAATCAAACTAAATACAATGAAATGAAATTATGCAATAGTGTTTAATCAAATTATCTTAAGCATAATGTCAAGGACTATGGAACGCAAGAGCTAGTACAGAAAAATGGAGTAAACAAAATGTGTAATGAAATACGATTATGTGACTAAACAGACAATATAGCTCAACAAAAAAAATATATAATAATAAAACTTAACGATAACTGTAAAGCAATGAGCAAAATAATTATAATAAAGTGAATAAATATGTAGTGAAAGTAGTAAAATATGCAAGCAAAAAACATAAGTAGAGCAGGCAAAATTATAAAAAATTATGTATCAGAAAAAAGTGTTGTAGCTGCTAGATTTGTTTGAAGATTATGTAAGACCTATTTCAATCATACTTTGACCTATTGTACTGCGTGTTTACCTTCCCTTTTCATAGCTGCGAAGAAATAGTAATAACAATTTTACACTTTTATGAAAAATGTACCATGACAATATAATTATAGTTAATAGATTAGTGTACGTGGCAACTTTGCTATGCCTTGCCCATACAGCACAGCATGATAGAGTAATAATACATGCAGTACTACAATAACGTAATAGACTAGTCTGTACCAATCTATGGCATCAAAACTGAATGCACAATGTACGTTAGTGCTGTCATGACATTCGTTCAATAATGACATTGTGGCCATGTGCTCCTCTGCCCAGAGTTTTCAATTCCCGCGCTTTCGCGACAGCCAATCATTATGATCTCCAAAGGTGTCAAACATTTAACCAATAAGATACGCATTTCTGTGTAAATATCTCTCCTCAGCCAATCATGACTAGCGTTACAGAAGTGGACGTATTTTGGAGCGAAGCCGCCATAATAGTTGTTCTGTGCATTTTAAACGTGACGGAAACTAGTGCATGCTGTTATTTTAAGCGTAGAAAGCTTATTTTCGAGATGTAGTCAATCCGTTTTGTTAAGATGCCTACAGGAATAGGAACAAATATGCGGGTAACCGCAAATAGCCGGCAAGGAGGCCGTAAATACATGGAAGATTACATTGCTGTCGTGTACCAAGAACGTGAAGATAAAAAAGCCTTGGAATTTGCTTTCTTTGGAATATTTGATGGACACGGCGGACGGGAAGCAGCTGAATTTGCCAAAAAACATTTAATGAACAATATTGTTGAAGATAGAGACTTTTGGTCAAATGATGACCAGTTAATATTGAAAGCAATAAAAGGCGGTTTTACAACTACACATAATGCTATGTGGAAACAGCAGGGTATATAGTTATATATGTTGCATTTTATATATTTGCATTATAATTGTCAGCTGTATAAACAACCTGTAACTCTAAACTAGAGATTATTACTGCTATTTTTGCCTTTTGATCTCGTTGCTCACTATATATGGAAAACGATTATTGATGATAGTTTAATAAAATGGAATTAATACCGACATAGTAACAGAATAATTATTTTAACAAGCTAAAACTGAGTTCTACAGTTCCTGGCACTTACAGTATGCTTGCAAAGTTTTTGCTACAGTAATACAGGGAAAAATTACGATTCTAAACGACAGTCACCGTCAGAATCATGCCTGGCATGTTTCAATACAGTCCCTGACAAATTTTTGAACAATTTAAATGTTTTAAATTCTTTAGACATCACAAGACGAGATAAAACACACAATTGCAAGCTAAAAGTAGACATTTTGGTGCTTCTACTCTAAATTGTGAAAAACTATCAAGGCTGACCGTGAAAAATCTATGATTATTGTGACTGTAGATTGATGTCAGTTTGACTGCCACAATCATGAAAAATCGTGTTCAGTGATTGTAGCTGAAACTGAAATATTTCAGATTCATTTGGACCAAGAATAGACAAAAGTATTCTCTTGTGAGTTTTCGAAAATTCAGATATAAATAGAGTTGTTATAATTTTCTAGAATTGCTAATTTTTAATGGTATTTTCTTAGCGAGCTGGCCACGCAGTTCTTCCGGATTTCCTAGCACAGCAGGCACGACGGCTAGCGTCTGCTTCATCAAAAATGCTAAGATCTATATCGGTCACGTCGGCGATTCTGCCATCGTCCTAGGAGAGCGGCTAGAAAACTCTGACCATTTTACAGGTTCGATGATTACCACTGAGCACAAGCCAGACGCACCTCAGGTATTTTTGTAGTTTGAGAGTCTACGTTTGTTGACTAAATATAAACTTTTTTACTGCTTAGTAGTGATGGGCGATTAGTTCAGATACAACCATATATAAATTGACAATTGACCAATAATTCAATTTTTCAAGACTAATCAAAAGCAAAATGTACGTGTTACACACTGACTGAAAAGCAGTAATTTAACAAAAATAAACTTAATCTTTCCAAATCTCTGAATGGTTTAGCGCTCTCTTATACATCTGATTTTTTGAAGCCCAAACCTAATTCATCGACACTTGTTGTACCGTGTTATTATTTAGTCACACATGGTTCTCATAGTTTTATGCGTAGTGGTACCAAAAGTATGGAATGATTTAACAATTCGTGCACGTAAAATCAATAATGTTCAAAAGTTCAAATCATTTCTTAAAACTTATTTTTGTAATGAAGCCTTGTTAATTAATTAGAAATTTAATATTGACTTATGGATTTAATTTGGGCTGATTTCTAGTGATTTTATATGTACATGTATTATGATTTTAGTTTTATCTTCAATTGCTTATTCTGTATGTATTGTTTATGTGTTAGGATTTGATGTATGTAAAATGCATTTGTCCATTTTAATTAATATTAATGCATTTTAAATATGTATATCGACGATTGATGAATGACCAATAATTCAAATTGATCAATGATTGACCAAAATATGTATGTAAAAATCAATGCATGTTGAACACTGAGTAAAAGGCATTATTTTAGTACAAATACATAGAATCTTTGTGCTTTTCTTAGTTTTTCTCGCTGTACACAATGCGCACAATTGCGAACCACGGTGTTGCAAACTGAGGGTTTAAATTTGTTGACATCTGACGCGTGTAGTGATGCATTCTTAGAGCAGTTAACGAAAAATTTATTTGCGACGCCTAACAGCGACAGTAGCTATGAAGATGTTATAGGCTATATTTCACTGCTATCATTGAAAAATATGGTTAAAACACTAAACAACGTCGCTGAAGATTAATCGTGATATCGAATTATAAGAAAAAGATTATAATCGAATTACAAAATTTTAAAATCGCCCATCACTACTCCTTCATTATCTAAACCATTAAAATCAGACATGCAATTTTGAACTGACGTGTACAGTCTTAACAAGAATTGCTTGGGAATACAGCTGAAATTCGACTGTACTGTTTTATCAGTGTGTATTATTGACAACTTGCTTTTTGCAATATTAAGCCAAATTTCTATGAATGTGGTGGTACAGTGCTTTGGTTTTCATCTACTTCTGATATTTCTCTTAACTTGGTTGTCCGAATATTATTTTACGATTGCACCATGAGCACTTGGCTTTTTTCTTCATTAAATATATGGTTACTATGTACAGGGTTTCCACGGTCAAGGAAAATCATTGAAAATACAGGCTGTCCTAAAAGTCGTGGAAAAATCAGGGAAAAGATGATTTATTAAAAAGTCAGGGAAAATGGGGCGAAAAATCAGGGAAATCGGAAAGGGTTGCAAAAATAATCACCGTGAACTGATATTTTTCCAAACATATTTTTTAACGATTCGTGTTCAAATAAAATTTTCCTATGCAGGCTCCCAGTTTCAATTTCTGTTTCAAAAATAATGATTGGATTAAGAAAGTTTATTTGATGTTATTAGTGTAATTTCGTTAGCATTACTGCAACTGTCCCGACACATATCAGTATATGTTTGAATGTCCATACACAAAAATGTATGAATGTGTATACTGGTAATGCAATTTCTGCTTATCTTGGTCATGGAAAATCAATATTTGGTCGGGGAAAAGTCATGGAAAATTATTTGAAATTCTGTGGGAACCCTGCATGTAATACATACTGTTAGACATCTTTACACTGTCCACTTTGAGACTCCAGAAAAAGTTTGTGTTATGAGAGTTTGGCATTACAATGAGGTGCATTAATATAAAGGTCTATGCAAATGTAGACATTTTGTTTTGATAAAAAATTGTGGCATTAATTGAGGTCGGCATTATAAAGGGAGTGTTATAATCAGGTCTGACTGTATTTTACATATCAGTGTATTCTTAATGTTTTAAACAATATTTAAAAATCTTTAAGCTTTTTCTGTGGTAAGTAATAATGATTTCATTATTTAATTTTAGGAAAAACAAAGAATTGAGTCTATAGGTGGAGCTGTCGAAGCCAAATCTGGAGTTCAAAGGGTTGTGTGGCATCGGCCCAAAAGCAGTCATAGAGGCCCAATTAGAAGAAGCACGGCTCTTGACAAAATCCCATTTCTAGCTGTTGCTCGATCATTAGGTAATTCAATTTTATCTTTCCTGCAATGCAGACATTGTCAAGTTGTGACATGGGTGAGCATTGGACGTTCACATTCAATTTGAACAAGTTTTTTTTTTAATTCGGATTCGATTTGAATAATTTGTCACTTCATGACAAGACAATCTTTATTATTAGAACGTTTGAAACGTCGTGCAGTCAGCGCAATTTAGCTAAACAAATTACTTGTGTTTTTACTGCAGAATAAGATCAAGCAATATGCATAACCTTTGCGAAACTGCTTTTTATTAATGATTCGAAAATCTTTAAAATTGGCTTCCTGATACGAAATCATGAAATTCGCTTTGACTCGAGTTTGAAAGTCAAAAATTCAATTTAATGCAGATTCTTTTTCTGATGGAATGCTCACCCTAGTTATATCAGCTCTAGAGCAAAAATTGAAAATTTTTATTTAACATTATTTGTGTGCTTGCATAGCAAAAACGTCCATAAGTTCTAGTTACTCACATATCCTGAATCTCCATTTCATGAGGATCATTTTGGTACCAAGTTATTTCTAAGTTGAGATAATCCACGTTGAAGTTGAGGTGCAGGCTTTGCACTGGAAAACTTAACATTGAGAAAATCTCTGTTAAAGTTAGCCATTGTTTTTTGTCACATTTCTACAAAACACTTAGCAACCGTACTAACGTGTGATTGCTACGGACTTTACAAGAACACATTGAAGTTACATTTAAATCCAGTAGATGGCTCTCCACGAGCTACTATCCGAGTTTGAATATAGGAGCTTTTTACAATTGCAGTACTAGTTTCTAGCCAGAGAAGGGGGTGTGGCGTTAGTTTCTAGCCAGAGGAAGGGGGTGTGGCATTATAAAATTAAATGTTTAGTATTTTTTGAACTAACTCCTGATAATTTTATGCTAGAATATAAAAGTCCAATATATTTAGCATTTATTTTCGTAAAAAATAAAAATCGATATTTGACCAAATTTTTGGTGCATTCTACTGTGAAACATCGTAACGTAGTTTTAACTATGCCGACTTGTGGACGGGTTTGGTTTGCAAGCACACATGTCATTGTATACATCTAATTGCTGTTATGCATTATAAGTTTGCAGATTATAATGCAATCATATATTAGTAAAGCATTGCATATTTCCTGGTTCAAGCTGGTCTTAAATTGCTGATGCTCGCAAAATGTAACTAGGTTTGAATCGAATTCAAGCTAAGAAATATTCGTTTGAATCAAATTCGAACTCAACTTTCGATGATCACCCCTAGCAATGATACATTTCATGGTTCAGTGAGTGTGATGTGCGCATTCCCCTTTATGTGAAGCAGATGCTGTTAGTGAGGATTAAATCTGTGTTCTGTTTACAGGTGATTTATGGAGTTATGATTACATACGGGGCGAGTTTGCCGTTTCTCCCGAACCGGACCTTCACGTGTTGACCATTGACCACTCGCGTCATCGGTGCCTCATCCTGGCATCGGACGGCTTATGGAACATGCTGTCACCGCAGGACGCCGTGGACACAGTTGAACGTGCCGAGCGGCTAGAGGAGGAGCAGCATTGGCAGAAAGCAAAGGGAAAGCTTGTAAGTTTTCAATAGTGATGAAGTTTCTCGTGATTTCTATTAATAATAATCAATTAGTGTTGCTCCGTATATCTGATTTGTATCCGAAAATGGTGATATTTGCACGATTTTGCAGGTATTCGTATCTGATATTATCCAGTACAGTAGTACCTCTGTTATCGACCATAATTCGTTCCTAAAAAGTGTTTGAAAACCGATTTGGTTGAGTACCGAATCATTTATCATAAGAAATAATGTAAAAGCAAATAATCCGTTCTCAAACACCAAATGAATTGTAAAGTATTACTAAAACGAAATATAATAATGCGAAAATGTTTATTCAAACAGTAGGTATGATATAATTGATATGAAAAACATAATAGAATTCCTTTAAAAGAAAAACATAATTGTTTCTGCATGAAAAAGCGGAAAAAATAAGCGTAGAAAGCACTAAGAAATATTAGGCGATCCAAATGTTGTACATGACTACTCTCGGGCGCGGTCGGTTAAGCTCGGCTCGCAGTGCATGTGTGCATCACGTGTTTGGCAGTTGGTCGAGTACATAAATTCTGGTCGAGAGCGGAGACAATTTCAGCTCAAATTTTCTGCTCGAAAACCGATTTATACGAGTACGGAGACAGTCGACAACAGAGGTATGACTGTAGTTATAAAAATTTGATATTCGCTATCCGGTTTTCGTAATGTGCCAAGATAAAGCCCGATGAATTACTGCTCAAAAACGGTCATAGCAAAAACAATGATCTCTCATCAGAAAAGAATTATGATGTTTAAATTAAGATTTAGGTTTCATAGCATGTGACTGTATGAAAGTGAATGTTGAGGTTTTGAGCAAGGTTTTTAAGACCACAAAGTTGCATCACTGAGGTTCAGTACTGAACTGATGTGAATTTAACGGCTGTTAAAGCTACTTGAGTCAAGGTCAGGTTAAAAGTGGCAGCTAATTATGTCTAACTGTCCAGTAATCGTACGTTGGGAGCGTGGGTGTATATTTCTCTTATCAACAGTTATCTAATTAACCAGTATTTCGCAAGATTTCTACTCCACGTTGTGTTATCTAAAAGTTTTGCAAGGTACCACTGTAGAACTACACCTGCATTGTTAATGCAGCAAAAGATACAGTATAACACGTATTGGTGTTGGTATAATAATATTTTACTATTTATCACTTATTAAAATTAACTAGGAGACAAAATAGAGGCTACACAGCAAAAAAGCTTTGATATTTAATGAATCCCGTCCTACCACCAGTCCCCCTATAGCGCCATATTTGGTGGTGTCCCAGAGCTGGCGTTATAACAAGGTTTGACTGAACATGTGGTGAGAGCATATGAAAATTGTACAGCAGTTTGCTTGCTATCTAAATCTAGTCACTTTGAATTAACGTTTTTTTTATGTTTAGATGACCTTGCAGAACATTAATCCATCGTACATGCTGGTAGAGCAAGCGCTGGATCGCTGGAGAAAGCGTAACTTCCGTGCGGATAACACGAGCTGTATTACTGTGCTATTGGATCCCCAGGGACCGTCACGGTCGACAGTGCTACAGCGACACCTCAACCTGCAGCGATTGCGACCACGCAGCGGTGCCCACAGTACCACTCATTTAGTGTTAACGTCTCCAAGACCAGACAAACCTCCGCTGCTACCGCTGCAACGCTCCGCGCCTCGCATGGGAACTTCCAGTTTGTTTAGCGCTCATCGCAAGCGGAGTCGGTGCTGTAATCACTTCCGGAGTGGTAGCGAGTGCGGTTGTTCGGCAACCAATTCGATTGGTGCATCACCGGGATTTGTGCCTCCGTGCGGTAAACGGAAGAAACTCAATCCGTCACTAGATTCCATTTTGCCGTCACCACCACCTATTCCATCTACTAGCTCAAAATATGAAAAAACATTAACTCCGACAAAATATCGAGCATCTCCCTCGGACAAAGCTTCATCAGATTCTAAACCGTTAGTTGGCAACCAGTGCAAATGGTCACCATTTAAAAGCACCTCCTATAATACAGAAAAGGATGAATGTGGTAATCCCATCAAAATCATTATCCCTACAAAGTATAAGCATCTTTTTGCACAGTCCTCTCCAGACTCTCAAGCAGCGAAAGAGGCTGCCAGGGATGCGGCAAGTAACGTAGTAGTAACGCCACAAGAAACAGAGCAAAAAGAAACACCGTCAGATGTCTGTGATAGCACACCCCTTATCGATTTAGATACAGCAGCATTTGTAGAAGTTAGTAGCAGTGATGACGAACAAGTCGACAACGAAGATGTTGTTAACAACAATGAGAACGTCAGCGGTAGCGGATCACATTCCGCGGACGACTGCTTGACCTCGTTAAAGGCTGTGGTAAAGGATGACGCAGAGATTGGTAATCTGACTAAAAAGATCGTCAGGTCCAAGTCGTTGTCGTGTGCTGCGGAGGCTAGGAAGCCAGAACGCAGTCAGATGATACTGAGGCACAAGAGTATTACTGGTGGGATGAATCACGTGGTGTCCCGCATCAGCACTTATGTACTGCGCAGTAAAAATCCTGATGTGGTGTTACCAGTGAAGACGCGGAAACGGGCGTTTGCCGCTCATAACTCCGAGGACAAAAAGCCCGTCGACAGTGCGAGCGACAGGACGCAACGCAAAGCGCAAAAACGAAAAAGCAGAAACACCATTGCCGGCGCGGAACCGCCGAGGAAGGTTACTTTAACGGACGGTGCCGGTAAGCCGAGCAAACTGTCGAAGCGGCAGAGTTTACTAAACCTGACGAAGCAGAAATTGCGTAATATTGCAAATAGTACTCGTCACAAGTACAGTCTCGGCGTACACTAGTGCTCCAAGGAACCCAATTTTTAGGCAATTTTATATGGGGGAGAAGCATCGTGTGCTAAGGGAAGTAGACAATACGGCGGGCATTTACAATAACAATTACGCCGTGTCTGTTGATGAACGCTTGTTTCACACGTCTGCATTGTATAGCCTGCGAAATTTCACTACCATTGCAGTTAAACGTGTTCAACTTCGTCTTTTTTATTTATATTTTACAATCGACTTTTATAGCGAATCAGTTGGCTAGCGTGATTTTTACAAGAGGCATCATAGTGTACAAATACTTTGCTCGGAATTTTTACACGACCGTATTTTTTGTAATTTTATATCGAATTCCGAAGTTTTAGTTGTATATTAGGTTATTTAGACTAATAGGTTGACAATAAATTGTTTCAACGATATTGTTAAAACACGTGTTCGTCAAGGGGTTGTTGTTCGTGATATGGGAATGATTCTCTGTTTGGCTTCATTTTTGGTAAAAATGAAGAAAAGAAGTGAACTTGTTACAAATGTTTACAGGACAATTTTTCATATACTACCTCATTTTTAAATCCGATAAAAAGTATACATTTTAACACAATATTGTAAAAGCGTTTCTGATAATTCAATAATAGATTAAAAACTTAATTAACGGCGGGCGAGCCCAACTATTGATGACATCACAAACTAACGTAATTTTCAACAGCAAAAATATTCCACGAGCGTGTTGCAAGTGTTTGCGAAAGCGAAAATTGAAGTACAGTGTTCCTGTAAGATATTCAGTGTGCTGTGCTAAAACTAAGCAAGTTTTAAGATAAAAATTCAGATTTCAAATTTGACCGTTGTGCTCACGCATGAGCTGTCCAATGTGTGTAGTTCATCACAAACTAACGTATCTGAATGAGAGGTACAGCACCTGTTTTTGTGCAATTCATTTAGGATATGCAGGCACTAGTGCCCGTCTAACTAACAAATAGTGAAATGCATGTAACAGCGAAGAACTAGTGGTGCGAACATGAAATTGTGTTTGTGCGGTAATAATTCCTTCACGTAAGTCATTTTCGAAAAATAGTATTTAAAGAATAGATTGTTTTGACCTACAGTTTAAGATTTGGTTGGTTTTGCTTTTAGAAAAACTTGTTTGGCATATCGATACCATGTCATTATCAAATCTGATATTATTCTAAAGATTTTTATCAAAAATCTCTTGGAACCATAATAATATATCAAGCATTAGAGACAATTAATTTACCAACAAATTTATCGTTTTACATATTGAATTTCCACACATAACTCCATGATTGTACATAGTACATATGCTTTCATATAAAAAACTTCTTTTTACCGGGATTTTGCAATAAATCTGCCCTAAAATCGTACAAGTTGTTTAACAAGATACACAGGCAGGTTGCTGCATATTGCAGTGAAACCAAAGTTGTGCTACTGTATCCAAAAATGTGTCCAATAAGAAATGATTCATTTAAGATATTATATACAAAATTTAACTATGAATATCGTATAACAAAAACGTATGTTCACCCACTTGGGAATGGGAGCCAGTATTTCTCATAATAACATACAATTTGCACAAACATGCTACACAATAAAGTTTGAACCAAAGGAATGTTTGGGTCACAGTCTAGTAGCCACCGCCAGCACCAGTCAGGCTTTTGTCCATGAATCGACGCTTGGCGAAGCATAGCCACCACTATAAAAAAGAGCCGCAATTTCGGTAAATTGAGAATCGGAACAATGACAATACCATTGATACAAAATAAAATTCGGAAGATTTATTGGGATACAAAAACAATAAAAAGGTAGAACAAACAAAACCAACAGTACAGCGATTAAACTAATGGATAATTTTTAACAGAAGAAATTGTGATGACATAATAATTTGAGCCTTGCTTATGGCTATGGAAATGCATATAAATTGACAATCATCTTTAAATTGTACTGTAGCAGATACTTTAGTTTTTGTCTCTATCCATTAAATATTCACACATAGTCTAAGAACTGTTTAATTTTGTAAGTGCCGTAAAATTCCGCATTCACTGCATTGGCATTACTTCATGATTTAATTATAATTTTAATTCAAAATGAATTTAAAATCAGGGCTGTAAAGTCGGAGTTGGCAGTAAATTTTTTGCTAAGAGTCGGAGTTGTTAAAACTTAGAGTTTTGGAGTAGCGACTCGGGATACACTTGTTAGAGGAGTCGGTAAAAAAATAGACAAACTCAAACTCCGGTTACTTTAAAGTTTTAACGCATTATGCATAACGTTCCATTTGGGGACACTTTCGTCTTGGTGTCTACGCAGCTAGACTGTTTTTTGAGCATAAGAAGTAGTGATGAAATGCCACAGTAACTAAATACTACAAATTAGCACTTAAACGGAGGAGTCGGGAGTTGGATCTAAAATTTTAGGAGTCGGAGTTGATTCTTCTAAAATTCTAGGAGTTGGACTCTGAGCCGGTGTTTAATGTACCGGACTCCACAGCCTGTTTAAAATGTCAAGGTGATATTAAGTAAACGCGTCTTCACTAGATGGCTGACATACCTTGCTTGGTTTATCCGTTTCCGGATCAAAGACTTTCTCGCAAACGCGCACTCCGGTTTCTTGCCTCAACTGCAGTATGTACGCTCTCATAGTTTCTGGAATCAAACAATTATATCAAAAGACTAAATATTCTAAATGAAAACAACAACAGTCCAGCAACATTGTGTTGCTCACATGCGGCCATGCGCACATGTCTGAGCCCAGGTAGAGAAAGTACTGTCACTCACACAGTTTACTGTCACTTTTCACATGCTTACCGTGAATGGATCAAGCTTGAACTGTGACAATTTAGGCTATTAGTAAGCAAAAATATATTTTTGTTTAGGATTTGATCAAGTTTACGTATAAACTTTTATATGTTTGTTTCGTTTTACACTGTATACGAAGAATGGCAAAATTTTTTGAAGCAGCAGCACCACTAATTTTAGCCGTTACTGCACGTTTTAATAAGAAATCAACTTGTGTGGTAATGTAATGTAATTTTGCACACATTAGGAAGTACGGTTAAAGACGAGTTTTATGAGATAACTGTGATGATCATTGTTGAAGACCCACTTGTGTGTTACGCTTCTCAAGAAGTTAGCACTGAGAGGCCCATCGATCGTCAAGGAATTCAGACCCACTTGTGTGTTACGCTTCTCAAGAAGTTAGCACTGAGCGGCCCATCGATCGTCAAGGAATTCAGACCCACTTGTGTGTTACGCTTCTCAAGAAGTTAGCACTGAGCGGCCCATCGATCGTCAAGGAATTCAGACCCACGTGTGTGTTACGCTTCTCAAGAAGTTAGCACTGAGCGGCCCATCGATCGTCAAGGAATTCAGACCCACTTGTGTGTTACGCTTCTCAAGAAGTTAGCACTGAGCGGCCCATCGATCGTCAAGGAATTCAGACCCACTTGTGTGTTACGCTTCTCAAGAAGTTAGCACTGAGAGGCCCATCGATCGTCAAGGAATTCAGTAAGTTTAACACCATCGTAACAGTGATCTACCGGCAAGTTACGAGAGATTCCGTGTTTATCTTACTATGCATCAATTTTGCCTGATCGTAATGTCATTTGTAAATACAGCCACACAATCAACCCTTTAAAATGACATTATGTTAAATTACAACATCAAGCAAGTGCTACTAGGAGATTTGAACCAGTAACTTTCAATCGCTGCGCAGCTCCAAAGCTTCACTAAATCTAATGGATCTATTCTTACTGTAGTTTATTCCAATAAATTCCAGGCACGTTTTATTTGAAGTAACATCTTTTATTTTTCATTGTAAACAATGGAACTGCAGCGCCCCCTATTTTCACTCGACATTATTGATTATTTTCGAAGTCTTTTTTCTTTAAATCTTTTTTTATACTTGTACGGAACCAGAGCACGTGACGGAACTGTGCGGTTTACATGTCCAGTAATGTGCGCTAGTAACTCCAGCAACGTGGGTGGCGATTGGCTGTTGTGGACATGCGGTCACGCACACATGTGCGGTTCACAGGTCCAGTAATGTGCGCTAGTAACTCCAGCAACGTGGTGTTTGGCTGTTGTGGGCATGCGGTCACGCACACATGTGCGGTTCACAGGTCCAGTAATGTGCACTAGTAACTCCAGCAACGTGGTGTTTGGCTGTTGTGAGCATGCGGCCACGCAGACATGTGCGGTTCACATGTCCAATAATGTGCACTAGTAACTCCAGCAACGTGGTGTTTGGCTGTTGTGAGCATGCGGCCACGTGCATATGTGCGGTTCACATGTCCAGTAATGTGCACTAGTAACTCCAGCAACGTGGTGTTTGGCTGTTGTGAGCATGCGGCCACGCGCATATGTGCGGTTCACATGTCCAGTAATGTGCACTAGTAACTCCAGCAACGTGGTGTTTGGCTGTTGTGAGCATGCGGCCACGCGCACATGTGCGGTTCACATGTCCAGTAATGTGCACTAGTAACTCCAGCAACGTGGCGATTGGCTGTTGTGGGCTTGCGGTCACGCACACATGTGCGGTTCACAGGTCCAGTAATGTGCACTAGTAACTCCAGCAACGGGGTGTTTGGCTGTTGTGAGCATGCGGCCACGCGCACATATCTGAGATAAGACGCTGCACTTTAGGTAGAGAGAGAGAGAGTACTGTTGCTCACACAGTGCGTGTTGTCAGTTATCACATGCTTAAAAACAATGTATCGACATTTTCTTGAATGTGTTAAATTTTAGAATTAGATTTTGACTCAGATTTGGATAACTTTTTTATTTAGGATTTTATCAAGATTGTGAATAAATTTTCGTATGTTTGTTTGTTTAGAATTACAATTAAAAATTACAACATTAAAATTACGAATGTTTATTTCGTTTTACACAGTATTAAAACTGGCCAAAGACTGTCTGAAGCAGCACCCCCACTAATTTTAACTACGGGCCGCCACTGATTGTAAAACTCTGGCTCTTTATTATTAACACTTTTTACGGTTCGGCAAGTCACATCATTTCACAACAAAAAGTGGTCAAAAACCCTTTGGGTAAACGAATCCCTCTTCCAAAACGTACCTTCCTCATCGCGGTTATTTGGCTTCGCGTACATGGCATTAAGAGGGAAGCCAGCTTCTCCCGGTAATTCAAACCGCTGCAACGCTAAAGAGTACATCTCTTTCAATCCGGTGTTCTTGGAAGCACACTGAAATGTAATAAATAAACATGTATTAAAATAAATCCACTTACATCACTTTTGAGTTTCAGTTTCAGCTCAGTCAGCAACAACATTTTGTTTTGGTGGCAGTGAATTCCTATAGCACAATCCAAACTGAAGAGGAAGCCACACCATTTCTAAGTAGGCGTACGTGACACAAGATCCAATCAGAAATGAAACCAAATTCTCAGTTGTTGGGTTGCTCTTAGTGATGGGTGAGAAATCAAATTAAGCACACACACAACCATGTATAAATCAATGTAATCGACGATTCAACAGTAATTCAATTAATCGAGAGCAAAATATATATGTATTATACACTTACTGAAAGGCAGTGCTTTAGCGCAAATAGACGGAATCTTTCCATATTTCGTTTTTTCTTCGTTTTTCTCGCCTTATACGGTCATACCTCGCTAATATTCACTCGATGTTTTAGACAGTCTTGGTGTCACGGTGCAACGCAGAGTGAGCATTAAAAAAACTGACAGCTAGTTTTAGTATAACTAAAACCCACCTTTTGCAGTTTCTTCAAGCATTCAGTGATATACAAAGTGATGTAAATCAGCGTCCGGTCTGCTTCGCCTTTGATTTCGTAATTACGGAAGAACACATTGGCTTTGAAAAAATACAAGGCTTCATCTATAACATCCTGGTCTCCGACTAAGAAACAAAAAAAGGGTTCACTGCTAGTAGAGAAGACGTATCAAAAGCAAAGAACAATGTGTAATAAATTCTCACTGCTATGTGTAAAATGCTAAACTAATTTGATGCAACCTGCCTGAGATAGACGCAGAAACAGACCGCTAGTTTCTCATGCAGTTTGCCAACTCGGATTAAAAGTTATTGATAAAATTTTTGCCGTTAATACATGAAAACGTTACGAAAAATCAGGACCGGTGTTGGTGGTCCCTTATAAGCGAGTACCTTATACCCGTGGTTGACTGTATAAAGAAAATGATATAGAAAGACATTCTAATAACATATAAGCTACAATATGAAATTACTTTTAAACGATACTCGTTGAATATAATGTATGAATACCTTCTTTGGGCGCCGGACCTTTGAAAGTCGTTTTGAGAGGCAGCAAGGCAATATTGCCTATCTTTTGTGGTGACTGCAGTGAGGAATGGTAGGCCTGGAAAACAAGAGCTAAAATTAAAACTTATGTTTAACTCGTTCAGGACCGCACCATTCAAAATAGCTCTTATAAGACCTATGATTTTTCTGCTACTGTATGAGCACAGACATAACTAAATGATTATGAATTAGACACTGTTCCATACAAGAGAATACTGGCTATCCAATCACACAATTTGTTTAAACATTTATAAGTGATTTAATTGGATAAGGTTAAGAAAAACACACCCTCTTCAGGCACTCTAGCTTAGCCTATTGAGTAGCTTAGTCTGGTGTACACTTGCGTGATTGTACACACTATTTTATTGATTGCCTGCTTGCTACAGCCCAAGAGAACTTTCTGTTGTACAGAGTTGCAGGAAAAGCCAACCGATCAGCCAAGAATAAATTAAGGTCGTTTTATTTTTTAATAGGAATTTCTCCTTAAAAATAGAGTAGATTGAAGCTAAAGTGCATCAGAGTGGATGTGTCTGGATAATTTTCTGCATTAGCCGATTTCACACAAGTGATACTGTACATTGCTACAGTGAAACACTGCAGTTATGAAAAGTTTTTTTAATTTTTTGGTTAAGAATCGATTTTTGATTTGTCTAAGATAAGCAAACGTATTTCGCGTATAATTTTGCATGAAAATCCATTGTGTGACGAATCGAAACCTACAAAAATTATTAAATACGACACACGTTTTTATGAACCTATGCAAAATGCAGCAAACACTTACGATCCTAAAAGAGTTAAGAGGAACACTGATACCTTTATACGAAACAACAGTGAACAGAAATTGGTATACAAGTGAAAACTACTAAACTTCATTGTCAGCAGATTAAAAAACCCAGATAACTAAGGCAGCAGAAATATTCAGGTTCCAGTTTGATTTTTACTCTAAGGACAACTTTTTTCTTGCACTCTTCTTCACTTGAGCAAAAATCAAAATGTCAATTAAACATTGAAACAAGCTCTTTCTTGATGGAAAACATATTCAAAACGATAAACAGTAAAAAAAGTCAAATGTATAACAAAGATGCTAGCGTTAATTGGTGAGAAGTATTGGAGTATTCTAGAACCTACTGCCAGTCAATAAGAATCAATGAATTCTAGACTGATTCAAAACATCTCATGAATAAATACCACCATATTCATTGTATTGTCGGCTCCGTTGCGTAACAGACATACAAACAAACAAACTGCGGATTGACAAATTTTACAAAGCACCAAACATATGCAAAAATAATTACTCACTCTAGGGAGAGAGAGAGTTTACCAGCAAGGGTTAATTAATTAACTAATTAAAATTCATGAAAAAGCCGCACAAAAAACAAATGTTAAAATTGTTAGCACGCACACTTGACGGTTAATTGATGCTGACCTTGAGAGGACAGCAAAAGCTTCGCAGCTATCCTTAATCAAGCCACAACTCATTAATCACATCTGCTGCCTAACAGACAAACAAACAAACAAACAAACTGCAGACAGACAAATTTTACAAAGCACCAAACGTACGCAAAAATAATTATCCACTCTAGGGAGAGAGAGAGTTTACCAGCAATGGTTAATTAATTAACTAATTTAGCTAATTAAATTTCATAAAAAAGCCGCACAAAAAACACATGTTAAAATTGTTAGCACGTGCACTCTGCACGCACATGCACGCACACTTGACGGTTAATTTATGCTGACCTTGAGAGGACAGTGAAAGTTTCACAGCAATCCTTAATCAAGCCACAACTCATTAATCACATCTGCTGGACATGTCATTAATTAAAATTACTTAGCTTACCGGCATTTTTAATCCAGAGATTATCAATCTAGCATCGACTAAAGTTGGCGGAGTTTTCTTATGGTAACGAAGTTAACTTCTCAAGCTCTCATCAATATTACTGAAAAATTTCAAAAGACGACAGATAAGTAAGTTTAAGTTTTCCACGTTATTCAAAGCAAGAGCAAAGTCTCTCGGGAAGTTGAGCATATTTTAATATTTGAGAAAGAAACGTCATAAATTTTCAGCAATAACATTATGATAAGCGCCTTGTCTAATTAGTAAAATCAACTCAAAGACGTGATCACTTCAAGCTTGTGCGCACTCATTTTGAATGAAAAATGGCGGCACTCAATGGTGTCAACTGCAGAGGTGTACGACAGTACGAGGAGATAAAGAAAAGCTTGTTAATTTTCAATACAAGATGTTGCTAACGTCTCAAAATGCAACTCTTGTAAAAGCTTTGTGTACATATTTACTGAAGAAAAGTAAGCGATGCGCAAATTACTATGGGTCACACGACTCACACAGCTGTCGATACTCGGTGTATTCGCTAACGACTTAAAATGAAGTCAGCTTCCGGGAGCCATTTTGTTTGCTTTTAAATTAATTTCTTTAAATTTGTATAGTTTCGCTGTTTTGCAGTTTTGAGCGTAACTCTATAGAGTAGAAAGTAGCAATGCCGAAATGACAGTGTGCATTTACAGATGAAATGAAGGCCAAGTACCCGTGTTCTTTTTCAACTCAGACAATATGGTAACCCTACACCAGGTGCTTTAGCAAACTTCTTTGGTAGCTACAATTACTACTGTAAACTACGAACTGTAAACAATCCAAAACGTTAGTCAAGAGATTATCCATACCATTTCTGCTTTTTGACGAATCCCACTAAGTAACGAAAACAGCTTATCGACAACAATACAATAATCTCCAACTCTTCTAGTTAACACCAACAGAGTAAGAGAATAATTATTTAACAAGTTCAAACTGACCTCTATAAGCTAAGTAAACTGCCCAGCACCTTCTGTATGCTTGCAGCCTCATCGAATCCCATCTTCTCTCTAATTACATTGCGGAGTGCCACTTTTTGAGATATAATCACATTTTTAAATACGCCAGCAGCGAAGTTTGTTTGGCAGGAGATAATACAGTAACAGAATAATTATTTCAAATTCTTAACAAGCTAAAACTGAAGTCTATAACCTGATTAAACTGCCCACGATGAGAAATGTTTAAATTTCGTTTACATTAAGTAAGGCATTCAATGCATGTATGTTAAGTAATAATTTAATATTTTTAAGTGTATATTAAAATACAATGAATGTCGTTCAAGGATTGGTTTTTCCTTTAAGAGTCATGCTTGTGAATGAACATTTAGGAGTTGAACCCCGAAGAAAAAAGACAGAATAGTGTCACAAACTTACTTCCTGGCAGAGTTTTTCATCATTCAAATTGAAAAATGCTAATTCCAAAGTTTTAAATTTTTCACCTAAATAAATGTATAAGAAGCCTTATAATGGGAAGAAGTGCCAATATTAGACATATCTCAAAATGATCTACGTCAAACGAAATTTTTAAAGAATGACCAACACGAAAAAAGGTATTACCGTGGATGCTTACACTGATTAGTTTTTCCAATGCATCCGTTCAACAATTCCTACTTAGATGCACAATAACTCCTTGCTTAACGATGCTAATGTGTTCCAGCAAAATGTCGTTAAATGAAACCAAAACTTCTATAGGAAGTAATGTAACCGAATTGAGAATCAATTTAAAATCAATGCAGTTTTAAACATAAATTAAACATTTTATGAGTTTTATTCATATTTCTACTGATTAATTTCTTCCTATTTGCTTCAAATCACCAATCTTTCTTACCAGTATCTAGCTAGACTTGCTAGCGACTTCTCCTCCAGTTTAAACACTGCTTGTTAAACAGTGAAAGCAAAGCTCTGCATTAAGCGACTTTGAGACAATTTCATATAGTACTAATTTGGTTGCTATAGCAACAGGTTACACACAAAAAGTTTAAACTCGGGCATCGCTTGATACAAACAACTAGAATTTAGTAGGTGGTCAGTCAGTAAGCAAAAACGTTATAACAATTGCACTATTTAGGTTATTACTAATGCATTTTTAGAACAGAACAATGTGCCATTTTAATGCTTCAAATTAGGTAAAAAAAAAGTTGTTGATAAAATAAAAAACCTCTGTGAGCAAAGTAAAAGATCGTGGTTAAAACGAAAATGTCTTTAACGCGTCATTAAGTGAGAAAAAGGTGTCAAGCATTCAGCGTTGTTAAAACGAAACGTCGCTAAACGGGGCACCATTAAGCGAGGACTTACTGTGCAATAATGGCTGCTTCTGAGAAAAAGGCAAATGTGCTGGTCTTATGCTACAAACCTACAACCTACTTTCTAACTCCATTCTTGGCAAAATAAAACACAACACCCACGTCACACTTTTAAATATTATCAAAAAATTTGTTGAATGTCATGTACTGCATGGACACTCACGTTTGCTCAACATTCTCACCCTACTGCAGCACAATGCACTGGGAGGCAGTACACGGGAATGTCTGGTAAGCGCAAGCTCCCCACATAACATTTTTTCCACCCCTCATGCAATTATTAAACAATATTCCACGTACAGTCATAATTATGATAAAGTATAAAGTAAGGCAAAATTGAATTGAATTTTTTATTTCTCTCATACAAAAACAATATACAGCAAACTGTTAGTGGCAAAGTAGTAGTTAACGAGAAAGACAGGGTGGAGAAAATTGGTCACTACGGTCACCGAGCATTCACCCCTCACTCATAATACTATGTGACTAAAGTGTAAGTTAGTGGTGTGAGTATTAAAATAATTTTTTTAATTAGAATTCTTTTGATTTGTCTCAAAAATATAAACGTAAAATAACACAATAATAATGGTACATAATAAGTAAGATGAATGATGCAAAAATAATAAAGACAAAAAACATTTTAAATTACAATAACAATATTAATATAGACAGACACAAACATGTAAAAAAATCAGCAAAATAATTATATAGGGAGAAGTTGCTTCAATCAGAATATCCAATGCGGTCATATAAGTAAGCCATCACACACACTACAAAAGCACAAGTGAAGTATTATAAACACTGAAGTAGGAATACGTATACTGTAGAGTGCAGACAATACCAGGAATACTAGCAGTAGTACGCTGGCTCGACCTACTCTAGTTAACAGGAAAAGGAACTGAAAAAGAAAGGTTTACATGGGCGGGATCGTTTCTAAGTAAAATTATTGAACCGTTTGCACTATTAACTTGTTGAGATTATTTAATCATTACCTATACTGCTCAGAAAGCCCATAAAAACAAAACTTGGCCAAATTTGCAATGAAACGGTCCAACCCATCCGGGCAACACAAGAAATCTTCTAAGCAAGTTAACTGAATGAGTCATCCCAATTTTGCAGTCTGTTTCCCCGCGACTACTTTACGTTAATGTCGAGATTAGCGGAAACATTCACTGATGACGTGTGAATAATAGAATAACGACCTATGAGCCTAGAAACGAGTAATAACCTAGAAAAAACTAGGAGGTGCGAACGTGTAATAGCGCCTCGATCAGAAATAACAACAACAGTGACACTAATTCTGAGGGTAACAACGACAGCTGAAATGAGAGTGACACAACAATGAGAACGACAACAGACCAGCAAAGCATAAACAGCAACAAGTTGAGATAATCAGTGCAAACACTACCATTGATACCACATACTTCTCAAGTGCATTTAGCTGTAACATTCCAGAACACAAAAGAGTGCATCGTATGCATCATGCATGGCCATTGAGCACCCATACTACACCACCCTGCCACCACCCTAATAATGCACGATCATCCACACTGTGCCATACTACAACCGAAACTCTTGCTGATGTGATGGGCTTCAACAGCAGCAGCTACAGCTGAGCTACTGCAGTGACAACGGTAATAGCAACACCAATGACCATAATCATCAGCTGACCCTACCACAACTATGATGATGATAATGATGACGATAATGACAATGATGATGATGACGACGACAACAACAACAAGAACAACAACAAAAAGACATGTTTCTTTTATCTTATTATTCTGAGTGTGTTATGCTTAGACAATTATCCTAGCAGGCTCCAGTCCCAACATGTAATTTAGAACTAGCGTCTCATAGTGAATCGTTGTTTGCAAAAGTGCAAGAGTATAAAAACTTTGCTTCACAAGTTGATACACCTGAGAAAAGGGCTGCTTATGGATTAATGGTTAATGAGAAAGTCATGTACTGGTGACATGGCTTCATTTTTTAAAGTTGTTTTGCAAATCTACTCTCTTCAGTGTCGAACAGAGAAAGTGTTGTCGCTCACGCAGTTTGTTGTCAGTTGTCACGTGCTTGTCGTGAATGGATCAAGCTTGAACTGCGATAATTTAGTCTATTAGTAAAGAAGCAATATTTTTAATCAGGATTTTATCAAGTTTATTCATAAACTTTCTTATATTTGTTTGTGTAAAATTACAACTTTAAAATTACATAATGTTCGTTTCGTTTTACACAGTATTAAAGCAATGGTAAAAATTTTCTGAAGCAGCACCCCCACTAATTTTGGCAATGAGCCAGCACTGTTTGCAATACCCCTTAATCTACAATGATCTTAGTTTGGTAAGTTCACTCACCCTCGTTTCACAGCTGCCTAGTTTACAGTCAAAATTACACTTACAAGTTTTATCTACTGTGACTCTATTGTTTGTCTTTGACCGACGAACAGAGGACGTTTAACTCAATTGTGTCAACTTCTTGCCTTGTCATTATTCGATTAAGCATCAAGATGGATTATGTCCACCTCACTGCTACATATTATATACAAACAGAGCGAGCAGGGATGTAATTACACGATCAATAATCGATCAGAATCATACCCGCGTTCTCAAGGAGAGCTTAAGAACACGACTACGCTACAATGTGGTGACATCCAAATAAGATTCAATGTAAAATACACCACGATATGTTAAAGGTAATGTGAAATCATACCATAATCACCACATTCACACCTGCCGCCGCTGTCGCTGCCATCATCATCATCGTCATCACCACCACCACCACCAGCAGCAGCACCAGCAGCACCACTACCACGACCACCACCAATGCCGACACCAACACCATCAGTACTGCAAACACCACTGCGCCGCCACCACTGCTGTCGATGCTGTCGCTGCTACTGCCAACACCGCCACCATCACCACCACCACCACCACCACCACCACAACCACCACCACCACTACCACCATCATCATCATCATCATCATCATCATCATCATCATCATCATCATCATCACCATCATCATCATCACCATCACCATCATCATCATCACCATCATCATCACCATCACCATCACATTCATCATCATCATCACCATCATCATCATCACCATCATCATCATCATCATCATCATCATCATCATCATCACCATCATCATCATCATTAGTATTGTCATCATGGTCATTATCGCTACCATCATCATTACTATCATCGTCAACGTCATTATCAGCATCATCATTATCCTCAATCATCACCACCATCACCAAAAAGAAATTTCAAAGTAAACTCACAGAAGGCTTATTGTTGTGAAACTACGGAGACACGCCAATGGTGAATAGCTTGCAAGACAGGAATTAATTTGAACACACAGAGTTTTATGAATTCTCTGTCAGAAATAATTGCTTTGCTGATAATCGATATTAAGTGAAACTAACGCTGAACGTCCAAATGGCTTCATATGAATTTACAACGTTTCAGTTTTATAGCTACTGCGCAAGATTTAATATAAAACCAGCAGTGACAGACCAAGAGCATGATTGTCACGCTGGTCAAACCGGTTCACATTGCTATGAGCCAGTAAGCAAGCGCTCAGATAGCGGTGAAGGTGATGCGATTGTCCAATTTCGCCGTTTATGTGTGAGATGTGAGCTAGCGTTACGTATAATTTTGCATTTAATTTACAGGTAATTAATTGTGCCAACATTTATGCTATAACTGAGCAATAAAATCTGTAGAATTGAACCGGGTCCTATGCTGCTGGCTGAAGCTTAATACTTTCTGGGTCGCTGGGTCACACTTTGCTGATCCGGTATTCATTCAATCACGTTGCCGTTATAGTTTCCTTAACCGTTTAAAGCAATATGAACTTATGCCCCTATATATCTGGCACTATTCATTTTTCTTGTTCGCAGCATTACGGTGATTTAGCGAAAATTGATATTAATTGAAAACAACTGCAAGCGATTGACGCTTAAACGCCATTCCAAGCTGACGTAGCAATTCAGTTTTATTGCTTTATGATTTATTGTCACTGAGAACTTACAGTGAAGCCAATGGGTGGAGTTTTGCAGCTTCCGTGTAGCGCAGCGATATTGTTAAAGGGTTTTCGCAGGTATAATTAGCGTTGATGAAATAAATGAAATGATGTCTGAGCAGGGGCGTATAGATTAACTAGGCTATAGCCTAGGGCGCCAAAGTTTGAGGGGCGTCACATTTTAGGCAAAATTCTTGTTTTCATCGGACGATGTGTCATATTCATGTAAAGGGCGCATTTCATAACGTATCTTTTACAGAGTTGCAGTTACAGAGCGCAGCTTTTATATAATTACCACATAACGAACAGGTGCAAGGTGTTGCACAACAAGCAGTTTCGCATCCTGCTTGAATATAAGCGCTATACAAGTACATGTAATTAATAATGACCACGTAGAAACTAGATTAACAGTGTTTCTAATACACCACAAGTAATTGTTTAATCTGCTCGTTACATCACAATAGAGATGGGCGGCACAACTACTATCAGCTTAGGGCGTCGTAAAGTCTTGACACGCCTGTGTGTCTGAGTAACATCATTAACTGGATTTGGTTTGCCTACACATGTAAAAACAATGAGCTAGTTGGAGCTTACTTAAAGCAGGCACGTTCGGGACATTTAGCTACAGCTCCGTCTAATACTGTTATGGAAAATGCTAAACTTTTCATTAGTTGGCGGGAGAAATATTGGCCTGGTTCTATATTTTATTATTTGCAATTGAAATTGCAAGTAAATTAGTGGAAATATATGCTCTAGTTTCGTTTATAGGAAGAAATGCACAACGTCTATGAGTTGCTGATTAAACCATTTTGCAATCAAGAAAATACGTAGTTTAGTTTACTTTATGGCTTTGCAAGTTAGATAAAAACAACTATTTGATTAACTTTAAATAAGGACAAATTAATCTAATGAGCAACATGTTTTCCTTTATCGGTCTTTCTATTCTGCGCCTCTTTTGTTCAAACTAAAAATCTTCAATTCAAAAGCGCAAAAGTTTCATTCTGATTCTGCATTTTTGATTGCAAAGCCGCCATTTCATTTAAATAATGTCCTTGTGGTGAAGCTCACGATTTCTTGATCTTATTTTTATTAATTATTAGTTTTTAATTATTATCAACAGTCATATTATTACATTCCCTTGTTAAAACATTAAAAATCCCACACAAGAAATTTCAGCTATAAAATAAGTTTATTTCTTTGTACACAGTCTAAACTTTCAACCTTGAACTAGTATGCATAACATTTACCTTCATTGAATTGCTGGCTTCCTTTCACTTCATGGAAAATTTTACCTGGGCAGTTGGTTTTTACAGATCACATTGTAAGCAAGTGGCTTGAGAGAGAGAGAGAGAGAGAGAGAGAGAGAGAGAGAGAGAGCAATGCATGGTATCACTACTGATTCAGAAAATAAAGTTTACCAAACTCACCTGTAATCTACTTGATTTGTCAGTGTCTTAGCAATTACCTTTACAAACTTCTTCATCGTTCTTCCAGCTTTGAACACTTGGTCTACGTTGAACACTAGCAGTGTATACTGATTAATTGCAGGCTTTTACGCATATTCTGTGGCAAATGTAAACATACTTAAATAATAACAAAAGTAAACTTTTAATTTTACTTATAATTAGTATGAAATGAGGAAAATCTTACAATAACACTTTTTGCGCTGTTCACTTCAAACCGGCTGTCCGCAGAAATTGGTGTCGGTATTCTACTAAACCAGTGGTTCCCAAACTTTCTCGGACAGTTACCCAAATCGGGAAACCCGGTCGTGTCCATTACCCCCCACCTAGTACTACTTCTCCAACTCAAAAAGTAAACACGTGTATGCTACGTAATATGCATTCCGAGCGAAGTATTAAAATTTTTCAGAGGGGTGCTCGTTACCCCCCCCCCCAAAAAAAAAACCATATTACCCCCGGGGGGTAATTTACCCCTACTTTGGGAACCACTGTACTAAACGGTTCCAAAATTAGGTGCCATCTTGAATTTCTGTTAAATGCAAACTCACATATTCAAAATGATTTGAAATTTTGTTTCACTGTGCATTTTAATAGAATCCAAGTTAAATTCTTGCAAATTTAGACGCTTTATTTTGCACTTTTATTGAAGAAATGATGATGATTTAAAATTTCATAATTTTCTCAAAAAGTGCACAATTTTTATACTTATCTACTGTACCTATACTAGCGTAGCTTAGTTAGATTTATGCGATTATTACATTTTAACTAATAGAAAATTATACGCATTGTAGAGTATTAAAAATAATCGAACCTGAACCACGATTACTAACGTGTAACCTGTTACTAACGACGACTATGATGATCAATATTCTATTTTGAAATGCATATTTCCAAAAATGTACTTCTAGTTGCAGGCAAAGTTTAGCTTTATTATAAGTACACGTTGGTACACTAAGTTACTAAATACTACTATATACGATGTTACTAAGTTACTATACCGCTGTTACTAAGTTACTATATACTACTGTACACTATGTTACTAAGCTACTATATATCACTATACACAATGTTACTAAGTTACTATATGCGATGTTACTAAGATTTTCAAAATTATAGTCAGAAAGAAATACATTTGTCGCTATTAAAATTATTGCGCAATATGCCAAATCGCTAAATCAATATGGAATTGAAATTTATCATTATAATTATAACGACTTTTTCTATTCAGAGTAGAAAGATTAAAGGAAGAACCAACCCTCGAACAACACTTATTCCATTTTAATATACAATTAAAAATATTGAAATCACTACACAATACATGCACATAGAATGATTTGCTTAAAAATGTAAAAGAAATTTAAATATTTTTTATCTCCCGCCAAACGAACGTCGCTGCCCGCATATTTGAAAAAAATGACGTAAGCTGGTGTATGCTGGGCAGCTTGAATGCTGTGAAGGCAAGCTGTGATGAAGGTATGCGTTGAGAAATTTCTACAGTTTGCTTAGAAGTTCCGTGATTCTAGTGTTGTATTTAACTGTGTTTATGTAAAAATTAGTCATTTGATCAATAATCGCCAAGATTAAAGTGGTTACAAAGCTTTAATCCACAGGATTATACCATGATTGGGTTTATTTGACCCAGTGTTGTGATTTAGAGGAATTGGTTTATGATTAATTTTCAAATTAAACTTCTAATAGTGAATTACACGGGGTTACAAGGTGGTAAACTGGAGCAAGTGCCCACTTTTGTTCAGACGACTGATGCTTTTCTCAACAAAAGTATAGAAGCCCTGCGCTCTGTACTGATGACATACTACACGCTGGTGATATTGTATATCTCTATTGGCTACTTCCGCTCAATATAATACTAGCAAACTACGCTGATGGCTGGAGGCTCACGCACAGTGAACGTTGATTGATTGTGGAAAGCGATTTGTCAGGCGGTTTGGGGAGCACAGCTGAGGCGCACAGATTAAAGTGGCTCGCAGTGCTAATAAGATGATTGCACACCACATCGTTGAAGATCATGCATTGCACGCTGGCTTCATTTCCACGTTCGAGTGCTAATCGTAGAGTGGCAGTCGAGAGGTACTTTTTACTAGTTTGTTACGTAGGTTTTAAGAGTTGAGGGCGGTTTCGTGTGGGTTGTGGGACGAGAGGTGTTAGTACATCTGCTGTGTTTAATCATACTCTTGGTGCATTGATGCGTTTACACTAGAGTTTTTGTTAGTTGTCTTAAAATAAAGTTTAGTCGAGAGGCAGTTTTTACTCGTTTGTTACATAGGTTTTAAGAGTTGAGATGGGAGAGGGGGGCTTCGTGTGGGTTGTGGGACGAGAGGTGTTATCACATTTGCTGTGTTTAATCATACTCTTGGTGCATTGATGCGTTTACAATAGAGTTTTTCTAAGTTGTCCTAAAAATAACTTTTCTCTAACAATGCATGTTGAAACATGATTTAACATGATAAATAAATAAATAAATAAATAAATAAATAAATAAATTAAATAAATAAATAAATAATTGAAGGTTGAGAAAAAGCGAAGTATTAACTTGTTTGACAAGATAATATTGTTTTTCGTTTCACATAAGACTTTAAAAATTGTCGAATAGGCATTTCAAATAACATACTCATATACGCACAACGAAAATCAGGGGAAGAAAAGGAAATGTTAAATAATGTCCCAAAGAACTTTCCATACAAAATTCTATTACTTTGCTTTTCGCTTACCTGCTTGAAAGACTTATGTAACTCACCCTCCAGGGTGCGCCACTCACTAACCAAAAACGTATTTTTAATCTTATTGACAAGATACAGTAATTTAAAATTTTACGTAGTTAGTTACGTGTGCCTTGTTCTGTTTATTTTTTCAAAGTTTACACAATGTTATCTAAACTTGTTTCAAATGACCTGTGGTCAAAATGGCTGCGTCTAACGATCATGGCCGGAGTTTAAATTTACAAGCTTTTTACAGTGTTACTGCCGATGCAAGTAAAAAAGTAGTATGTAAGTGGTATAAAATTTCGATACGAATTTTTCAGCTTTATGTAACTGGAGGGTTTTCTTGCGCTTTAAATATTTTGAAGTTGAATTGTTTGTTAAACTGTCAATCATTAATAATTACTCATTTTTCATTTCAGATTTTGAAATTTTCAAGTTATTAGAGGAAGTGAATAATTATTCAATGTGCTGCGAATAAAGTGATTAAAGTGAGCGAAAAACATTAATGTGAAATGAATGAAATCAAATCACATCACCTAACGTGATCGGATATTCTAAGTTTTTTTGGGATAATATTGACACAATCTCTGTATGACGTCACTGGCAAGATGGAGTTTGATCCACATATTCTGATCTTGGTGTTTGGTGTGACGTTTGTTGTGTTTGTGCTCTATGTGCTCTTCTCTCAAGCGACGAACAAAGGT